>OY757923.1:8649798-8664798 GCA_963585895.1 Sepioteuthis lessoniana
ACTCCAGTCGACTCATCGATGCTTTAAAAACCCTATTGTGTTTTGATGGTTTCGTTTGGTTTGTAGGGTTTTATGGCATATCAACCTTTGTAGGTTATTTAACGCCAAATCCATTTTTATGTAAATAATCAGTTCTATTTAAAACAATTCAGTTTAGCATGAGTACACAGTTTAATTATCAAAAACATTTCTATTTCAAATTATTCAAGCAGTTATATGTAACAATTCAGTTAAGTGTAAATACAGTTTTAATGTCGAAAAACAGTTCTATTTGAAATAATTCAGTTAAGCATAAGCTCGCAGTTTAAATTTAAGTACGGTTTAATGGTTAAAAACATTTCTATTTCATGCTATTCAGTTTAATCAAACAATTCATTTTAGCATAAGTATGCTGTTAGTTCTAATTAACCAATAGATCGGGCCCTATCACGTGCTACCACTCCGTGCCAAAGTGGACCCGGAAGCAATGGCAATGAAGATTGTTTAGTCTCATATCCAAGACACTCGTTGGGGGGGGGTCTTACCCCTCTGCAGAGAAGCAGTCGGTGTATTCTACAGCCCCAGCCGACTGCGCAATTGTGTTTTGATAATTAGATATTATTAGAAATTGCATAGAAGATATTGTTAAAATAGTTGGGGGTATATTGTAGAAGTACAGGATGTTTCAGAAAACTTGATATCATTCCGAAATCGTGACTGATTCTCGTTCAAACGATTTCAAATTTTAACAGACAACCAGCAAAGGTTGATATTCATAGTTCTGTGCAGACACTGGTTTCTGGCCAGAGGACTTGTCAGAAGTGATGTACGTTAGGGATAAATGGAGAGACAGAGAGACAGAGACAGAGACAGAGAGACAGAGACAGAGAGACAGAGAGAATCAAGAGAATTTGTGTTACCAGCGTAAATGACTTAATGATGAAATATTTTAGCAAGTTTCTATGGGTGTTATTTATTATGCTTCGCTTCCTTATGTACGAGACCAAAAGCCAAAGACGAGCTCATTTTAAATTGCATGTGAGATTGGAAGTGACCGTACAACAGTTGTTTTGTTTGGTGATGATTCCAGGATTTGTTTAAAAAGGAAAAAAATGACATGAAAACCGAAATTTAGAGAAGTATCTATTTTAGTGTTTTGCTGACTTTGGTCTTCATAAAAATTGGTTATTGTTTATTTTTAGCAATGAGGTCACACTGGATTTTTCCAATTTTTCGGTGTTTTATTTTGATTACTTTTTGTTTTTGTTTTTCATTTTGCTTATAAGGAAACATACGCGCCTCTTTGGAAATAAAATTTTAATCAACTTCAGATCAATTCTGCGCAAGTGAATTTAATAGATGTTCTATTGATAACTTAAATGCCTAATTTATTTTTGAAATTTTGTCATCTTTATAGTTGAATTCGTTGGCTAAATGTATTCCCTTGAGAGGAGTATGTATTTACCCAACCTATTGGCAGGATATGACACAAGGTCAATTTCTGAATGGAGTTTAACAGGTCTGAATTTCAGTGTTTTCCTTCTCCTAGACTGGTTGTCATATCAAGGTTAAAGAGCCCAGTTTGCCCTACAATTTACTTATAGTCATAGGGATTATAAATGGATGCATATCTTTCCCAAGGGTATTAGCACAATATGAAATGCAAATAGCCTCGTTGAAGATTTGAACTTGGATCCCCTGGTCGATTTCCCTTCAGTGATATTGGTTACACCACAAACGCCTTCACAGCAGCGAGATAAGACCCTGACACATACACACACAATAAACGGGTTGCCTAGCTATGATACTAAAGTGCATGATCTGGGGAATTAGGTGTACTCATCCATTGCCATTACTCCCAGGTCCACTTTGATCCGGAGTAGTTGTATCTAAGGGTCTGTTTGAAAATTATTCGTATTCAGTTGTACCGTATGGAAAAAATTACTTCTAAGAAACAACACTTAAAATATAAATATGAACATTTAATGAACGCCATTCTGTAACCTCCAGGCTTAAAATAACCCTAAACAAATTGACATACCGTTAAAATCAAATAACCAATCGTATCGGAAAACATAGTGGCAAGAAACAAATATGTACGTCGTATATTTGTAACTGAAAAGTCTGGTTATCCGTGTGAAATGCTTTAACAATTAAACCATGAGAGATTCTAGTGTTGTAGAAGTCTAAACCACACCTATAAATTCATCCCTTGCTTATAATAGGGTAAGCAACATTGAACCTGGTCAATACTTTGATGAGTGTCCGTTTAGTAAGTTTGGTTTCTTTGTTTAATGGCATATCAACTCTTTTTAGGTTATTTAATGCCAAACCCATTCTCCCAGAAGAACAGTAGTGGTACTATTTAACCCATTGCTGGGAGGATAAGGGGGTTCATACCTTTCCCAAGGGTATTTGCCCGAAAGTGAACGTAATAGCGCGACTGGAGTACGAACTCGCTTACTATGATTCCGCAGTCCATCGGTTTAACCATTACACCACGAGAACACCCCCGTTTAGTGAGATCAGGTACAGTAAGCAACTAGAAGTCTGGGTGCTAGACTAAGCAAAGCCTATTAAATTACAAGCAACGATGAGCTTGGTCAATATTCAGATGAGCGTCTGCTTAGTACCATCGAGTATAGAAAGCAACCGGAGAACTATGAGATAGACTAAGCAAATATTTGTAAATAACAAGATAAGCAATGATGAGCCTGGTCCATATTTAGGTGCATTATCACTGTGGAACAGTAGGTGCCGTAAGCAATCTGAGTCATATGACGAGAACGAAGCAAATTTATTTGTAACCAAATATCGTATTAAATAGAATAGTACATTCAATAACATGCTATATAAGCAGGTGAAGAAGTTTGTTTTTGCTTGTTTGTTTTTGTTTTGTTTTGTTTTGTTGTTGGTTTTTTGGGTTTTGTTTTTGGCTTGCTTCTTTTTTTCTTTTTCTTTATTTATTTTCTTTCTTTATTTATTTATTTTGCTTTTTGAGTGTGATTTTAGTCTGTTTTTTGCTAGTCTTTCATCTCAGTAATAACTTGAGACTTTCCATGGAGACCAAATGACAGCAAGAAACCTCAGCTGTCCAGGACTCCTCTAAGTATTCTAGCTAGTTTCAGCAGCGGTGTGCTTTGAACAGTCTCAATTCATCTTCTGATCTCCAGTTTTCTTTTCTATTTGCTTGGGAATTGTTCCGAGCACTCCAACTATGATTGATATTTATGCCAGCTTCGTTTTTATTATTATTATTTGATTCTTTACGATTTTTTTTTTACTCAGGTTTAAAGTGGTGGTTTTTCACTGAAGTCCGAGTGACAGCAAGTTTCCTCAGAACTTGGGCACACCTCTAAGAATTCAAGCTGATTATGACAGTGCTGTGGTCCTAATGGTCTCAATTCTTCCGCTGATCCCCAATTCCTCCAGTCTCTTTTCCTGGTTCTTGGTGACCATTCCACGTGCACCACTTATCATTGGTATCCCTGTCGTCTTCATGTTCCACAGATTTTCAGTTCTCTGGCAAGATCCAGGTATTTGTCATTTTTTGATTTTATGTCACTCATTCAGTGTTTCGCAGAATAACAAAATATACTTGAAAATAAGCTGTTTTCTTTTTTGTTTTATTTTGTTTTTTTGTTTTTTTTGTAATATCAAAACTAGGCCTGATCTTCTGGTTGGAATTCGATTATCCATTGTATCTCAAAGTTCCAGAGAATTTTATCGGTTTCATTTGCAAGGGTGTTTCAGTTTTTTTTCCATATAACACTTGATGGTTAAATTTTAATCTCTTGCACAATTCCCAGTAGATCACCTTTCCCACCCGGTCGGGTCTACTCTTGTATCCCTTTTGTGCTAGTTTGCTGCTCGATTATTGTGATTAATCGTTTCATCTACATCACCATATCCCTGGCTAATCTTTTGGATATTTTCAATTTTTGCTTTAATATAATTAATCCTTATAATATAATTTTTTTTACTGCTATCAAAAAAGATTCTTTCTTGAAGTTTCTCATTATTTGCCAATTTCAAGTCATTTCATGTGTAATTTGCTT
Source organism: Sepioteuthis lessoniana (assembly GCA_963585895.1). NCBI lineage: Eukaryota > Metazoa > Mollusca > Cephalopoda > Myopsida > Loliginidae > Sepioteuthis > Sepioteuthis lessoniana. The sequence continues at coordinate 8,653,836 of OY757923.1, forward strand.
AGTTTGTCACTTGAACTATCCATACTGACGTTTTGTTGTTGTTTTTTCACGTGTTTTTTTTTTTTTTTTCCTAGACTTTTTATTGTTGTTTTTCTGTTGGTTCCTAAGTTGTTCCTATTCATATTACAGTTACCAGTAACTGTAATCAATCTTTCTTTTCTCTTTATTATATATTCTTCGAATCCTTGAACTGTTGCGTCAAGACTTTCCTCGAGGCTAGTGAACCTTTTTCCTCCTTCTATATATTATCTATCAGGTCCTTATGAATCGTTATCATATTTAACCAACCCCTCCGATCGGGCAGGATATGACACAAGGTCAATTTTTAAGCGGAGTTTAACAGGTTTGAATTCAGAGTTTTCCTTCTCCTAGACTAGTTGCCTCATCAAGGCTGACGAACCTAGTCTGCCCTACTATTTACACATAGCTGGAGGGAGAATAATTGTATTCATACATTTCCCAAGGGTATTAATGCTATGTGAAATGTAATCAGTCCAGGATTTGAACTCGTGTCGCCGTGTCCAATTCCTGCGACGATAACCATTACACCACGGGCACCTCCACTTATGAATCGTTATCAGTTTCCTTTTTCTTGGGCCCATCTGTCTGAGTTCCTCTTTTTTCCATTTTAAGAATGGTCCAGAATATCTGCAAGAACTGACTAGGTATTCATTCTTGTGATAAGATTTCTACTGTAGCGTTTGGTTTCGAGAACATTTCTCATTCTTCTGAAGTCCTCCTTTTTTGCTTTTTCTTTCATCACTGTTTACTTAATGGAATTTGCTTCTAATATTCTCAGAAATCTGTTGTTCTCTTTTACTCCAAGTGTCTTGTTTCTTTCCTGATTAGGCATTTCTATTCCTTTCATTGTTCTCTTTTCTCTTGAGGAACGGTCTCAAACAAGCATCCCGTGGATCACATCTGGCCGCCTGTCTACTCATCTATTTGACAATTTCCCCAATTTCTTTGCTTCGTCTTTGTAAATTCTAATCATGGTTGAAATCATATACGTTTGTGGGGCGTTTTTCTTAACAATGAAAGTAAATGAATCTGCATTGCGCTTAAAATTTACATACGAACATTTGCAATCTTTGTAGGGTCTCTCTAATTTTTATGATGTGAAGCCAAACAAAAAGAATTCTTGTTTGCTGTAAACCGTTGAAAAAAATCATCTTCAATATGAATTCAATGGGATTAAATGAAGACATTAATAAATCTATTTTGACAAAAAATCATTGTTATTTTTATTTTGTTCACATTGAACCTTAGATGCGAGTTCACATATTTCCAATTATTTACCTTCACATGCAAATTCTCTTTGATAAACATAGGAGCTGCCTTGAAGTCTATGTATTGCAGTTTAAGACTTCAACAAATGGAAATTGTGGACCATTCCAATTCTAGCCTTCTGCTTCTCTTCTCAAAACATTATGACCTTTTTCTATCCTTGAGATTTAGACCCCTGATTTTAGACGATGGTTATAAAATTAATAATAATAATAGTACGATCAGACCTAGTGATAGTCAACAAGAAAAGAGAACGTGCCGAATAGTAGACCTTGTCATCCCAGCAGACCACAGAGTAAAATTAAAAGTAAGTGAAAAAAGAGATAAATATCAAGACCTTGCTAGAGAACTAAAAGCTATGGAGTATGAAGGTGACGGGGATACTTATTGTTATTGGTGTACTGGGAACAATCCCCAAAGGATTAGTAAAAGGAGTAGAAGACTTGGAAATCAGAGGGCAAGTGGAGACGACCATCCAGACAACAATATTATTAAGATCAGGCTGAATACTAAGAAAAGTCCTTGAGACTTGAAGACACTTGCTGTCACTTAAACTCCAGTTAGAAATCTTCAGTTAACGCTGGTGTGAAAAACTTTCCAAATGAGATGCGCTGTTACCATTGTTATATTATTGCGGAAGGATTTTTTTATATTATCATTTTTCGTTTTGTATATCTTACCTTTCGGTTTAGTTAGGCAGAGAACATTTCGGCTTAGTGCATGGGTTAGTTAGGTGCACACATTGAGTGCAGGTGTTCACGCGGCAAGGATGTGACAATCAGAGATGTTACAATAAAAACCCCAGATAGGAAGTGTAACTGGGGATGTGATTGACGTCATGCCCGGAAGCGATGGGCTGAGGATTTTGGGATTAAAAAAAAAAGAAAGTTTGTTGAGATTTGGACTTAGACGGGGCGAGTTGATTTTCGGAGCTTGCCGAGGCGAGACTAGTTGGGGTCTACGGGATGCCCGCGCGTTGTTTGAGTCAGTGAGTTGAGAGCTGACTATGTACGAACAGTCAGCATAGTAAGAAATTCTCTCTCTCTCTCTCTCTCTCTCTCTCTCTCTCTCTCTCTCTCTCCTCATGTCGGAAAACCTTAAACTCAAAACGGTAAATAAAAGCTTCGTACCTGAACCAAAAGAGAGTCGTCAGTGTTTCGTGTTTTTCCAATTCCTATATGCATATGAACATTCTATGAACATTTCACGTATTCGTATCTTGGTCGTATTTTTGGACCTATATATTACACCATTACTATTTGTAATTGTGATGATGCTACTCAATCACATTGTTAGGAAATGGGCAGACGGATACAAGCTTCATAAATCACAAGAAAAACTCAACCACCCCATGTACATGTGTTATATAGTCATCTACAGCATCACAACGACACAATAATCTAGACGCAGTGACAAACGACGCAGGAAGACTTCTTTAACAAAATATTTACCTCTCACTTTATTGCAAGGGTTCGAAAGGGATGTGTGGGGTTTTACTGTGAGAGGAAGCTGGAGACCGAACATAAACTGTAATATTTTGACCCCACTGTTATGACCGTCACGTTGTGTCTTTCTCGTTCTTTAGTGCTGCTCAACCGGAGGCCTAGGGGCTCACTCTGCTGTGTGATGGCTTTCTTTATTGCATCTTATCAGGATCTTCTCCGGACCTCAGCTCATCAGGGCCCCAGGCCCCTTCGGCCTGGTGTGGCTTTCCCTACCACTTCTCGTCTCCACTGCGTCCGATCTTCAACTCAACTGGCCGGAACCCAATTCCCCTGGCTCGTCGAACTCAACTGAGTTATATAATCGTTCGACACCCACTAGATCTTTGAAATCGAATGTTTAATCGTCATCAAGCGGAAATAACTGTCATGCAGTTCACAGGTCACTCTCTTCCGGTGCATCACTCTGTAGTGTACCATGGGAATTTTTTTAGTTCGTCCCATTTCATCAGCCAATTTCCGCCCACGCGATTTCCTCTCATAACTGCCATTAGAATGTGTCACCTCCTTCCGGTGCATCACCTTGAATGGCATTTTTGGCCGGGTCAAAAGGTCAAAACATAACATGGACGACGTCAGAATGTATGCAAAAAATGAATAAAAAAATTGGAAATCCTAATACAGGCAGTGAGGATATACAGTCAAGATACAGGGATGGAATTTGGTATGGAAAAATGAGCCATGCTAAAAATGAAATGCCGAAAACGACAAATGACGGAAGGAATAGAACTTCTAAGTCAAGAAAAAATCAGAACACTTGGAAAAAAAGGAACCTTACAAATCCTCAAATACTTAGGAATATTAGAAGTGGACACTAACAAACATGCAGAGATGAGAATATAAAAATAAAAAAGAATACCTCAGGAGAACGAGAAAACTACACGAAACCAAAGTACATAGCAGAAATATGATCTAAGGGATAAACACCAGGGCTCTCCCTCTCGTAAATACTCGGGACTATCAGCTAACACCGGACTGAAAAGCTCTCAGATGAATAAAATAATGATAGGTTGATTAGGTGATTTTACGGTATGTCAAGAGCTGTTGAGTAACTTTATTATAAAGTCAGTTTTAAAATTATAGTCTCCAATTATATACGGTACAAAAATCTACCTTCACAATAACTTTAAACAGGTAAATACTTCATAAAAAAAGTAAAGTTGGCGACTGTAGTCGAGGGCGACCAGAAGGCTCCCTTTTCAATAGCTGCTACACCGAGATGTAGGGGAGGATGTTACTCCTTTCCCTGGATTGCTTCACTTTACCCTTGATATGTACCTTATATCGCTGAGTGTTAAGCAAAGAGGTATCAAGTACCATTTTTACAGTCTTTGGGATAACGCGACCTGGGATTTATGAACCCAGATCTTCCGGACTCTATAATTAGATATATCTTTTATATCACCATCATCTAGGCATGCTGATAGCGCGTATTCCTTTAACTCTTTCTCACCATCCGTCCCTATCATTCATCGCTTTTAGTAAGTTACTTGACAGCATCTAGTGCCAGCACAGAGCTGATAAATATAAATTTTTGTTGGTCAGCCATCACTGATGTATTCATATGCAGGAGTCTTGTTCGTCCTTGCTTCTAGAGCACGGCTTAGCATATCTTTCTCGTCTTACTTTGATGGTGAGTGAGATGGGAGCTAAGTGGCTATACAGCAGCTGTTTTGCACGGTGCTGCTTCTGTTACATATTGACCCTCGACAGAGCCGTCAATCAAGAGATGCACCTGTGTAAATAAGCGGAAGCAGGTGGATGTCAAACAAAAATATAACCAGGACACACATGGTTTGAGTCAGTTTGAGATAGGATGCCAGCGGAGTGAGAACCAGCTCCAGACAGAGGGCTTGGTCCTTCAGTGACCCACGGTTGAGCAGCCCGCCCGGAATGCGAAAGAAGTGCTGCTATGGTCAGAAGAACTTTGGGTCAATATTTAACAGTCTGCCCCCGTCTCCAACTCACTTCTCACATACAACCAACATCAACCCTTTCGAGAATAAAGTGTGAGAGATATGTTTTTATAAAGAAGCGTGTTCGTTCGTTCATTGAAGTCGTCATTATAGTAGACTATGTTCAGCATATATTTGTATACGCGTAGTATACAACACTTCTTGGATTCGTTTAAATCAGCACATTCATGTTTAACTTTTTCTCTATAGTTTCGTTTGAGTCCAAGAGGTGCAGTCACTATTGAAAAGTGCTATTGAAAAGGGAGCCTTCAGCTCGCCCTCGACTACGATCGCCAACTTTTCACCGGATAATGGTTAGAGTGTTTGCCAAAGTCTCGGGAGACCCGCGTTCAATCGCCCTCTCCTACACCTCGGTGTAGTAGCTATTGAAATGGGAGGTCTCTACTCTTCCTCGACTACGGTCGCCATCTTTACTTATAGAGAAAATATTTTCATATTTGAATAGGAATGCTATTAAAATGTACGAATAAAAAGTAATATCAAAAATTGAATTCCATCAAGTTAATGCAGATAAAAATACATCTCGAGCTATCACTTGCTAAATATATCAACTGCATCCCTTGCGAAGCAGTAATTCGTACAATGGTTATCGTCGTAATAAACTGTATCGGTGACCCATGTTCAAAACCTGGATAATGGCTGTTTGCATTTCTCTTCGCGCTCACACCTGTAAAAAGGCATGAATCCATCTGCTCCCCGAATAATAAGGCAGAATGGGCTTTCTACAAATTTACTCATCCCCTTCCTAAGAGTAGGGTGTGACACTAGGTTAATTTTAAAGCAGAATTTAACAGGTCTGAACTGAAAGTTGTCATACCAAGGTTAAAGAGCCAAGTCTGCCCTACTATTTACTCATTGCTGGTGGGAAAATAGTTGGATTCGTACCTTTCCCAAGTGTATTAGCGCTGTGTGAAATGCAAACAGCCTCGTCCAGGATTCGAAATTTGGGGGTTTTAAATTTGGTTTGGCCACCAGTCCAGAAGGAAAACTCTGGATACATACGCTTAAAAATTTACATTGTGTCACATTTGGTTGAATAAATACATCGACGCAAAAAATTTCGAGGTTATGACATTGGAATTGAGGCCCAATTCTAGAGTTCTCGGCAGTATAGAGTCACTTTTTCAATGTCATCACTCCCAGATCCATTCTGGCTCTGAGTGGAAATATCTATTAAGGTATCATCAATGGGTCAGATCCATTTAAATTTATTCGTATTAGATAGGAATACTTGAAACAATATAACAGTGTGTAAATTATTTTTAAGATGTGTAACTTGAAGCTATAATTGTGTACGAAGGATAATTGTTACTTGAAATTACGAGGGTCATTCAATAGATAAAGTGAATTTGACCTAAAAAGTTGGTTGCCCAGTCGGCTGGGGCTGTAGAATACACCGACTGCTTCTCTGCAAAGGGGTAAGACCACCTCTCCCAACGAGTGTCCTGGATATGACAGTAAACAATCTGATGGTGAGGTTCGAGCAATGCTGGAGCTTTGGGGAATGCGGAGTAACCCTTCATTGCCATCGCTCCCAGGTCCACTCTGGCCCGGGGTGGTAGCACCTGATAAGGGTCCTATCTATGGGTTAAATAGAACAAAATCGTGCTTCTTTCACTATACTGATTTTTGCATTTAAACTGCTTATTTATGCTAAACTGAATTGTTTAAAATAGAACTGTTTTGACATTGGAACTGCGTACTAGTACTGAACTGAATTGCTCGAAATAGAACTATTTTTGACGTCTAAACTGTGTACTTATGCAGAACTGAATTATCTGAAATAAAACTGTCTGACATTTAAATCTGTATTGCCCAGTCAGCTGGGGCTGTAGAATACACTGACTGCACCTCTGCAGAGGGGTAAGACCCCCCCCCAACGAGTGTCCTGGATATGACACTAAACAATATGATGGTGAGTTCCAGCAGTGCTGGAGCTTTAGGGAATGCAGAGTACCCCTTCATTGCCATCGCTCCCAGGTCCACTCTGGCCCGGAGTGGTAGTACCTGATAGGGCCCTATCTATGGGTTAAATAGAACTAAACTGAATTGGGTAAGTGAATAGCTTGAAATAGAAACGTTTTTGACAATTAAAGCGTACTTACACTTAAACTGTGTGCTTATGCTTAACTGAGTTATTTCAAATAGAACTGTTTTTTGACATTAAAACTGTATTTACACTTAACTGAATTATTACATATAACTGCTTGAATAGTTTGAAATGGAAATGTTTTTGACAATTAAACTGTGTACTTATGCTAAACTTAACTGTTTTCAATAGAATAGATTATTTACATAAAACTGGATTTGGCGTTAAATAACCTACAAAGGTTGATATGCCATAAAACCAACCAAACCAACTAAAAAGTTGGCAATTGGAACCATCGTTTACAGTTGTACATTTTTCAAGAAAATTAATAGTGATGGGTTATTTCATGTCTCGCAACACTGTCAGCATGACCTTCATTACTGACCACTGCCCCGGAACTTTTTCTTTAGCGGAAGGTCAGTACGTTTCCACTCCCTGGATTGTCTTTCGACTCAGGTTTGTAGTGGCAAACGCATGTTTAACCCATTTGTAAACATTCTCAAGAAAAACTTGCTTCTCCGTAAACATCACACATTCTTCTGCAACTTTAATAAAGTTTGTTTTTCTCAGCGACCAAAAATTTAATTTAATTTGCCACCATTTTTAATCGGCTCAAAACAAATATTTTTGGGAGATTTAAGTAATTTCAGCCATGATCTAATCCCCAAAAATGCTGAGTTTATATTTACGGAGAAGGAATTCTGGAAAGAGATATATTGTAATTTTTTTTTTTTTGAAAAATCCTCTTATATATATTAAATCCTGAATAGCCATTGTGTATAATTGTTTGAAATACTTGAAATCATATAACTATATACAAATTATCAGTATATGACGGGATTACTTGAAGCCATTGAATTGTGGAAATTATTTTTGTTAAATATAGTTATTTAGAGGTATAATTGTGTACAAACGATTATTATTAGTTACTTGATGCCATATGATTGCTTGCCAAAAATATGGCAGAGATATTAAATAAGCCAACAAGAATTAACAAACCAAACGCTCAACCTGAAGGCAACTCAGTTTGAACGCCCTCCTATATTCACCTGTTTTGGTTTTGGGTTTTTTCCCAGTCGGTTGGGGCGGTAGAATACACCGACTGCACCTCTGCAGAGGGCTAACACTGGCCCAACGAGTGTCCTAGATATGAAACTAAACAATCAGATGGTGAGGTTCTAGTAATACTTAAGCTTCGGGGAATGCGGAGTACCCCTTCATTGCCATTGCTCCCAGGTTCGCTCTGGCCCGGAGTGAGAGCACCTGATAAGAGTCCTATCTATGGGTGAAATAGAACTAAAATGCGTTCTTATGCTAAACTGAATTGTTTGAAATGGAACTTTTTGACATTGAAACTGTACTTACGCTAAACTGAATTTATAAAAGATGTTTTCGCCTCTGCATATGACTTTTGGTATATTTTAATCGAAAATTAATTATACATTCGATAGCCGTTGTCATTGAGGATTCAATGGAAATTCTAATCAACCTTGGATTATGACAAAATAAGTCTAAACCCTGTACCGTTTTCCTCGGATTATACAAACACACATACACACACACACACACACACACATATATGTATATAGTTTGGTTGGTTGGTGGGTGGGTGGTTTTTTGGTGGGGTTGGGGTGCATATCGAACTTTGTGGGTTATTTAATGTCAAAATATGTTTTTATGTATATGTGATTTATAAGATGATATTTTGTAGTTAACTTTTATTAAAACGGGTTGTTAGAGTTCATTTGTTTGCACACAGTTGAATGGTTGCATGTATTTCTAATACTAGTAATTCAGTTTGATATTAATCATTTTTGTTTATACACAAATTAACGGTTTCAAGTATTGCTATCTAACACTAATAATTCTATTTGACATTAATCATCTGTATGCAGTTAAGCTAAGTGATTTCCAATGTTGCTATTTAAAACTGACTATTCTCTTTGATATTAATCATTTATTTGCATATTATTGAATGGTTTCAAGTATTGCTATCTAACACTAATAATTCTCTTTAATATTAATCATTTGTTTGCTCCAAATTGAATGGTTTCAAGTAATGCTATTTGACATAACTAACTCTATCTATCAAGTATTCCGAAGTAAGGTCTATAATTTGCACGGAGCAGGGTATGCTTTGAAATAACTAATGATAATAATCCCTAGTAAATGATTGAGCAGTTCTATTTGCGCTAGAAATGGGACCCTAACAGGCACAACCTCTCAGGGTCGAAGTGGACCTGGGAGTAACAGCAATGAAAGAGTGCTCCGCATTCCCAAAGCTCCAGAACTAGAGCTTAACCCTTAGATACGGCTTAGTGTCATAACAGGACATTCGTTGGGGAGGTTCTTACCCCACTACAGGAGTGCAGTCCGCGTATTCTACGGCCCCAGCTCACACGGCTCACATGGCTCCCAAACACACACACACACACACACACACACACATATATATACAATGTGAGAGAGGGATTGAGAAAGAACGAGAGAGAAATATAGATGAAGGACTAGAGAATCCAAAAAATAGATAGGAAGAAAGATTTGAACACATAGATATATGAATAGATAAGAACCCACCTAGATAGAAAGAAAGGACCGTGATAGTTGGTTTTTTGGGGGGTTTTTTGGTTTATCCAATGTTGTCGGTTATTTAATGCCAAATGCAGTTTTACACAAATAAACACTTTCAGACAATTCAGTTCAGCATAAGTACACAGTTTGTGTACATTTTTATTTCAAGCTATTCAGTTAAGTCAAACAGTTCTAAATCAAACAATTAAGTTTAGTATAAGTATAGTTTTATTTACACACAGTTAAATGTTAAAACTTCTATTTAAAACATTTCAATTTAGCGTAAGTACAGTTTCAATATCAAAAACAGTTCTATTTCAAACAATTCAGTTTAACATACAAAAACAGTTCTATTTCAAGCTGTTGGGTTTAGCATAAGTACACAGTTCAGTTCTATTTGACCAATAGATAGGGTCCTTATGAGGTGCAATTACTCCGGTTCAGAGCGGACCTGGGAGCGATGGCAATGAAGGGGTACACCGCATTCCCCAAAGCTCCAGCATTACTGGAACCTCTCATCAGATAGTTTAATGTCATATCTAGGACACTCGTTGGGAGAGGTGGTCTTACAGCCCCATAGAGGGTGATAGATATAATAAATAAGAACAGAGCTGATAGATAGATAGATAGATAGATAGATAGATAGATAGATAGATAGATAGAAATTAACGGACTAAAAAATAGATAGATAGATAGATAGATAGATAGATAGATAGATAGATAGATAGATATTAACAGACTAAAAGGATAGATAGATAGATAGATAGATAGATAGATAGATAGATATTAACAGACTAAAGGATAGATGGATAGATAGATATTAACAGACTAAAAGGATAGATAGATAGATAGATAGATAGATATTAACAGACTAAAAGGATAGATAGATAGATAGATAGATAGATAGATAGATAGATAGATAGATAGATAGATAGATAGATATTAACAGACTAAAGGATAGATAGATAGATAGATAGATAGATAGATAGATAGATAGATAGATAGATAGATAGATATTAACAGACTAAAAGGATAGATAGATAGATAGATAGATAGATAGATAGATAGATAGATAGATAGATATTAACAGACTAAAAGGATAGATAGATAGATAGATAGATAGATAGATAGATAGATAGATAGATAGATAGATATTAACAGACTAAAGGATAGATAGATAGATAGATATTAACAGACTAAAAGGATAGATAGATAGATAGATAGATAGATAGATAGATAGATAGATAGATAGATAGATAGATAGATAGATAGATATTAACAGACTAAATGATAGATAGATAGATAGATAGATAGATATTAACAGACTAAAAGATAGATCGATAGATAGATAGATAGATAGATAGATAGACATTAACATACTCAAGGATAGATAGATAGATAGATAGATAGATATTAACAGACTAAAGGATAGATAGATAGATAGATAGATAGATAGATAGATAGATAGATAGATAGATATTAACAGACTAAAAGGATAGATAGATAGATAGATATTAACAGACTAAAGGATAGATAGA
>OY757923.1:8667298-8867298 GCA_963585895.1 Sepioteuthis lessoniana
CTCTTTCTTTTCCTCTCTCTCCCTCTCTCTCTGTCTCTCTCACAGCGTGTTTTCTTTAACTTTTTGATGGCTTTCTTCATCTTTTTTCCATCTATCTTCTCACCTCTCTCTCTCTCTTTCTCTCTTTCTCTCTCTCTCTCTCTCTCTCTCTGTCATGTTTTTCCTTTAACTTTTTGATGGCTTTCTTCATCTTTTTTCCATCTATCTTCTCACCTCTCTCTCTCTCTTTCTCTCTTTCTCTCTCTCTCTCTCTCTCTCTCTCTGTCATGTTTTTCCTTTAACTTTTTGATGGCTTTCTTCATCTTTTACCCCATCTTCTCACCTCTCCTCTCTCTCACCTCTCTCTCTCTCTCTCTCTCTCTCTCTCTGTTATGATCCCTTCTCTTTGCCATCCGTTGTACATATGCACACTTAGACTCATGTGCAGAAACTACAGATAACGCGAGCTGTTAAACTCTATCGCCAATTCCCACACATTGAAGCCTACATAATGCAAAAAACGCAGACACAACGTCATCTTTTCCTTGGTTTCATTACATCACCAGTTTTACAAGTCAAGCGAACATACAAGCAAATTTGAAAAAAAATTAATTAAAACACACACACACACACACACACTCACACACACACACACACACACACACACGCACACACGCACACATACATACGCACGAACTCACACAAACACACACATAAAAGCCAAATCATTTAATCTGATTTGTCAGTGATGGCGAAAATGTCTTGTCATATGAAAATTCGTGTCGGCTTGACTCAGTTCAGTTTGACTCGTCTCCGACACGCAATCGGTTGTTTCCGGTTTTATTCGGCTCATTACGTTTATTTTCTTTTAAATTTACAAGTCGTCTCGATTTGATAAGACTGATTGATTGATTTTAAAGGCATTTCAACCAATCTAGGGTTATTTTATGTAATGAAGTTAAGGAATAGCATTCATTCGTTTTTCATTTTGTTTTTTGTCGTTGTTTTGTTCTTTTTTTTTTACCTTTTTTTGGCCCTAAGTGCTATCGAATACGACTATTTTTCAAACTGACCATTTTCACTCATACAGGAATCCCTAACAAGTATTACCTTTCCGGGTAACAGGACCTGGGATTCATGGCAATGATTGCGTACACTGCATCCCCAGCTCTGCAGATCTGAAGCCTGACCATGCAGTTCAGGGCACGATTTGATACGAATCAATAGAACGTTTACAATGGGAATCTGTTATTTCTGCATCTCTCAATTAATTTTGCTGGCGAGATCGGATTAAAATGGTCAAAATATGATAAGAATGGAATAAAATGGTCAGAGTCCCCATACGTACGTGGAATTATGAGCAAAACAACCCACCAAGTTACTCCCGTATTTCTCTTTTAACAAGTGTTCACACCAGATCCAACTGGTGGTCTTTCACTGGAGTCTGGGTTACACACGTATCCTTTGACCTCCAGGACTCTTCTAAGTATTCTAGGGGATCTTGAAAGGGCTGTGGCCTGGATGGTTTCGATTTTTCTTCAAATATCCCCGGTCCCTTTCCTAGACATCTGGGGATCGTTCTAAGCTAAGAAACTACACCGTCATTTTCAAGACTTGCAGGGGAGGTCAGTCCTCTGGCAAGATCCAAGTATTTTCGATCTCTTAATTTAATTCTATTTTCACTCAACTGTTCACTGTTCACGACAAAATCCAATAAAGACATTTTTCTTCTTGTTAATTAGCATTAGGTGTACTCTTTTCCATGATTTTATATATATATATATATATATATATATATATACACCTGAGGATCATTAAATAAGTTTCCCGACTTTTTTGTATGGGCACTTTTATTGATAGTACACATATGAAACTCTAGTCCACTTCGAAGTAATCTCCTCTGGTTGCAATACACTTGTACCCTTCCAACAATTTCTGGAAGGCAGCATCGAAGTCCTCCAGCGTGAGCGTGTCAATGACCTTCGTCACAGCCTCTTTCATCTCCTCAATTGTCTCATAACGACAGCCTCTAAGCTTAGGGAATAACCAAAAGTCACTGGGAGCAAAGTCTGGACTATAGGGAGGCTGAGGAACTTTCTTGATGCCCATCTTGGTCAAATAGTCTGTGACGAGGATGGAGTTGTGGACTAGTGTATTGTCCTGGTGGAAATAATGCCACTGAGCCGATTTGAAGAGTGCTGGCCTCTTGCGATGGAATCTTTTCCCGAACTCCCTTAAAACCTCAACATAGTAACCCTAACCCTAACCCTTTGGCCAATAGACTCTCGTGTATTAACTTCCTTACTCCTCCCACACCTCTCATCATCTCTCAAAAACTCATGCTCGATTCATGCAAGATGGTCGAAAAGCAGTCTGAAGCATTCCATATGTTTCTGTGTCATTTTTTCCAAGTTTAAAACAGAATGTTATTGCATATCGTTCTTCTAAAGTGTCCTCACGTTTCGATTGCATTTTTGAAATTCACCAGCTGTGACAATCCGGCTTTAGTAGGGTGCTGCTGTAGCTGTTGGTTTGAAGCCGAAATCATAAAAATTGGTCAGTCATCTCATAAGATGTATAGCTATAACATAGTGAATTTTCAAGAGTCTACGACAATTTTAAATGCCTATACAAAAAAGTCTGGAAACTTATTGAAGGCACCACGTGTATATATATATATATATATATATATATATATATATATGTGTGTGTGTGTGTGTGTGTGTGTGTGTGTGTGTGTGTGCGTGTGCTCCTTAGATATGTAGAACTTTGGCAGTGACATGGTTTTCTGGCAGGTAAAAAATGATTTTTTGTTGTTTTTTGCTAATTTTTTGTTTTTTCTTTTGTTTTTATGTTTTTTGTTTTTGCTTGTTTGTTTGTTTATTTGTCGATTGATTTCAAGGGATGCGTAAAATTAATTAATATTCACACCCACAAACCAGTTCGTCATGGGTCAGCTGATGGGGCAAAGGCCCATTATTACCATCTCTAACAGACCTAAGTGGACTGATAAAATTGGATATGTTTGAGATCAGGCTTTTTGTATTCTTTTTCAGTTTTTCCTATTCACAACTTCAAGAAAACATTTTTTTTAATTATATTAATCGATAGTGAAATAGAAGGAAAGAAAGAAAGAAAGAAAGAAAGAAAGAAAGAAACTGAAATCGATAGGTAAACAGAGGGACAGCTACTTAGAAATAACCTTTCTATCGGCAAAATTGAAGTTAATTCAAATTTTTTATTCTCCAATTGTTTCCGATTTGGTTTCAGTTGGCACCATCTTTCTCACAAGACATTTCACTATGATATGCTTCTTCTTAACGCTTCACGTTTTGGTTCAGTTCAGTTAAACTAGGCTCAACCCTGTTCGAAGGGATCAAAAGATCGTTTTGTTTTGTTTTTGTTTTTTTTTGTTTTTGTTTTTTGGGTTTATTCGTTGTTGGTGTTTTTTTTTATAAACCCCGACAGCTCCTGCTGATACTATTAACCCAGGCATGCGTAACATGTAGAAAAGGGTAAAAATGTGTTGGCCGAACTATTTGCATTTGGGTGAAAGAAGATATTGCCATGATTGTGGTATGTACATGTCAAGCAAGTGAGGTGCCATCGTTTGGATCTACTAGGAATGAAAGCGGGGTTGGAGGTAGGCGCAGCCGAGAATGGTGACATGTTTAGTTGGGGGGGACAGGGTTCGAAATCTACAAGATTTTTCACTGCTTCGGCTGTCGCTCCTTGCTATCTTTTAATCCCCCCTGAATCTCAAGAAGAAGAAGAAGAAAAAAAACGATAAAAACAGAAAGAAATATGTAGAAAATTATCTATTCTAAATTCCGGGATTAGTTTAAGAGTGGATAGCACATCCAATCCGTGGTCTTCTTCATGCTAAGAAAGAAAGAAAGAAAGAAAGAAAGAGAAGACAGACAGACAGACAGACAGACAGAGAAACAAGTAAGCAAAAAAAGGAACATATATAAACAGATAGATTGATAGATAGATAATAGAAGGAAAAAGATTGATAGATAAGCAGTTTGAGATAGATAGATAGATAGATAGATAGAAACAAACGAAAAAAAACAAAAACAAACAAACAAATAAACATAGATAGATAGATAGATAGATAGATAGATAGATAGATAGATAGATAGATAGATACATACATACATACATACATACATACATACATAAGCCGTTTGAAAAAAAGAAACAAACAAACAAATAAATATAGATAGATAGATAGATAGATACATAGATACATACATACATACATACATACATAAGCCGTTTGAAAAAAAGAAACAAACAAACAAATAAACATAGATAGATAGATAGATCGATATATAGATACATACATACATACATACACACATACATACATACATACATACATAAGCCGTTTGAAAAAAAGAAACAAACAAACAAATAAACATAGATAGATAGATAGATAGATAGATAGATACATACATACATACATACATACATAAGCAGTGAGAAAAAAAGAAACAAACAAACAAACAAACAAATAAACATACATAGATAGATAGAAAGGTAGATAGATAGGAACAGACTTAGATAGATTCATTGATATATCAGTTATTCCAGTAGTTCTTTTTAAATTGCTGTGCTTTTAATGTACACGATTTTTTTTCTTGGGGCCCGATGTCAGGAAAAGCTGAACTAGTGCATTTTTTTTTTTAATTTTAAATAATTTTGAGAAATGAAATTTCAACTTAATAAAACCATTGTATATTCATTTCTTCTTTTAAAAATTATAGTTGATAGTCGGATAAGTGAGACTGTTATTTACTGTAATTTTTCTCAAATCTTGGAATCAAACTGGAAACAGCCACCTTCATTTCCTGTTCTGTTGTGATTCTTGCAAGATATTCGTTTTATTTTTTGTTTCTTTTTATTTTATTTTTTTATTTATTTTTTTTTATTATTATATCTACCTACGAAAACCCAGCTTGGCAGAGATAAGTCGGCGCAAATGTAATTAGGAGTTGCTGAGATTTCGCACTTGGCAGCGAATCTTTCGTCTTTTACTAATCTCCAAAACTCAGTTAATGCCATGTTGGCAAATTCTGTCACTAAACAGCTCAATCCATGTTAACTTCTCTATATCATCGTATTGAAATCGTATCAACGTATTGAATAACCATTTCCAGGAATTATTAAAATTTTCGAATATATCTTAGCGTCCGTAAGAAATAACTGTGGCACCCCAAGAGAACTACGACGTACACTTTGAGAATCGCAGTACGAGAAAAGAGTCTTGACAAATAGACAGCGGGAACGCTAATCGCAGAGAAGCATTTAAAAAATAAATGAATAAATAAACCAACGGGACCAGAAGAATATGTTGTATCAGGAGGTGCCCGTGGCGTAATGGTTATCGTCGTAGGAAATGGACACGGTGACATGAATTCAAGTCCTGGACGAGACTGATTGCATTTCACATAGCACTAATACCCTTGGGAAAGGTATGAATCCAATTATTCTCCTTCCAGCTATGGGTAAATAGCAGGGCAGACTAGGTTCGTCAGCCTTGGTGAGACAACTAGTCTAAGAGAAGGAAAACTCTGAATTAAAATCTGTTAAACTCCGCTTAAAAATTGACCTTGTGTCATATCCTGCCCAAACGGAGGGGCTGGCAAATATGTATCAGGTAACTTAGACCAAGTTATATATGGTCCGCTGGTACGGCAAAATCCTGTAAGGTCTTCTTGTTAATTAACAGTAGGTGTAGTCTATTGGCATCTCTCTCTCTCTCTCTATATATATATATATATTTATATATATATATATATATATATATATAGAGAGAGAGAGAGAGAGTTATATAGAAAGCTAAAAAGTTCATGGACTGACCAAGATACTCTTATTGAATGTGGCCAAATAAGATTTATTTTTCTGCATAGGCCCTCTTGCACTCTACATACTTGTCCCATTGGTGTTGCAGTGCTTTCATCCTACAGGTAGGAAAATCATAAAGAACAGATTTGACGTCATCATAACCTTTTCAGCTCCTCTCCCCCAAAAATAACGAAAAACAAAAAAGAATTTCTATAAATCAATGAGGGGGAGCTGAAAAGTTCAAAAAGTGTAAAAGTTCATATGATGACGTCATATCAACTCTCGGCTTATGGGATGCAAGCACTGCAAGACAACTGAAAGAAGTGTGTAGACTGCAAAGCCGTAAAATAAACCTCATTTGATCTCTTTCTATGAAAGTATGTTGTATTGCCGTAATACAAATATACAAGCAGAAATATAATCAAAATATTATTTACGAACTTCAATGAACGAACGATCACACTTCTTTATAAAAATATATCTCTCACACTTTATTCTCGAAAGGGTTGATGTTTCTGTAGTGTGTGAGAGATGGGTAAAGACATATACTCAGAGGGAGGACTTATTCTTTCCATATCTTCTTCCAGTAGCCAGCGGGTGCCAATGCTTGCACCCCCTTACAAGCTCGTCAGAAACGCTTCTGATCGGCTGCGTGTCCCTTGCTCGACGGCGATTCTCTGCACTCTGTTTAAAACTGACCGCGTGGTTCTCATCACGTGGTCTCTTTCCGGTTACACACCAGTTGTACCCGACTGCCCTGATGTGCAGTTTACTGTTTACTTATCACAGTGTGACAGCTTGTCAAAGCACACGGAGTCACTAGGAACGAACCGAAAATCCATGTTATATGTTATATAACAAGTATAGTGGTCAGCCTATGAACTTTTCAGTTGACCTCTGTATTTTTTTTCTGTTTCTGTGAGTTGAACTTATGTAAAAATAAGAAAAAATTGCCACTCAGAGGTAGCCAGCTTCTTTAACGCAGCTAGATCTTTCAGACATAATATTACGAATGACATGGAGCCTCGGACAAGAGCATGTCATTTGTGGTCAAGAAGAAGAAAAATAATCCTTCTAAAAGGTCAGACGTCATAGTGTTGATGAAGGGTGCCCAACAGGTGCATGGTGCCATTGTCATTGACCCAAGCAAGTCGATAAGAGTAACTCCGAGCAGATCATTTTAGCAGAGTTCACGATCAATGAGAAAAATAATTTGGATTAAAATAAAAATGACTGGAATGGTTTTAAAAAAAAAATTATAAGATAATAAATCTCATTGATAAATACACAATCCAATCCAATGTTTAATGGCATATCAACCTTTGAAGGTTATTTAATGCCAATGCTATTCTCCAAGAAGAACAGTTGTGGTACTATTTAACCCTACAGCTGGGAAGATAAGGAGGTTCATACTTTTCCCAAGGGCATTTGCCCGAAAGTGAACGTAATAGTGCAACTGGAGTATTAACTCGCTTACTACGATTTCGCAGTCCATCGCTTTAACAATTACACCACGAGGACACCTCCATAAATACACAAAATTCGCCAGGTATTTGAGAACATTCCTTTAAATGGAAGACAACCTAAGGTAACATTATTCGACATGCACAAAATTTCATTATGCTTGTTACTCCTCCCGACGAGAGAAGAAAATTAACATGACTACTTTCAATCTGAGACCAAAACAAACGGTAAACCACGCTAACAAATGTCGCTCAGAGAAAGGCAGGGTCTTAAAATATATATATAT
Source organism: Sepioteuthis lessoniana (assembly GCA_963585895.1). NCBI lineage: Eukaryota > Metazoa > Mollusca > Cephalopoda > Myopsida > Loliginidae > Sepioteuthis > Sepioteuthis lessoniana. The sequence goes on from OY757923.1 coordinate 8,674,881, forward strand.
ATATATATATATATATATATATATAATATTGGCAACCGTAGTCGAGGGCGACCAGAAGGCTCCCTTTTCAATAGCTACTACAACGAGGTGTAAGGGAGGGCGCTACTCCTTTCCCTGGATTTCTCCACTTTACCCTTGATCCGTACCTTATATTGCTGAGTGTTAAACAAGGATGTATCAAGTACCATTTTTAAAGTCTTTGGTATGACGTGATCTGGGATTGAACCAGGTCTCACGGACCATTGGCGAACACTCTACCCACTTGGTCAATAATCCGGTATATATATATATATATATATATATATATATATATATATATATATATATATATTTCTGTTAACTTCTCCAATTTACTAATATATATTCGTAAACCAGCAAAAAGTTTCTAAAGTGGCATTTTTATAAAAGCAATACTCTTAAAAATCCCTCACTTAGAGAAGAAATCAATTTCCCCTCCAATTTGCAACTGAAAGAAATAACTTTGTGGGGTCTGTATCCACGCTGATCCCTATTTTTTTAATCATCCAAATACTTGATCTAACAGAGATAACAACGGAATGTTAATTTGAATTCCTTCATCCATTTCGTTCAATATCATCGTGGACTGCTGTTACAACTGGAATCAGGCTGTTAGATTCGTAGATGTCGCCGTCAAGCGGTAGGTACCCACTACCACTTACTATCAGCTACGTTTCTTGTTTACAACACATCAACACCTCCCGCAAATACTAAACAATCGTATATGATAATTGGATTTTAATTAGGATACTACCAATAGGTTGTTGAGAGTAAAATTTCTCAAACCTAAACAAGTCCCGACCATTTGTTAGTCGATGACCATTTAATTAGGCTCGACGTAATTTCTGGTTCTTCGTTGGAGATGTCTCGAACAACGTCTTGATTTTTATTCTTACCGTATTTCCAATTTTTATTCAACGTGGGTTTCAGTAATTCTTCTCTGCGTATTACTTGTAATGAAAATAAATGTGTTTTTAGTGCATTTTCAAGTTCAAGTCTCCCTGCATTTAGACAGATTGCGGCAGAAATACCACCTACATTTTTAAAGTGACAATAGTGACTGCATTTAAGTAATGTCATATCATTCTTGTTCAATTAGACAATTTAAAAGCAGAAGCAGGTTTCGAGCCGAAGGAGATTTCGCTGGAATCTGGACATTTTGGGGAGCTCGAGGTCTTGATCGATGAACCTGTGATTCTGAAATTTTCATCTCATCGCAATGTTGATTTTCTATCCAGAACAGCACCATTCCAACGAAACATGAAATAACCACAAAAAAGATTCCCGTGTAATAATTACAGATTCACCAATGGTAAAAAAGATGTTTCAACAACAAATGCACGGTGTATCTGAAAATAAAACTGGAAGACATTTATCAGATGGAGCTACCATTGCCGCTTGCCCAAATTCACTTGCACTACACCGGTGACATTTTAAAACATGGGAGCTAATACTGCTGCATCCTGTAATAAGGATTGATTGTATTGTCCACTTGATAGGGATCAAGTGTCTCTGTTTCAAGACAGCATGTCCCTTATGTCACTGCTCAAACTGCACTTCGAGTCGACTTTAAGCTTTTGTTGCATCACGGTCGTTCTAACGGCAAAGTTTGCATGCTATCATAGTGTTAAATAGCCAGATATGAATATGTGAAATAGATATACCCATACCGGTACACAAAATGTTCATAACGTTCATAACGCACATATATAACATAGGAATCCCGAAACACGAAAAACACTTACGACTTCTTAGTTCAGGTACGAAACTTTTTATTACCTTTGAGTTAAAAGTTTTTTCGACATAAGGAGGAGAGAGGCACAATCTTTCTATGACGACTTTTCCATCTGCCCCCCACCCCCACCACGTGCGGCACCCACCGCAAGGCCTCAGTGAGCTCCGAAAGTCGACCTTCTTCTTCCGAGGCAGGAACTCAACTCTCACTTTTCTCAAATCTCAAAATCCTCAGCACACGCTTCCGGTGCATGACGTCATTCACCCCGCCTGGTCCCGTTTCCCATCTGGGGTTTTATTTTGACATCTCTAAATGACACGTCCTCTCTGCACGCGCGTGAACACCTGCGTTAACTAACCCAGGTCCTTATGAATCGTTATCATATTTACCCAACCCCTCCGATCGGGCAGGATATGATACAAGGTCAATTTTTTAAGCTGAGTTTAACAGGTTTGAATTCAGAGTATTCCTTCTCCTAGACTAGTTGCCTCACCAAGGCTGACGAACCTAGTCTGCCCTACTATTTACCCATAGCTGGAGGGAGAATTATTGACCTTATGTCATATCCTGCCCGAGTGGAGAAGGGTTGGTAAATATGATAAAATAATTATGGTGATAATTAATTGCATTAATTATTTCATTGATAATTGGATATATTAATTATTCTATTATTTAGTTTGGTAAAATTATAAGTTAGCTAAATTCTTCGTGCGGAAATGAAATTCAAATTGGAAAGGTCAAACACGTGCACAAGAAGGTTGCCCAGGTTTGCACCTTACGTAAAAATAACGTTGGGGAAGGCAGAAAACCCATATGTAAATAAAATGGATACATGTCCTGTCGTAAGTTTGATGAAAATTAAATAAAAACATAATGAAAGTTCGGGACATCACGTGGGATGATCATGATAATATGATCCTATTTACCCAACCCCTCCGTTCGGGCAGGATATGACACAAGGTCAATTTTTAAGCGGAGTTTAACAGGTTTCAATTCAGAGTTTTCCTTCTTCTAGACTAGTTGCCTCACCAAGGCTGAAGAACCCAGTCTGTGCTACTATTTACCCATAGCTGGAGGGAGAATAATTGGATTCATACCTTTCCCAAGGGTATTAGTGCTATGTCCATTTCCTACGACGATAACCATTACACCACGGGCACCACGATAACCATTACACCATAGACTACTCATGATAATATGATGCAATGGCTTAGTAAGATGAGAACACAATTTTAGAACTGAATTTTAGAATATATAAAAACTAGAAAAGTTTTAAAATTAGTCAGTTGAGTCGGTTGAATTGGGTTAGAGTTGAGACGGAGTTGAGATCCACATATCCCTACGGGGCAGCGACAGCGGGTAGGTGACTTTGTGTAGCGGCAAGTGTGTCTCTGTTAATAGACACTTACAAATTCTCTCTCTCTCTCTCTCTCTCTAACTTGTGCTTCGATGACTGGTAGAAAACTGTATGCAATGTGAACAATAAATACATTCGTATTGGGTGAGTCGTCTTGTGTTTGAAGAAGTAACATCGAGATGGTGCCATCATGTTGCACTTTTCACATTCGGCGCCGTGAGAAACATAGTGTCGCACTATGTGTCTATCTCAGTCTTTTTATATCCTATTTACCAACCCCTCCGCTCGGGCAGGATATGACACAAGGTCAGTTTTTAAGCGGAGTTTAACAGGTTTCAATTCAGAGTTTTCCTTCTCCTAGTTGCCTCACCAAGGCTAAAAAAACCTAGTCTGTCCCACTATTAAGCCACAGCTGGAGAGAGAATAATTGGATTTATACCTTTCCCAAGGGTATTAGTGCTATGTGAAATGCAATCAGTCTCGTCCAGGAATTGAACTCGTGTCGCCGTGTCCAATTCCTATGACGATAACAAGTACACCACGGGTACCTCCAGGACAGTCTTTTTATATCAATCAATCTATCTATCTATCTATCTATCTATCTGGCCCTGTCTTTTCAGATCTGTTTATTTACTACCTTTTCATATATATATCTTTTCATATATACATATTTTCGAACACACACACACACACACACACACACACATATATATATATATATAGAGAGAGAGAGAGAGAGTGGGAGAGAGAAAGAGAGAGAGGTAGATCTGCTCATATCTTGCTATCGAGCTATCTATGATAATCAACCTTCAACACAATTTCTTTCGTTTTCATGTCACTTAATGAGAATAAATCGCCGCTGAACGAATTTTTATCGACGTAAAAATGAACATTTTTATTGGATTGGTAAATAAAGGCTTTGCCTTTTGTACAAAATGAATTTGAATTCTAGAAATTTCAAGAAGCTTCAAGAATATTAGAGAACAAACTAGAAACTTCAAGAAACAGGTTTAGTTATTAGTTATTTCTTTTTATTGATAAATAATATTTTATGAACAAATGGTATATGCACAACCCAGCAGGTGTCTGAGAAAATGAGACACATAAACTCTTATGGGACTTTGACATACACACAGATCACCTAATCTCGGCCAGAAGACCAGACGTAATAATAATCAACAAAAAAAGGAGAATTTGCAAAATTGTTTACTTTGCTGTCCCGGCTGACCGCAGAATAAAACTGAAAGAATGGGAAAAGAAGAATAAGTACCTGGACCTTGATCGGGAATTGAAAAAAATATGGAACATGAAGGTGACAATTTTACCAATTCTGATTGGTGCCTTTGGTACAATAACAAGAGAATTATTAAAGGGACTGGAGGACTTGGAAGTTGGAGGAAGAGTGGAGACAATCCTAACTACAGTATTATTGAGAACGGCCAGAATACTGAGAAGAGTCCTGGAGACTTGAGGAGACTTGTTGTCATTCAAACTCCTGTGAAAGATCATCTGCTAAAACCGATTTGAAAAACTCTCAAGGGGTAAATAATAATAATAATAATAATAATAATAATAATAATAAGAAGAAGAAGAAGAAGAAGAAGAAGAAGAAGAAGAAGAAGAAGAAGAAGAAGAAGAAGAAGAAGAACGCTAGGAGAAAAGGAAACTTACAAATACAACGATTCGAAGGCAAGATAACAAAAAGCAGGGAAAGACTCATTACAGTGACCTGAAACAATACAGACAACACAAGCATCAACAGAACAAAAATAACCAGAAAACAAAAATGGGAAGATAAACAACCGTAGGGATATTTTAAGCGACCAAAAATCGAAGATTTGGACATGACTACGAAAGGGAAACCTTAAGAGAGAAACTAAATCTCTTCCGATAGCATCACAAAACAACGCCATAAGGACTATGTCAAAGCAAGAATAGACAAGACATAACAAAATAGATGTAGACTATGCGGTGATAGAGACGAAACAATCAATCACATAATAAGCGACTGCAGTAAATTAGCGCAGAGAGATTATAAGACTAGACACAACTGAGTGGGGAAGGTGATCCACTGGGAATTGTGCAAGAAGTTTACATTTGACCATACGAACAAAAAGTGTATGCACAACCCAGAATCTGTCCTGAAGAATGAAACGCAAAAACTTTTCTGGGATTTTGAAATACAAATAGATTACCAAACAACCAGATCTCGTGATAGAAAAAAGAAAAGAAAAAGAGAACCTGCTGAATAGTGGACGTGGCTATTCCGACAGACCACAAAATAAAATTAAGATAAAACCAAGGGATAGATAAATACTAAAAACTTTCCCGAGAACAAAAAGAAACTATGGAAAATGAAAGTGACGGTGATACCAATTATACCCTATCAGGTGCTACCATTCCGCGTCAAAGTGTACCTAGGAATAATGACAATGAAGGGGTTCTCGGCATTCCCTAAATCTGTAAGACTGAAACCTTACCATCAGATTGTTTAATGTTATATCTGGACATTCATTGGGCAGATTCCTACCCCTCTGCATAGAAGCAGTCTGTGTATTTTACAGCCGACTGGGCTGAGGCCTGAAAGTAATGGCATTGAAGGACTACTCCACCCTCACCAGGTCTCCAGAACTGGAGCCCCACGATTAGAAGCAGTCTAGTGTCATATCAAGAACACCCCCTTTTCATGAGGGTTTTTACTCCCCTGAAGAGGATACAGCATATTCAAAGCCTCTCCGACACTAGGGTTCTTTTTCATTTTTTTTTTTTTTTTGTTTTGCTTTCTTTGTTTTTATACGTTTTCTCAATTTGTCGGATAATATAAATACTTTTGACAATTCTTTGATTTTCTTTAAGGGAATTCATAGTTGAATTTGAAATTTAGTTCTCGTATTCCAAAATTTCAGATCAAATAATATTTACTTCTTTTGGACAAGTGAGTAGAGTAATCGCCAATGGCCCGGGAGACCGGGTTCAATCCCAAGTTCAATTATCCTAATGACTCAAAAACTGGTACTTGATGCAGTCCTGCTTAACACTCAGCATTATAAGATACGGATCAAGGGTAAAGTGAAGTAATCCAGGGAAAGGAATAGTGCCCTCCTCAACACCACGGTGTAATAGCTATTGAAAAAGGAGCCTTCGGGTCGCTCTTGACTATTGTTGCCAACTTTACTTTACTATATATATGTATATATAGAAGTTAAAGAAAGTGAACTATTATTGATAAATAATTTTTTTAAAAAAAGAAAATTTGAGTTAAAAAAGGGACAAGAATTCCCAACAAAACATTATGTTGTAAATAACATTAAATGTATTGAGTGATTACTTGATTATTTTCAGTGCATGTCTACCCGTTTTCGGCTTTTCATGCCTAGAGGTTAGGGAATCACGTACATTGCGTTTTTTAACACCAGCTTTAACAGACAGTTTTTCACTGGACTCTGAGTGATGCAAGACTTCTAAGATTTCATAATGTGATATTTTGACCTTCGACCCGGTCAAAAATGCCATTCAGAGTGATGCACCAGAAGGAAGTGACACATTCTAGTGGCAGTTATGAGAGGAAATCGCGTGGGCGGAAATTGGCTGATAAAATGGGACGAGGTAAAAAAAATTCCCATGGTACACTCATAGACTGATGCACCGGAAGAGAGTGACCTGTGAACTGCATGACAGTTATTTCCGCTTGATGACGATTAAACATGCGATTCCAAAGATCGAGTAGGCGACTGAGTGGACATTAAACTATTATATAACTCAGTCAAGACAGAAGTCAACATAGTTGCAGTTAGATATCGGACGGAATTATAGACGAGATGTGGTAGGGAAAGCCACATCAGGCCGAAGGGGCTCTTGGAGCCCCTGATGAGTTGCAGTTAGAGATCGGACGGAGTTATAGACGAGATGTGGTAGGGAAAGCGACACCCGGCCGAAGGGGCCCTCGGGAACCCCGATGGAGTTTGGGGACCAGAAAAGATGCTGATAAGATGCAGTAAAGAAAGCCATCACCCAGCAGAGTGGGCTTCTGGGCCCCCGGTTGAGCATCAGGAGAACGAGAAAGACACAGCGCTGACGGCCATAAGAGTGAGGTCAAAATATTGCAGTTTCTGTTCGGTCTCCAACTCCCTCTCACACGCAAACCTCGAATAACCTTTTCGAACCCTTGCAATAAAGTGAGAGGTATATATTTTTATAAAGAATCTTCGCTCGTCTGTTTATTTATCGTGTCGTTATGATGCTGTAGATGACAATATAACAATAACAATGCCGTTGTTTGTTGGGTTTCGATTCTTCCTCGGAACTCTCAGTCCTCCAGGCTCCTATCCAAGCCGTTGAGGACTGTTGTAAGTGCTCCAATAACAATTGTTATCGAAGTCACCCTCGTGTTTCATGTGTTTAGCTCTCTAGCAAGATCCAAGTATTTTTCTACTTTTTCGCTTTCTTTCATTTTACTCTGTGGGTTGTCGAAATAGCAAAATCCACTTTTGTTCTTGTGTTTTATTTTATCATTTTTATCATTATTTCTCTCCTTGCGAAATTTTCACCCCAATGTTAGCAGGTGAGTTTTCTCTTGAATCCGGTCTCCATGACTTTTCTCAGTATTCAAGCCGGTCTCAGCAGTTCTCAAATCTGGTTTGTTTCGATTCTCCCACTGATTTTCAGTTCCTCCCGTTCTTTCTCCAGGCTCTTGAGGACCATTCTGAGCACATCAACTACAATTGGAATTTACCCTCATAATGTTATATAATTACGGAATAATTTTTTTATATTAATCATTTTTCGTTAATTATATTCTATCATTCGGTTTGGTTGGGCTTTGAACTATTCGGCTCTTAGTGCAGGTACACACACATTGAGTACAGTTCATGCTCGTGCGCAGAGGAGATGGCAATCACAAATGTCATAATAAAAACCCCAGATAGGAAATAGAACTGGGGTGTGAATAACGTCATGCCCGGAAGCGATGGGCTGAGAATTTGGTGATTTTGAAAAAGGCGTTAGTTGAGATCCGACTCTGGACCGGGCCAGTCCAGCTGGGGGCAACGGGATGCGCAGCTCATTTGTTGGATCAGATTGTACAGTCAGCATAGTAAAAATTGTGTCTCTCTCTCCTTGTGTTGAAAAACTAAAGTCGAGAAGTTAATAAACGTTTCGTACCTGAACAACAGAGAGTCGTCAGTGTTTCGTATTTCCGCTGCATCTGTATATTTGTATAGTTGTATCATGGCTATACAACAATAATGCATACCTTTATTTGTCTATCTTTTCGCAGTCTTTTGGAACAGTAAAATCCGCAAAACTTTAAATTAGCATTTGGTCTGGTCTTCTAGCTTAGACTAGGTGATTCCTTCGTATCTCGAAATACCGGGGGATTTTATGGGTCTCATTCTCTCGGACTGATTCGGTTTTGTGCATATACCGTATGGTTGAATGGTCAAATTTCAATCTATTGTACTCCTTCAATGTAAATTTGCTACATCCGCTAATATCAATTTCATCTCTTTCTCCAAATAATCTAAATTTACACTTTATGTTGGGTATTATCAATTTTCGCTTTAATATAATTCGTCCTTAAGGCGTTGTTTTGTGCTACAATTTGAAGAGATTCAGTTTCTCCCTTGAGTTTTCTCTTTAGTGGTCACGTCCAGCTTTTCTCATATGTGGTTTTGTCAGTTTGTCGTATGAAATCTCAATACATGTTTTACTTTCGATTTCCGTTTTGCTGGTGTAATGCTTATAGCGCTGGACTGCGGAAGCGTAGTACGCAAGTTCGAATTCAAATCGCGCTATTACGTTCACGTTCGAACAAATACCCTTGGCAAAAGTATGAACCACTTTATCCTCCCTTCTATGGGTTACAAAGTACCATTACTGTCCTTTTTAAAGGATGAATTCGGCATTAAATAACCTGAGAAGGTTGATATGTTATTAAATAACAAACGAACAACTATTTTTTTAATTTGTGTATTTTTAGTTTAGTCTTACATTGTTAATGTTGTTACTAGCAGTGATTAGTCTTTCTTGCTACTTTTTAATGCAGTCCCCGTGTCTTTTTATTAATGCGTCAACACAGTACTCAATGCAGGCGAATCTTTTTCCACTTTCTTTTCTTGACAGTCTGTCGATGTCATCGCTCAGATGCAAGGCCTTGTGCATAGTCATCAATTTCCTTGTACTTTGCTCAATTTGCATGAGTTCCTCAAATGTTTATTTTAAAAATGCTCCCGAGTGCCTTACAAGGGGACATGCCCAGCTGTTTATTCTTTGATGAGATTTCTGCTGGAGAGCTGGGTTTTGAAAAGCTTTCTTATTCTTCTTAGGTACTCTTTTCTTATTTTTTTTCTTTTATCTCCCCTGGTTTGATGGTGTCCACTTACAATATTCCAAGTACTTGTAAGCTTCCTTCTCTCCAAGCTTTGTAATTTTTCTTTTATCTCCCCTGCTTTGATGGTGTCCACTTACAATAATCCAAGTACTTATAGCTTTCCTTCTCACCAAGCGTTCTGATTTTTCTTTATCTCAGCTGGTTTGATGGTGTCCGCTTACAATATTCCAAGTACTTGTAACTTTCCTTTTCTCCAAGCGTTCTGTTTTTTTTTCCTGGTTTTGCACATATATTTCTTCCGTTTTTTGTCTTTTCCCACTTTTCATTATAAACATGGTACATTCCATTCCTTTATCCTGATTTTATATTCTGATGGTTTGTATCAAAGTTTCCAGGTTTTTTTTTTTTCATTTTCTGATAATAGCTTTTTGTCACCCTGACAGACGTGATTAATTTTTTTCTGACGATTTTGTAAATTTGTAGCCTCCAGTTTACTTCCTAAGTATGTAGATATGATAGATGACATTTTTTAAAATAACTTGTACTCAAATAAATGGGATGAATAATAACAATTTGTACCAACTACATTCATATTTCTAAACAGATATCAACGCATGCGCAAACAAATCCAGCGTAAAACAATAATAATAATAATAATATCATTGCCATTACAAATAGTAATGGAAAAAGGATGTCTCCTTGAAAGATGCCTTTCTGGATTTTCACATCTGCTAAAGTTTTTTTACCTGCCATTAATTCCACTTTTCAGTTTTTCATGGCTTCCGTGATTTTCTATTATCCGATTTCATCATCACCATCATGTCGTGCGGCCAGCACGGATATCCCTGACCCTCTCTCGCCTCTTCTCCCTATCGTTCATCGCCTCTGGCAGGTCTTCAGGGCTACATCCCGTATACTCACATAGCTGCTGTATGTAAGTTCGAGCTGGTCGTCCAGCTTTTCCCCGGCCAAATGTGGGGGTCCATAGGAGTAAATCACTTATGAGCTCGTCCCTGCTTCTCTAGCAGTGTCCTGCGTGTCTGGTTCGTCTGAGATGGGAGGTAGGTGGCCGTATAGTTGGTGCCTTGTGGGTTGTTGCCGCCAGGACATGTTCAATATTACCCGCAACATTCTTGTATAATTGCCGTCTAGCTTCTTCTCCAACCACTTGGAACCATATTATTAGACCTTTTGTTGTTAATCCATGTCTAAATTTTTCTTTCTCGTTTTGGTCTTCTTGAGTATGTGCTGATCTATGTGTAGTAGATTACATCTTCCTCTTGATCCTCTTTGGCATCTTGTCTGTCCTTCTGGAAATGATCCACGGTTTACAAAAGAATAATAGATCTCTTCTTTAATCTGTGCTGTTATTATTTTCCATATCATTGGTAGACACGTTATCAGTCTGTAACTGCTTGGGATGGTTTCTCTTTTTTTTTCTTTATTTTTTTTTGGGGGGGGGTCTTTCAGGATCAGGGTTGTTTTCTCCATCGTCATCCATTCGAGTATTCTGGCTTCTTTTTGATACTTACTCAGTCGTAGAGCCAGTCTGTCATGGATGGGCGGAAATCTTTTAAACCAGAATCCAAGTATCTCATCAAGGCCAGACATTTTCCAATTCTGTTGATCAAAGTGATTCCAGGTGTATGTATGCGTCAAGACCTTTTTCAAGTTTTGTAATTCTTTTTCTACGTTATTTGTCCATTCCGACGTTCTATTATGTTCTTTCTGTTTGAATATTTTACTCATATTTACCATGGCACAAGGTCAATTTTTAAGCGAAGTTTTCCTTCTCCTAGACTAGTTGCCTCGCCAAGGCTGAAGAATCTAGTCTGCCCTACTATTTCCATATATTACTTCTAACTTGTTTTGTTTCCTTTGAGTTCTATTTTTGGTTTGTTCTTGACAGAATTTTCTTTCGTTATTTTCGAAGGGCCTGTTTTGTTTATATTAACCAACTCTCCTGAGTCACCCTTCTTTCGCTAATACCTTTTGATTTATCTCTTCTAGTTGTAATTTATTCTATTTTATTTTATTTTATTTATTTATTTATTTATTTTGGTGAGGTCTTTTCTGTTGTGGCCCCGGAAAGGGTTACTAATGAAAACACAAACACGAATATTAGATAACAGATTATATTACACAAGAAAGATAGAGTCACATAGAAAAGGTAAGAAGTCTCGTACTGTTCGTATAACACCGATAGTGATCTGCCCTCTGACAGTGAATCTCTAGTACTAATTACGGTGAGAAGAGTCCATTATGGTGATATGGGTAAGGCTCCCACAACATTTTCCTCCGTAGATATCCACGTGTGTTTCCCCTTCCTTAGCACTATCGCTTGTTGCCACAGTTTTTTTTGCTTGTCCTTCTAGTCTAATTTCCTATCCAGGTTTTGTGCTTTGTTCAGGTTCCCTGGGGAATAGCAAATTTATCACGTTCCGTCATAAATTAGCTCTTTTAGTTCCGTGATCTTGCTTAATACGATATTTTGAAATAATTTATTTACGTTTTCAGTTTCTGCCTTGACATTTTTCCAGGATTTTGGTTGCTGAGAGATGGTTAGTTAGTGTTCTTTTCAGTCATAATTTTCTTTATTAACTCCAAGTTTATTCTATAATCTTACATTAACATTGGTTTTGTGGCTCTGGTATCTCTGGCGTTTTGGTTTTCTGTATTCTGTGTTTAAATTTACGTAGGGGACTCTATCATATCCTCCACGATTCTGTCCAAGATTTAAAAAAAAGCAATTCTATGAAATCATTCGAGTTTGGCCAGCAAGTCTTTTTATTAGATTTTGCCTATTCTTTCCCAATTTCGATCATTCTTTTTCAAGACCTTTTTCGAGAAGTATTGTCCTTAAAATAAAATTGAAGCATATTTATTTTGTCATCTCTAGTTCATTTTTTTCCGTTGGTGTCTCTCAGTTGAATTGTGACTTTAGTCGTTTCTGTATCTAAATTAGAAAAGTAAAGGTCCGCAAAAGCCCAATCAGATTGCACTTTGCAGGAATGTACTTACCATTCCTAACAGTCAAATCTGTAATCTGCGTCTCACATTGATTTGGATTTGGATAAGACATTTTTCATGGGTTGTATCATATGGAAATTTACTAAGCTTTTTACTTAGATGTGGCACAAGGCCACATGAAAGGGGTACCCAATGAGACTCGAACTCTATGGGTTGTATCATATGGCTATACCTACCCCATCGGTTGATTATTATCTGTGCTTCTTTCATAGATGTCATCTGGCGTTCTTCAAAGAAAGAAGAAAATTCAGTCGGAAACAAAGAAAAAAAAAAAGCTAATAAAAAGAGAGGACGCTTACAACTTTAAGATAAGTTTATTAAGTTTTAAAGTCGACATAACCCTTTGTAGTTAAATTTTTTTTTTTTTTCACTTGATAGTAGTCATATTGCCACTTATAGGTTTCCGATGAATTTTACAAACACCTTATCACTTTTTTATTCTTTCCCATTGTTAATCTGAGGCTACTGGATTCTAAATTCAAATAAACATAATTGATAATAAATACAGAGACACAATGAAAACAATTAATGATAGTGTTGGGTATCACCCACCTTTTTCCACACAATGAACAAGTCCATCTGCCATATACAGCAGTAGCTACTAATACCAGGGCAGACTAGAAGGTGAAGAGCAGCTTCTTATAGGAATAGTATTAGAGCGTTGGAGACTGGAGATCGCACTAGATCACCTTACTTGCTACCGTAATAATGGAAGCCAATACTATCGGTGGACTATATCTTTATTCTGAATTAACTAATCTCATGTTCTTGTCTACTAATAGTCTCTCTATTGTATATACTTTTTCCTGAGAATATATCTCTATTTCCTCTCATATCGTGGTTTGTCCTTTATTTAATATTACAAGCGTTCACTAACCAGAACGCAACAGATAGTGAGGCATAAATTATCGGACTTTGGAGTTTTACGTTATTATTGTTATTATTTACTCCTTTAGAGTTTTTCACATCAGTGTTAGCTGATGGTTTTTCACAGGAGGTTAAGTGACAAGTCTCCTCAAGTCTCCAGGACTCTTCTCAGGATTCTGGCCATTCTCAATACTGTAGTAGTTTGGATGGTCTCCACTCGTCCCATTATTATTATTATTATTATTATTTACTCCTTTAGAGTTTTTTCATCAGTGTTAGCTGATGGTTTTTGACTGGAGGTTGAGTGACAGCAAGTCTCCTCATGTCTCCAGGACTCGTCTCAGGATTCTGGCCGTTCTCAGCGATGCTGTCATTTGGATAGTCTCCACCCATCCGCCAACTTCCAAGTTCTCAAGGCCTTTTAATGATCCTTTTGTTATTTTGTTGTTTTAGCACAATCGTTACTTTCCTGTTCCACTGCTTTTTCAATTCTCTAGCAAGGTCGAGGTACTTCTTATCCTTCTTTTCACATTTCTTCAAATTTATTATTATTATTATTATTATTAGTAGTAGTAGTAGTAGTAGTAGTAGTAGTAATAGTAGTAGTAGTAGTAGTGTTTTACGCTGTATTTGTTCATGAGTGTGTATGCGTATATCTGTTCATAAATCTTAATGCAGTTGGTACTTTGTTTCATTATTCATCCCATTTATTTGAAAACAAGTTATTTTTTAAAATGTCATCTATTATATCTACATACAACAATTTTCTTTCCTTCCTTTTTTGTTTAATTGGCATATGAACCTTTGAGGGTTATTCAATGCCAAAGCTATCCTTGTAGAAGAACAGCAGAGATACTATTTAACCTGTTACTGCAGGGATAAAGAGGTTCATAATACTTTTTCTAAAGTGAATGTAATAGCACAACTGGAGTTCAAACCTACTTACTTCAAGACCACAGTCTAGCACTTTAGCCATTACACTACTGCGACTTCCCTGCTAAATGTTCAATCTTTGTAGGTTATTTAATGCCAAAGCTATACGAGGATCATTAAATGTTTCCAGACATTTTTCGTATGGGCACTTTTATTGATAGTACACACATAAAACTCTAGTCCCCTTCCAAGTAATCTCCTCCGGCTGCAATGCACTTGTTGTACCGTTCCAACAACTTCTGCAAGGCCCCATGGAGGTCCTCTTGTGTGAGCGTGTCAATGACCTTCGTCACAGCCTCTTTCATCTGCCTTCGTTGAATCTCTTATGCCACTCAGAAACTGATGCTCGATTAATGCAAGATGGTCGAAAAGTATTCCATACGTTTCTGTGGCATCATTTTTTCCAAGTTTAAAACACAATTTTATTGCATATCGTTCTTCTGAAGTGTCCTCACGTCCAGATTGCATTTTTGAAAATCACCAGCTGTGACAATCAGACTTTAGTAGGGTGTATTCCAATTGCTGCTGTAGCTGTTGATTTTAAGCTGAAATCATAATAATTGGTCAGTCATCTCATAAGATGTATAGCAATAACATACAGTATTTTCTATGACAATTTTAAATGCCTGTACAAAAAAGTCAAGAAACTAATTGAATGGATCACGTACTTGTAGAAGAACAGCACTGATGCTGCCAAATGATCTAAATATACGTAGATAAGTCAGTAAGTTCACATCTTAATAATTGGCTTTTTTTCTTTTGGTAAATGACATATCAACCTTCTTGAGTTATTCAATGCCAAGGCCACTCTTGTAGAAGAATAGCAGTAGTATAATTTAACCCAGAGCAAGGAGGATAAGAGAGTTCATACTTTTCACAAACGTTTTAATCCGAAAGTGAACGTAATAGCGCGACTGGAGATCGAACTTGCTTACAACAATATCACAGTCTAGTACGTTAACCACTACACCACACGGACTTCCTCTTGATGCAACAGGTATATTCGTAGCACAATTAGATCTTGTATTTAACCCTATTGAATTATCGAAGGAAAAGAAAGCTGCAACGAATTCTCTATTATTCCGAAACAAAAATGAAATTTGTTTTTAGAATTTAAATACTTAATGTTTTATGTATTTTGTGTTTCCTTTGTTTTCCAATTGTGTTTTACTTTACGATGCATTAAAATCCTGAAAATGTCAGATGTTTGAGAAGAAGAAGAAGAAGAAGAAGAAGAAGAAGAAGAAGAAGAAGAAGAAGAAGAAGAAGAAGAAGAAGAAGAAGAAGAAGAAGAAGAAGAAGAAACAATAACGAAATGAAGGAAGATGATAAAGAGAGAAAGAGAGGGAAAAGAAGCAAGAGGGATAAGGAGTAGAGGAGGAAATGGAAAAAAAGGAGGAGGAAGAAACGATAGAACAAGGATGGGAAAGAGTTACAAAACTAGCATAAAGGTGAAGGAAAAGAAAAACAGAGGAGGTTAAAAAGAAGAAGAAGAAGAAGAAGAAGAAGAAGAAGAAGAAGAAGAAGAAGAAGAAGAAGAAGAAGAAGAAGAAGAAGAAGAAAATTGACAACATTTAGAATATTACTTTGGTTTCCTTATGAAAACCTATTGAATTCACGAAACAAGGATTATCTAATATATTTTGCAAATTCTTGCAAAGATTTCAGCTCGTATTTAACAGGCAATATATCGATAATTTTTAAAGCAATTTTCTAAACGGTGTCTTACATATATACGGGTTTCTTTACGTATAAAACCGCTGTTTCTCAATTTTGAGACATTTAAATGATTTCGCTTTGGACAGAAATTGTTTGGTTTCTATCTCGTGAAATATCCTTAATCTATTTTCTTTTTTTAAAGATATTTTTATGACCATTATATTGAATATAATACTTCCTTTTTGTAATGATGTTTCCTCGTCATTATATGTGGAATTGTATCGTGTGTTTACTTTTTTAAAAACAATGATACTAAGATTATGAGACTTTTTCTCAAATTACGAAGGGGTACTGAAAAGTTTACGAACCCACCAAAAAGAGAAAATCTTAGTGACATACACCGTACGTGTTATTTGCATATATTAAACTCATAGTTAACTCAGTTGGTTAGGGCTGTAGAATACACATACAGCATCTCTGCAGAGGGGTAAGACTCCCCTAACAAGTATCCTGGATACGATACTAAACAATCTGATGGTGAGGTTTCAATAATGATGGAACTTTGGGGAATGCGAAGTATCCCTTCATTGCCATCGCTTCCAGGTTCACTCTGGCCTGGAGAGGTAGCATCTGATAGGGTCCTATCTATGGGTCAAATAGAATAAACCGTGTTCTTACGCTAAAATGAATTGTTTGAAATTAACTGTTTTTACATGTAACTGTAAGTAAACAAAAAACTATTCTTATACTAAACAGAATTGTTTTAAATAGAACTGTTTACATGTGAAAAAATAGATTTGGCATTATATAACTTACAATGGTTGATATGCCATAAAACCAATCCGAATCAACCCGTAGTAAAACACTTTTGTCATATCGTTTCTCAGGTTTGTTTTAAGAGTTGGATATCATTTCTTTTTTTTTAGAGATCATAATGAAATTCATGGTCACTTAACAAGACCCCGCTAAATAAATATTTGATTTGTTAACAAAAAAATCTAATGTATCTTATCATAACCTGGCATTTTGCGATTCTATTCTTTTTTAAATGTTGTTCTAAGGGAATCAACGTGTATGTCAGCCTCAGGACCTTCACCGAGTCCTTGTAATTCTTTTTTCATATCGATTCGGTCTTTCCGTTATATTCTTTCTGTTCCCATATTTCACTCCGATTTTGTTTTTTCTTCCGTTGCATCATTTTTTTTTTTTTTTTTTTTTGGTTGGAGTCAATAATTAAATACAATTTTGATATACGAGGGTCTTTCAATAAATAAGGAGAAATTTTGAACAAAACATTATTTTTTAAAGACTTTTTTCATAAATGTAAACTCTGTATTGTTTGCAATTATCTTATAGCAAAAATTATATTAATCTTCCAAAAATATTCTGCAAAATGGTGACAAATAATTAAATCTGCTCCAGGTTTGAACAGAGGTTTGCCATAAATTTTTTGGTGGTTGAGAAGTGCAAATCATGTGAAATTTACAGAAGAATGTGTTATGTATATGGAGGAGCATGCTTTAGTTTAAAAAATGATTACAAATTGGCTAAATCATTTAAAGGTCGAAATAGTATTCAAGATAAAACAGGCTCGGCAGGTCCACAAACCGACGAGATTCAAATCGTCCCCTCTGTGATTTTCTTGCATTGCGAAACATGGGGAGGATTCCTAAAAGGAGATTATTATATGAGATAAAACATGGGTTTGCCACCATGATTCGAAAACATAGTCCATGGAATGGAAACAATCTCACCAGTAAAAAACATTCCAGGCGTAGCGGTCCGAAAGAGAAGTCATACTGACAGTTTTCTGGAACATAAAAGGACCCATTATAATCGATTTCCTTAAAAAAAAGGTTGTACTGTAAACAGTGTTTCCTTTCAGCAATTCTTTCGGCAAGTGAAAAAAGATGTGAAGAACAGAGAGCAATTTAAATTTCCAGGGTCTCTTTCACCAAGGCAATTTAAAAACTCGTCCTGCAGGGAGAACAGAGAAAACTATCACTCAACTCGGTCGACTGTGGCTGTAGAATAAACCGACTGCACCTCTGCTGAGTGGGTAAGACCCCCCCCCCGCAAAGAGTATCCTGGATACAACACTAAACAGATTGATGGTGGGGTTCCAGTAATGATGGAGCTTTGGGAAATGCGAAGTACCCCTTCATTGCCATCGCTCGCGGGTCCACTCTGGCCCGGAGTGGTAGCACCTGAGAAGGTCAAACAGAACAAAAATGCGAACTTATGCTAAACTGAATTACTCGAAATAGAACTATTTAGACATTTAACTGTGTGGACAAAAATTATACTCATACTAAACTGAATTGTTTGATTTAGAATTGTTCATTTGTATAAAGATGGATTTGGCATTAAATAACCTACAAAGGTTGATATGCCATAAAACCCAAACAAACAAACAATTCGGTCGAGAACACTTCCACATACTCCATAAAGTCTCTACTATCCCCCCCACACTCGATTTCCCCTTGTTTGGCCCTCTGAAAGAATTTCTGCTTGAAATAAAGCTTTTGAATGACGATGAATTGAAGAGCACCGGGAGCAAATGACTGAAAACTCAGTTTAATTTTGGTTTGGTTTAGTTTTTGGTTATTTAAAGCCAAATCAATCTTTGAATATACAAACAGTTCGATTTCAAAAATTTCAGTTTTGCACATTAACGCAGCTTAAATGTCAAAACAGTTCTATTTCTAACAATTCAGTTTAGCATAATTACGCAGTTTAATTCTATTTAACCCATAGATAGGATCTTATCAGGTGTCACCACTTCGGGCTAGAGTGGACCTGGGAGTGATGGCAATAAAGGGGTACTCAACATTCCCCAAAGCTCTAGCATTACTGAAACCTAACCATCAGATTGTTTAGTGTTATATCCAGGGTACTCGTTGGGGGAGCCTTACCCTTCTGCAGAGATGCAAACGGTGTATTCTATACCCCAGCCAACTGGGCAACTAAAAACTCAGTCGAAAACTTTCAATGCTGAATGAATTTTTTTCAATGGAAAAATGTGTTTTAAAGAACAGAGATTATATTGAAAATAGCCCTGTCGGCAGGGCTCAGAATACGCTGACTGTATCCTCTGCAGGATGATAAGAGCCCACACCAAAAAAAAAGGTATCCTATGCATGACAGCGGTGGAGAACGTATAGTTCTGTAGATCTGGAGAATGTGTAGTATCCTTTTATTGCTATTACTCTCAGCTCCACTCTGGCCTAAAGCGGTAGTACTTGTTAGAGACCCATCTATCGGTCAAATAGATCGGTTTCAAAGGAATCGTATTTGATTGGACTGTGTGGGAAAATAACTTCTTGGTTTTCAGCACTTCCTTCTATTTACAAAAGCAATGATATCACAGGCAAATTCTATTTAGCAAATACGTCATAAATTAAATCTACACTTAGTACAAAGCAATGATATCACTGATAACTTTTATTAAATAAATACGTCAAAAATTACATCTACTCGTATTACAAAGCAATGATATCACTGATAACTTTTATTAAACAAATACGCCAAAAATTAAATCTACACTTATGACCAAGTTGTAGTTGTAGTCATAAGTGTGGTTTAGTTTGACACCAAGCCAGTTCTCTGAAGCACCCTTTAAGAAACGAACTCACTAACAATTAAAATAAATTGAAATACTTGAAACAATATAATTGTGGAAAAAAATAATTATCATTAAACATAAATAATTACTTGAAATCGTGTTATTATAGTGTCATTAAGATTAGACAGGAATTCTTGATATGCTATAACTGTGCAAAGATTAGAAAAATAAAAAATTGCAATTTTTAAAACAATCATCATCATCATCATCATCATCATCATGTCGTGCCATCAGCACGGATATCCCTGACCCTCTCTCACCACCCTTTCCCAATCGTCCATTGCTTCCGGCAGGTCTTCAGGGCTACATCCCGTATCTACACAGAGCTGCTGTATGAGGGTTCGAGCTGGTCGTCCTGCCTTTGCTCGGCCACGTGAAGGAGTCCACAGGAGTACATTACTAATGAGCTCGTCCCTACTTCTCCAGCAGTGTCCTACATGTGTGGCTCGTCTAATTTTGATAGTTTTCGTGATGGGTGGTAGGTGGCCGTACACCTGCTGCTTTATGGGGTGCTACCTTCAAGACTTATTCAATATTTCCCGCATCATTCTTGTCTAGTAGCCGTCAAGCTTTTCCTCATCGTCATTATCACAATCAAACATTAACAAACGAATCAAATTCCGGCATTAATTAACCGAAGAGGAGTTGATATGCCGTTAAACGAATAAACCAAACCAAACTTTCACAGTTACCAGAAATAGTCCTTTATATTCCTCAAAAAGATTTGTTTGAAAGTTATTAGTTGTAAGAATACTTGAAATCAAAAACAACTTGGACTGCTCCGGGGGTATCGAGTAATCAGAATTCATCCTCCGCCATTGCACGAAAGCTAATGGACAATCCGGCTTGCACTGCTGCTTATGACCCCAAAATGTTAACTATTTTTCAGGCCTGAAATAATGAGTTGCATTGATCCGTATTCGAGGCCCTCATCATCACAAAATTTCAACCTGCATTGCGTATAGAAAAGAAATTTTACACATTACTTTTATTTGACGCAACAAATCCAAATTTAGTACGTGAACAAAAGAATATTATCCGTACCTATCCCTCTTATTTACGGTGAATTTATTAGGCTTAGTTTTTTTTCTCCTCCACATACACATACTTTTCGACGGTCACGGCCCCATGTCTATTTCCTCATCGCAACTCATATATCACGCTATTTTTCTCTGAAATATCTTAAAGTATTTAAAAATGTATACGATTTTTAAAGCCGTTTATATATATATATATATATATATATATATATATATATATATATATATATATAATTGTGTGGGGGGTGTTGTGGTGGTTAAAAAAGTCACCTAACTACTAAGAGCGTTGAACTCAGTGTCGAGAATCCGATTTATTTTGCATTTTCGTATGGTTTTATGCATATATATATATATATATATATATATATATATATATATATATATATATATATATTGGTATGTGTGTGTACACAATAAACGAAGAAAACTGTCGATGTACATATAGATATGCATGTGAGCGTATGTGTGTGTGTGTGTGTGTGTGTGTGTGTTTTGTGTGCGTGTGTGTGTATGAGTGTGCGTGTGTGTGTGCGTGTGTATGTGTGCGTGTGCGCGCACGCGCGAGCATGAGTGCGTATGTTTATGGAGATATGATTCAAAGAAACTCACCTGTCTACATAGTGCGTGAAATTCAGAGTTGAGGATCGGATTTGTTTCTTGTGATATTTCAATATTCACACACACACACACACACACATATATATAATATATATATATATATATATATATATATATATATATATATATATATACACGCATGCACGCGCTCGCGCCTGTGTGAGTGTGTGTATGTGTTTACAATAGTACAATAAATAAACAAAATTGTACACATACACAGAGACATGATATATGTGTATGTGTCTGTATCTTTATATATATATATATATATATATATATATATATATATATATATATATATATGCATAGATAGATAGATAGATAGATGCATGTAAATCTGTGAGAACTTGTGTTTGTCCTCAGATATATTAATGCATACGTGTTTTAGCCTATTTGTGGTTTCCCATGGCCGGTAATTAAACGAATGTGTACATTTTGTAAGGAAATGATTGTTGACCTCGTGTTTGTGTTGATGTGCATGGGTAATTCATTGCATTTGTTCGAGGCTATCTGCGGTAGAACATGGGGGAAATGTTCTGACATTTCGTCCATTACATCTAATGCTGTCCATCACGATTATAATCCCTGAGATAGTCTTCTTCAAGAAAATCCAAAGCAAGAAATTCTTTTGATTATTTTATGGCATTATCTTTTATATTTGTTTGTTGTTGTAATTATTTTGTATGTTGTTCGATTTTTTTGCCTTTCTATTATCACTTTATGAGGTCGTGTGCTTTTTTTTTTTCTATTACGTTTCTTGGATATCTTATTTGTTTCTGTCATTTTTAAACCAACCAATTTATTTTCCCGCGAAAAGAACATTCAAAGGAAGGACAACAATTTCTGCTTCCTTTGATCTTTCTTATTGTTTTACCTGTTTTCGCTATTTTCAACTGTATTTTTATTACTTAAATCCCATTTGACTACATACAAAGACACACAAACACACACAAGTGTGTGTGTGTGTGTGTGTGTGTGTGTGTGTGTCTGTGAATATGCATGTATATATATATATATTATATATATAGAAAGAGAGAGAGAGAGAGAGTCAGACAAGCATACATGTCCACTGATATTTATAATGGTGTGCGTGGATGTAGATAGGCGCAAAATCGTTTGAGTAATTTTGAATGTACACGTAAATACCTGATTCCGCTCTCTCTCTCTCTCTCTCTCTCTCTCTCTCTCTCTCTCTCTCTCTCTCTCTCTCTCTCTCCCCTTCCTGTATATATATATATATATATATATGTATGTATGTATCTTTACCTATATATGTATGCATTTTATTTAATTGGGATACATACTTCGGTATATATGTATACATTCGTGTCATTAATTATATTAAGATTTATGATTCTGAACAGAACCAGGTTGTTTTCTTTCTCATCTAAAAATAGATAGATAGATAGATAGATAGATATAAACAGACCGAGAGAGGCAGTCTGAATACACACATGGATTGAATGAACATAGATACATAGATCATGAAAGGATATAGATAGACAGATAGTATGAACAGACTGAGATGGTATATATATATATATATATATATATATATATATATAAAGAGAGGGATAGAGAGATACTGAGGGGGGAGATTGATTGACTGATCGTGCGTGTGCGTGTGTGTAATTTGATATCAGGAACAGAGTATATGAACAGTCTGAGACAGATAGATAGATAGATAGATAGATAGATAGATAGATAGATAGATAGATAGATAGATAGATAGATAAACAGAGATAGAATGAACAAATTTATATATATGTATTTGAAATTTATGTCTGACGAATGTGTAAAGCATGAAACCCAGTGTCACACACACTACCAAGCGTCAATAAATAATGTCAGTTTTATTTGAAAAGTTTGCAGTAGGAAGCTCTGTTTACAGTTTTACCTTTTTAGGGAAATCAATGATGACGAGTCCTTTTATGTCCCAGAACACTGTCATCATAACCCTCTTCACTGACCGCTGCGCCAGGAACATTTTCTTACCGGAGAGTTAGGGTGCTTTTACTCCATTGGCCGTCTTTCAACTCAGATTCGTAATGCCCGTTTGTGAATTTTTTTTTTATTATTAAAATATGCTGCTTCGTATACATGATGCCTTCTTCAGAAACTTTCATATGGTCTGCATTTATCAACCACCAAAAATTTAATGACAGGTCTCTTTTCAAGCTTAGAGCACTTTTTGATATGCTGTCATTTTCAATAGTCAGAAAACAAATATTTTTGCAAGATTATAATAACTTTTTCATAAACTAATCCCCAAAAATGCTGTGTTTACATTTTTGGAAACAATTATGAAAAATCTTGATCTTTTATTGAATCACACTCGTATATATATATATATATATATATATATATATATATATATATATATATATATATATATATATATAAATTGACGGAAAGATATTGAACAAAGTTATAATGAACAGGCTGAGATAGATAGATAGATAGATAGATAGATAGATAGATAGATAGATAGATTGTATGAACAAGTTTTTATTGATTGACATGAACACACTGATAGGTTGGTTGGGTTTTATTGCATATCAATCCTCGTAGGTTATTTAATGCCTGCCAAATCCAGTTTATATATATATATATATATATATATATATATATATATATATATATATATATATATATATATTCTAATATGTTCCAAGGAGGAAATCCAAAGGGTAGGAATATCCAATATGAGTGTTCAATACTAACGACTATTGATGTATGATTAATTTGGGATTAGTGATACCATTAACTCTCAACGTCTAGAGCTAGAAATCTTTCATATAAAGACAAAAAGTAAAAAAATTCACTTCCTTGGTATCATTATAAAAACATCGAATTAAAATTTGGAATATCTGATCTGAAGAAGGTTTTCATGAAAAACTAATAAGTCAAACTTTTAAGAACTTATAAGAGCCTAAAATAAATCTATAATGATACTAAGAAAGTGATTTTTTTTCTTTGTATAAAACATATATATATATATATAGTCATCCACAGTCAGATCTGTTTTGTTCTATCAGAACTCATCAGTGTGGCTAGACATACCAGCCTCCCGCAGCTGGGATGGAAACCCGGCTGACCCAAACGCCAATCCAAGACAATACCTCTGATCCACGCAGAACTAATAGCAGCGAAGTGAATTTTAAACGGTTATCATCATGTCGCGCTGGTAGCACGGATATCCCTGACCCTCTCTCGCCATTCCTCCCTATCGTTCACCACCCTAGGCAGGTCTTCAGGACAACATCCCGTATCCTCACAGAGCTGCTGAATGTATGTTCTTGCTGGTCGTCCTGCTTTTGCACGGCCATGTGTGGGGGTCCATAAGAGTACATCACTTATGAGTTCGTCCCTGCTTCTCCAGCAGTGTCCTGCATGTCTGGTTCGTCTTCGCTTAATGGCTTCCGAGAGCTCAATTCATATATATATGGAGAGCCTTGCAATAAACGCTATTGGCAACGCGATTACTTCATTCGCTAAAAAACTCAACCCTATGGAGGTAGGGGAGTATATATATATATATATATATATATATATATATATATATATATATATATATATATATATAGTCCTCCACAGACAAATCTGTTTCGTTCTATCAGAACTCATCAGTGTGGCTAGACATACCAGCCATATATATATATATATATATATATATATATATATATATATATATATATGATTTGTAAACAAATATTTTATTGGTCGCATTTGAAACAAGCCAGAGTTTATTTTTTGGTTTGTTTGGTTCCTTTTGTTTAATGGCATATCAACCCTTATAGTTTATTTAATATCAAAGCCATTCATCTAAAAGAACAGTAGTTGTATTATTTAACCCATAGCAGTTTTTTTTGGGGGGGGGGCTTTTTTTTTTTTTTTTGCACTGTTTAATGCTCACAGGTTTTGCTCTTCAACTGAAGCAAATCAACTAAACAGGGATTTGTGAGCACACAGTAAAATGGTAACCCAGTTCTATTGTGTCCATAGATAGGATCTTAACAGGTACTTCCACTACGGATCACAGTAGACCTGGAAGTAATGATAATAAAGAGGTACTTTAGATTACCAAAAGCTCCTGAACTGAGGCCTCGCTGTAGGATAGTTTAGTGTCATATTCAGTACATTCGTTTGGTGGGAGGGAGTCTTACACATTTGCAAAGGTACAGGCGGTGTATTCTAAAGCCCCCACCGACTGGGCTCAAACTGAAATATATACATATATTTATATATATATATATATATATATATATATATATATATATATATATATATATATATATATACAGAAAAACTGACCAGCAACCCGATTCCTATGGCCTCATATCAGACTTGGAACGATTGTAAGCTAATATTGTAGACCATTATGATGGAAGTATGCTCCATACTAAGTTGATTGATAGATGGACAGAAGGATTATCGGGAATGTATGTGGGTTTTTATGTCTATGTTTTTATGTTTTCGTGGTGGGGGCGCCATTTTATTGATACGCTTTCACATCTTCAAATTGCTATTAATCATAAAATTTCAAAATTATTTGCACAAATGTATATCAATATAGAAAGCCGGCAAGGTTGAATACATTAATACATCAACACATACATACACATACCACTGTAAAATCGGCTAAAAATAAATACATATATATATATATACATGCAAATATGTACATAAATATACACACATATACTCAAACACATATTCAAGTTGAGAATACAAAAATATTTTGCCCAGTCGGCTGGGGCTGTAGAATATACTGACTGCACCTTGCAGAGGGGTAAGACCCCCCACCAACGAGTGTCCTGGATATGACACTAAACAATCTGATGGTGAGATTCCAGTAGTGCTGGAGCTTTGGGGAATGTGGAGTACCCCTTCATTGCCATTGCTCCCAGGTCCACTCTGGCCCGAGTGGTAGCACCTGATAGGGCCCTATCTATGGATTAAATAGAACTAACGGCATACTTATGCTAAACTGAATTGTTTGAGTAAACTGAATAGCTTGAAATAGAAATGTTTTTGACAATTAAACCGTACTTACATTTAAACTGCGTACTTATGCTTAACTGAATTATTTCAAATAGAACTGTTTTTCCACATTAAAACTGTATTTACACTCAACTGAATTGTTACATATAACTGCTTGGATAGTTTGAAATAAAAATGTTTTTTGCAATAAAACTGTGTACCTATGCTAAACTGAATTGTTTTCAATAGAACAGATTATTTACATAAAAAAATTGATTTGGCGTTGAATAACCTACAAAGGTTGATACGCCATAAAACCCAACAAACTAACCAAAAACAACAAAAATATTGTGCAGCATTAATTGCACATAATGACTTCAAGTATTAGGAGCGTTTTTTGTGAAGAGTAGACATCCTGCGCCAAACAATTTTTTTTTTAGCTTGGGAGCTGGTGTATTAAAATACATCTGATACAAGTGCATAGTCCAACAGCTGCGGTAGATCCACAGTCACGTGATCTTAATCTACTATCTGGACACTTTCAAACCAAAACCAATGCCCAGCGCGTTCACACATGATGTCACCCGAATGCTATGAACTCGTCAACCCCCAAATCCCTTCAACACAGAATCAATCCAGCTCTCAACGACATAGGAGTGTCCTCGTTCTCGAAAATGACTGAAAGTAGTTGACAGTACGCAAACTCGGACTTCATTAACAGAGACTTCGGACAGCTTTTAAATTGCCGACAACAACAATTCCGATATCTCGTTTTACCCCGCCTAAAAAAGCCGAATAAAAGGTCATCTGGGTTTATAGAATTTATTGACAGCTTCTCTTCTGAGAGGTAAGACCCCCCCCACTCCACAACGAGTGTCCTAGATATGACGCTAAACAATCTGATGGTAGGGCTTCAGTAATGCTGGAGCTCTGGGGAATGTGGGGTACTCCTTCATTGACATCGCTCCCAGGTCCACTCTGGCCTGGAGTGGTAACACCTGATAGAGTCCTATCTATGGATCAAATAAAAATAAACGGTGTTCTTATGCTAAACTGAATTGTTTGAAAAAGAACTGCTTTTGACTTTGACAAAGCGTACTTAAGCTAAATTGTATTGTTTGAAATAGAGCTGTTTTTGACACTAAAATAGTGTAATTTTGCTAAATTGAACTGTTTGAAATAGAACTGTTTAGACATTTAACTGAACTGTTTTGATATTTAACTGTTAGTAAACAAAAACTATATTCATATTTTAGCGTTAAATGACCCGAAAAGGGTTGATACGCCGTAAAACAAAACAACCAACCAACTAAACAACCGAACAAAAACTGAAACATTAAATCCTTGTCTGTCATTTTCGATAAAACATGTTAATAATATACACACTACCGACGGAAATTTGGTACCTATGCTAAACTGAATTTCTTGAAATAGAACTGTTTTGATATTTAAACTGCGTACTTATGCTAAACTGAGTTGTTTGAAATGGAACTGTTTTTGACATTGAAACGGTAATTACACTAAACTGAATTATTGAAATAGAGCTGTTCTGACATTTAACTGCGTGTGAACAAAACCTATACTTATACTAAACTGAATTGTTTGAATTAAGACTGTTTGACTAAACTGAATAGCTTGAAATATAAATGTTTTTGACAATTAAACTGTGTTCTTTTGCAAAACTGAATTGTTTGAAGTAGAACTACTTATTTGTATAAAAATGGATTTGGCATTAAATAAACTACAAAGGTTGATATGCCATAAAACCAACCAACCAACCAACCAACCCAAAGTGTGGAACTACTGAATTGTCTCTCTTAGTTAATAATAAAGGCTGATTTTGCAAATTGAACTACCAAAGAATAAGCAAGATTTATTCACACATTTACACTGTATTTGGGAATCACTTCCACCAACAAAGTTTTACAGGTTACAAGAATGGATGCAAAAGACTTGCTCAGCAAAAATAAATGCTCGTGGGGGATTCTTTAAGAAAAAGAAATTAGGAATTGCGTGAATTAAGGCTATAATTATTTTATATTCTTTTTGATTGAAAATATTCCATAATTGCATGCAAACAGAAAAAAATGAATTTATTTCTTTAAAGGCATAAAGATAAAGTTGAAAGACAAAAGACAATGTGGTTCAAAACTTTTAGTCGGTGGTATATATATATATATATATATATATATATATGTATATTTAGGCAGCATTTCTTCGTTAATGCAAATTTCATTAAACATAATAGACATTTTATGTCTACATATTTTCTTTTGGATCCGTTCGAATTCCCGTATTACTTTTATTGTATTCTGGGGGAATTGATTTATGTATTGTCCATAGTTGCATGTATCCCTAGTACTTTCTGCCTGACTTTGGGCCATCATCAGGGGAGGATCTACTACAAAAGTGATGTAACTTTTGTTTTAGCATATTACAACTGTGTAAGGGCGTCTTTGCCGTTGAAGGTTTTTGGCGTTTGTTTTTGAATGTGATTCTATATTTTTCAAAATATCATTCAAAAACAAACGCCAAAAACCTTCAACGGCAAAGACGCCCTTACACAGTTGTAATATGCTAAAACAAAAGTTACATCACTTTTGTAGTAGATCCTCCCCTGATGATGGCCCAAAGTCGGGCAGAAAGTACTAGGGATACATGCAACTATGGACAATACATAAATCAATTCCCCCAGAATACAATAAAAGTAATACGGGAATTCGAACGGATCCAAAAGAAAATATGTAGACATAAAATGTCTATTATGTTTAATGAAATTTGCATATATATATATATATATATATATGTGTGTGTGTGTGTGTGTGTGTGTGTGTGTGTGTGTGTGTGTGTGTGTGTATGTGTGTGCACGGGCACACATATGCATATATATGCACATATATACATATATAAGTTTCCAGATAAGTTTCCAGATTTTTTTGTACAAGCATTTAAAATTGTCGTCGACTATTGACAATTCAGTATGTTATTGCTATACATCTTATGAGATGACTGACCAATTTTTATGATTTCAGCTTCAAATGAACAGCTACAGCAGCAATTGAAATACATCCTACTAAAGACTGTTTGTCACAGCTGGTGAATTACAAAATTGCAATCTGGACGTGAGGACACTTTAGAAGAACGATATGCAATAAAATTCTGTTTTAAACTTGGAAAAAATGCCACAGAAATGCATGGAATGCTTTAAGACTGCTTTTGGAACATCTTGCATGAATCGAGCATGAGTTTTTGAGTGGCATAAGAGATTCAAGGAACGCAGAGAGTCTATGAGGGATGATGAGAGGTATGGGAGGAGTAAGGAAATCAACCAGAGTTGATTAGCCAAAGGGTTAGGGTTATGGTTAATATGCTGAGGTTTTAAGGGAGTTCAGGAAGAGATTCCGACGGAAGAGGCCAGCACTCTTTGAATCGGTTCAGTGGCATTTCCAGCAGGACAATGCACCAGTCCACAACTCCATCCTTGTCACAGACTATTTGACCAAGATGGGCATCAAGACAGTTCCTCAACCTCTCTATAGTCCAGACCTTGCTCCCTGTGACTTTTGGTTATTCCCTAAGCTCACAGGCTGTCGTTATGAGAGAATTGAGGAGATGAAAGAGGCTGTGACGAAGGTCATTGACACGCTCACACAAGAGGACATCCATGGGGCCTTCCAGAAGTTGTTGGAACGCTACAACAAGTGCATTTCAGCTGGAGGAGATTACTTCGAAGGGCACTAGAGTTTCATGTGTGTACTATCAATAAAAGTGCCCATACGAAAAAAGTCTGGAAACATTTAATGATCCTCGTATAGCTTTGGCATTAAATAACCTACAAAGATTGAACATTTGGCAGGGAAGTCGCAGTAGTGTAATGGCTAAAGTGCGAGACTGTGGTCTTGAAGTAAGTAGGTTTGAACTCCAGTTGTGCCATGGGGCATTTCAGAAGTTGTTGGAACGGTACAGCAAGTGCATTGCAGCCGGAGGAGATTACTTCGAAGGGGACTAGAGTTTCATGTGTGTACTATCAATAAAAGTGCCCATATGAAAAAAGTCTGGAAACTTATTTAATGATCCTCGTGTGTACATACTTGCGCATATGTATGAATATATATGCATATATATATGCTTATATATAAACGTATGTGTTCATATATATGCATATATACCGGACATTGGCATAATTAGAGTGTTCGCCAATGACCTGGGAAACCTTGGTTCAATCCTAGGTCGAGTCATACTAAAAATGGTACTTGGTGTCTCCTTGCTTAACAGTCAGCATTACAAGGTATGGTTCAAGGGTAATGTGAGTCAGTCTTGGAAAAGGAGTGGCGCCCTCCCCTACACCTTTGTGTGATAGCTATCGAAAGAGGATCTCCTCGACTACGGTCACCAACTTTAATTTTATTTTTATACATACAAAAATCAATGTGATCCCAAACTCTTGGTCGGTAGTATATATATATATATATATATATGTGTGTGTGTGTGTGTGTGTGTGTTTATGTGTATAGATATATATGTATTATATGCATACATACACATATGTATATATATTTATATACGAGGATCATGGGAAGATGCACTTGTTTTGCTTTTTAAAATGACACATATAGCATAATCAAGGAAGCGGGGTTAATATTTTGACTTGCTGGAGGCCATAAAGGAACTCCAATTATAGCAGATTTTTTTTTTTTTTTTTTTTTTTTTTTTTTTGGCTAGGTTTCGGCAAAAGCAAATCATAGATTCTTTGTCGTTTCTTTTCTTGCACACTCATATTGCCTCGAAATATTTTTAAATGAATAGGTCCGCAAATGAATTTAAATGTGGTACTTTAGAATCTTCTATCATATAGTTATTCTCTGAACGTGTTTTCGACTTTATGATCTTCGGGAGACTAATAATGATTAGGAGAATCTTTCATTTTTGCTTTTGGGTTTGTTTGGGGTTTGTTTTTGTTTTTGTTTTTTCGGGGTTTTTTGTAATTTTTTTAAATTCCAGATATTGTGTTTGTGAATGTCCATGTGGAGTTAACTGTCCATAAAAACCTTTGGCCTATGCGGACTTTTTATTCTATTTACAAGAGTGTACGATGTGTGTGTGTGTGTGTGTGAGAGAGAGTGTGTGTGTGTGTACATTCCTATGTATACAAATGTAAATGCACACATACACAGTACACGCTTTGTAAATATAAAGAAAAGGACATTTAAAGAGGACAAAGTTTTACACGAACAATTAACTCCTTTATCATATTTACCCAACCCCTCCGCTCGGGCAGGATATGACACAAGGTCAATTTTTAAGCGGAGTTTAACAGGTTTCAATTCAGAGTTTTCCTTCTCCTAGATTAGTTGCCTCACCAAGGCTGAAGAACCTAGTCTGTCCTACTATTTACCCATAGCTGGAGGGAGAATAATTGGATTCATACCTTTCATAGTATTAGTGCTATGTGAAATGCAATCAGTCTCGTCCAGGATTTGAACTCGTGTCATCGTGTCCATTTGCTGCGACGATAACCATTACACCACGGGTACCTCCTAAACTCCATTATAGTATTCAATGACACAAATACTGGAATTTAGAATAATCACAACCCTGTCAAAACAGCCTTCAGTATAAAGGCCAGAAAAAAGTTTGCTCCTGACATGTTTAGGAGTTCATGGTCCTCTTCAGGAGACTTTTAATGTATTTTTTTTAAAATAGGGGTGGGATTCTTTTTCATTCAATTTTTTTATTTTTTATGTAAGTATTAATGAGTAGATACTTCAAGTGAGTGTGTGTACATTCGTAAATATACATGTACATTCAGTTGGTATTTTTTCTTTTCTTTGTCTTCTTAAAACACACACTCATATGTGTGTGTGAGTAGGCGGCGCCCGTGTGTGTATCAATCTAAGAAATATAATTAACATATAAAGAGAGATATGAATTGACATATATATTTAAAGATGGTTGTTGTAGGTCCAAAGAAAGAATAAGGATATATTTTAAAAAAGGAAGGTCCACGAAGAGATTTGTATTTTTTGAATTTATTTATTTTGTTCTTACATACGTGTTCTATATATGTTTCCAGCTTGCTGCTTTCGTCAGAGAACATGTGTGACACAAGGCCTTTTAAATAGGCTACTCAATGAGACTTGAACTCACTAAACAAGAGTGAGTTCAAGTCTCACTGAGTACCCCATTCAAAAGCCTTATGCCACACATGTTCTCGGACGAAAGTAACAAGCTGGAAACATACATATATATAACACGTATGTAAGAACAAATTAAATAAATTCAATATATATATATATTTGTTCATTCTATCTATCTATCTCAGACTGTTTATACTATCATAATATCAAATCACAGGCACGCATACTCACAATCAATCAATCAATACACACACATACACACGCATATATATATATATATATAGAGAGAGAGAGAGAGAGAAAGAGAGAATTGATAACAAGCTAATCCAAGAAGGAGAGATTTATTGAGAAACAAAGTCGACACGATACTATTTACCAACCCCTCCGCCCGGGCAGGATATGACACAAGGTCAATTTTTAAGCGGAGTTTAACAGGTTTGAATTCAGTTTTCCTTCTCCTAGACTAGTTGCCTAACCAAGGCTGAAGAACCCAGTCTGTCCTACTATTTACCCATAGCTGGAGGGAGAATAATTGGATTCATACGTTTCCCAAGTGTATTAGTGCTATGTGAAATGCAATCAGTCTCGTCCAGGATTTGAACTCGTATCGCCGTGTTCATTTCCTACGGCGATAACGACTACACCACGGGCACCTCCAAAAGTCGACACGATAGCGTTTCGGTTCAAATGAACCATCGTCAGGACAGGGAGAGATGATATTAGTGATGTTAAATCAATGATGGATATTTAAAAAAAATTATGCAAAATACCTAAAGAAAACCTATATATCAGGAAAAAAAATTGGCCGTTTAAACAATACACCAGCGTTTGTGTTTAAAATTGTCATGTGATTTTGGCGGGAATATTATGTAGAATTTATACGTTCCATTTCTACAAAACTTCTAATCGAAAGGAAAGAAAAAGAAAAAGAAAAAGAAAGAAAAAAGAAAGAAAGAGAAAGAAGGAAGGAAGGGGGAAGAGAAAAATGGAAGAAATAGTAGAAAAGAGAATAGAAGAATGGTAAGAGGAAGGAGTAAGAGGACGAGGGGAGAGGATAAAACAAGCGAAACAAACATGAATAGCTTAGTAATGAATGAACAGACAGATATCATATAATATAATATATATATATATATATATATATATATCATCTCAGTCTGTCCATATTATCAGTGTATCCATATCCTTTCATGATCTATCTACCTATGTTAATTTGAGACACTTGGATACAAGACAATAATTTTTATTCTACGAATGAATATACAACGCCATTACTTATTACCAGAAGAAAATCAAGATAATTGATTTTTTATTCGCTAACTCTCAGAAGTAATTTGGTTTCACGTGGTTAGTAATTAGCGAGACTAAATAAGTCATTTCTTGACAATAGATTATTGCACGATCAAAGAAATAACACGGACAAAAGAAATTGCAATGAAAATGAATAATATTTATTTCATTGTTTTATTACTTTTGAAAATAGTAATTGAAATCTCAGACACCAAAGTATTTTTTATAAACAATAAGGTCTAAAAATTTTCACGTAAAATAAACTTATGTAAAACGAAAAACAAACAACAGCTAAATGATTTTTTAATGCTTGATATATTATTTAAACTGAAAAAAATATCCTCAAATTAAAACGATTAAAATAAAAGTTTCGTAAAATGTTTCAATGGATTTGGTTTGATAAATGAAAGTTAGAATCAGAGCAAGTTTAAATCGGATCGCTAATAATACAACAAAAATTATGGAATTAGCCCACCAACAGGATGTTCATTTTGGGTTGTTTTTTTTTTTATTTAGCAGTAAATAAACTAATAACAGAGAAGATGCGAAAAAAATTTCTCTAATAGCTGATCATTCTGGCTTCATAAAATATTCTTAGTCTAAATTATTTAAATTAATGATATAGTTTTTGTCCAAGCTATACAGAGTAAAATAATATTGAACAACAAAATATTGACAGAAAAATTCTTGGACAATCTTGTAATTTGTGTTTAAAAACACCAGTTATCAAGTTATGCAAAATTATTCAGCTGTTAAAAGACACTTCTTGAAGACCTTATCATATAAGCATACCTAATTGAAAAGTTGTCTTATTGCCGACACTGTTTTAATATAAAGATTGACCTGCGATCTGATTTATTTGACTAGAAGAATACATTTTTTGAGCTTTACGGAAGACTAACTTTACTTTTTTTGTTGTTGTATAGTCACAACCAACTATACATACACATATGCATGCAGAAACTTATTCAACACAATAAAGACAAGCGGACACAGTTTTTTTAGAAAAATATACCTCTCACTTTATTTGAAAGGGTTCGAAAGGGTTACGAAAGGTATTATCTGTGAGATGTGAGTTGGAGACTGAACAGAACTGCAACGTATTGACCCCCACCAACTCTTCTGGCTACAGCAGCATTTCTTTCCCGTTCTCATGGGCTGCTCAACCGGGGGCCTGGGAGCCCAGCCTCTGCTGGGGCATGGTTCTCATTCCAGCATCTTCTCTCCAACTGCTCTGAACTTCCTGTCTCCGGGGTCATATAATAATTTGACGTCCACCTACTTCTTGCGAGCGTCACAATTCACACTCAATTCAATCCGTCGACAGTCAAGGTACCTCCTGATATCTTCGACCTGATGCACTTGTTATTTACACTGGTGCATTTCTCATCTGACAGCCTGGCCGGGTCGGAGGTCAATATGCAACATTTTTTCTTTTTTTTTTCTTTTTTTTTTGTTAACACAATTTTTTTCCGGAAGTATATTGTTTGCTTAGACACAGCAAGCGGAATTGATATATCCTCAACACATGAGGATGACCCAAGGTCGAGACGTCAAAGCCCTTTTGTAAACCTCCGAAAAGAAAAGCAACACCACAAATGACTCTGAGCTTAAAGAGTTCTTAAAAGGAATTAAATTTGAAAAGACCAATAAGAGGAGGGTACTCACTCAGAAAGACTTTATGAAAACCAACGAAAGGATTGGATTCACCCAAAATTACATTATCAAGACCAGTAACAGTATGGGACTCACCCCAAAAGACATTATCAATACCAACGACTGGATGGAAGCCACCAAAAATGGCCTTATCATGACCAACGACAGGATGGGACCCACTCAAATAAACTTTATAAAAACCAACGAAAGGATGGAATCACCGAAAAAAGACCTTATCAAGACCAACGACAGGATTGAACCCACCAAAGGAGACCTTATGAAGACCAGCAATTGCATGGGACTCACCAAAAATACCTTATTAGACGAACGACATGCGGGGACTCACGTAAAAGACCTTACCAAGGCCAATGACTGGTGGGGACTTTTTCAACAGCTGGAATACTCCTTCCTCATGTGTCAACGAATTTGTGCTGGAGTCCAAGTACTACGACGATATGGTTACTAAGATAGTTCTAGCGTAACAACTGCCAGAATTGGAAAGCATAAAAAAGAAATTTTGGTCTTTCTTTGTACTTGAGAGAAAACAAAACTAGGTCGTTATACTCCCCCAAAAACATGAGATTAAATCACTGACAGCCTAGGACGTAAGACCACAACTGGTCGTTCGAGGCAATACCTTTCTAAGGGGAGGCGTATTATTATCCACTGAAGAATAATGCGTAACCCTTACCAAAAAAAACCAAGAAAACAAAGAAAATATTTTCCGGAACGAGTACTTGGGCAGATGTAGGATCTGTTAATCTGGCTACTTTTAGGGGGGTTAATCTCGGTGACTATTTTCGCCAACATGGCGACATAATTTGTCTAACGCCTGTATGCGAAGAGAAATAGCGATACTAGATTACATTGTCTTCATTGCCATTTTCAACTGGTTAGACATGGGTGTCTGGAAGTGACTAATCATTGTCAAAGGGGGAAAACCAGCGTGCTAGCATTGTGAGATGCAGGTCACGTCTCCACGGATTACTATGAGGGGAAGGCCTCTGAAAAGCTGAGTGCCTAAATTCAAGATATCCTCTCCACCCACAAAAAAGGATTACAACACAGACCCGCCAACAGTCAATTTTAAGAAGAGTGATATCAAGACACAACCTGACTCATCGACTCCCAATTTTTGTTTATTGCCAGTAAAAACTGTGGGATAAGAATGACAAATTGTAGGAAAAGATGGGAAGAAAGTCAAAACTATGGAGTTTCTGTCCCTCCATTGGACCTTAGATACCTGACTGACGAAGCTCAAGAATCATGGAGATGGGTCAAATAGAGAGTCATGGAGATGCGTCAAATAGAGAGTCACGGAGATGGGTCAAAGATCAAATTTAAAGATATGTTGACCTTTAAAAAAATGGACGAGAAGAGGAATCTGAAAGTGAAAGCCGACCGATCTGTCACCTCATCTCCCAAACTAAAATCCCCTGCTACGAGAAAATTTTTTCTCCACCTCCTAATTCTTCCCTTTCACCATACACAGTCCCTTCTCCTCTACTCCCATCAACGAAAGTCACGAATAAAAGACAGGGGAGTTTCTCGGTCGGTAGAATAGAACAGG
Organism: Sepioteuthis lessoniana; assembly: GCA_963585895.1. Classification (NCBI taxonomy): domain Eukaryota; kingdom Metazoa; phylum Mollusca; class Cephalopoda; order Myopsida; family Loliginidae; genus Sepioteuthis; species Sepioteuthis lessoniana. The sequence goes on from OY757923.1 coordinate 8,711,727, forward strand.
AAACCCCAAGATGGCGAAAAAGAAAGTTTAAGCGTAGAAGGACATCTTCAAAGTGGACCCGGACATATTGGATACACTGAATATATAGCCGCAGCAACTGAAAATCCTCAGTTTTCGATAAATCGAAGCAGAGAGGAAATGTATGAATGACCCTGCAAACTTTCTAAATTCAGAGATGTGCACCGTGGTCTTGAAAACGAAGAGGTTTAGGACATGGTCAGTGTTGGCCAACAATCCTTTTGATGTTCCATCCTTTGTATACGTGAGATCAAAAGAGGAATATCATAAACTATGTAAAGAGAGGGACCCAGTTCATATTCACGCTTCCATGTATAGAGTCATGAAGCGAGTGTTTCGCTACCAAAGTAATGATTTGAAAGGAGATTGGACAAAGGTTCATGGGCCATGCTGTCGGTGTCCTGCCTCCGATGATAAGTTAGGGTTAGGGTTTAAGAGAAAAACACCAGTAAGGCACTATAATAGATTTGATATTAGCCAGCGAGGTCCAGAGGTTAGAGTTGAAAAATACAAAAACTTCAGAGCCGTGCTGTTAATATATGCTGCATCTGGGAGACCCATTTCAATCCCAAGCAACCGTGAACGTATTTTGTGGAAGGATTACTTTTTTTCAACCAGCTTGAAAGGACGTTCAAGAGACGTTTCCTGACTGGTAAGTACAGGATGGAACGATAAAATTGTCGTCCTAAGGAAAAAAACACTACAGCTTTATTTTAAAACTTTTATTGAAAAAATCAATTCAGGTAACTTGATTATGTAGTAGAACTGACATCTATTCAATGTAGCCGCCTTCAGCCTCAATCACCGCCTCGATACGTATCCGGAATTGGGAGCATGCCTTTTCCACAAGCGCCGGCGGGTGCTCAGCGAATACTCGGCGATCAGGCCTGCTTTGGTGTTGTGGGAGGTCATGTTGGTGATGTTCTCGACGTATGACCAAACGAAGTAGTCCAGCGGGTTCAGGTCGGGGGAGAAGGGGAGCCAGTGAGAGAAGAGTACAAAGTCGTAGCACTCCTTCTAAATTCAGGATTATTTTGGTGACTTCAGTCTGAAAGTTTTTAGAATAAATGAGATATTATGGTGAAAGGAATAATGAAGTAAGATTGGTCTGTGAATGTACTTAGTTAATGTTAAGAAAGTTGAAGACCGGTATTTTCCTATTCCCCAAAATCATTGAACTTGTGCCACGTTTATATAAATTTCATCTGTACAATAAATAAGTTATAGGGTGGCCGACCGTAGTCTACCTTTTCAATAGCAACAACATTGATGTGTAGGGAAGGGCGCTTCTCTTTTACCTGGATGTATTTTCATATTCTCTGTCTCCTCAGATGACAATACATATTTGATTTGAGGTTGCAAAACAGCAAATGTGGATTACAGTCTACATGTGTATGAAAAAAAGGGGGGAAGACCTATATAAATTATAAATTCTCAGGCGTGGGCAAAAGAAGTCAAAACAATAAGGTGTTTGAAACATTAAGAAACCAGAACATAGATATGATATTCCTCATATATTCTATACGCAAAAAAATCCACACCCTCTGTCTTCGGACGCTGACTGGATATCACTGATATATATATATATATACGCTCCCCCATGGGGATTGAGCACTCTGGCAAAGGAATTTACGGCTGCTGCTTGCATAATGCAAAGCTCTTCCAACGAATCGAGCTCTCTGGTATCCGGTAGGATATAAAAATGTAAACAAACGAACGCTGCTGCTGCTGCTACATAATACCTTATAATTCCCTAAGCTGACGTGGTACACTTTTTGGCCGAGTGGTCTGATACTAAGTCTAACGTAAAGTTGGGCGGGTTTCGATCCCAGCTTCAAGCGTCCTTCGTGTCTAGCCACACTGAAGAGTTGTGATTCAAACGACAGTGACGAAGCGCCGTTGAATCCGTGTTTATTTAACCTAATTTATATATATATACATATATATATATATGGGGATGTAACATTATGAGTGTGGTCAGACATGCTAACATTGTTTCTTTGAACAATCCAAGTTTTTAACTTTTATTTGATATTCAGTAGGGTAACGAAGAAGCAACTCTCTCCTCGACATATTCTTAAGATTACCAAATTAAATTATACAGAAAGAAATCAAGAAATAGAAAATACATATTAAAGTACCAAGACCCTTAATCTAAAATATATCTGTTTTCTTCATTCATGAATTAAAAAAGCTTTCTTCTTTTGGCAGACGACATTTGAGGCAGTCAGTGGACCAAAAGAATTGCACAATCCCACCCAAAATTGTCAAGATTAGAATTTTATAAGAGGAAGAATCCCCGTAGCGTTGTTGCCGTGTGCTAGAGAGTGAATTCGTTGTGAGGGTTTGGTTTCTTTGTTTAATGGAATATCAACCTTTGTAGGTTATTTAATGCCAAAGCCATTCTCTTAGAAGAACAGTAGTGGTACTATTTAACCCATAGCTGGGAGGATAAGGGGGTTCATACCTTTCCCAAGGGTATTTGCACGAAAGTGAACGTAATAGTGCGACTGGAGTTCGAACTCGCTTACTACGATTCCGCAGTCCATTGCTTTAACCATTACACCACGAGGACACTCCCCCACCCACGAATTCGTTCTGAGTTCGAACCCCTGTCGCGCTATTACATTCATTTTCATACTAATTATTATCATTGCTTCTTTCTTTGTTATGTCGCCTCGGACATCATAATTTTTTACTGTCTTCTCATATCAACCTTCAATCTGCCGACTGCGCCTCTACAGTGGAGTAGGACCCCCACCTCACCCCCACGAAAAAGATCACCTGTTGGCCATTGGTGGCGATCCGTAGTTCATGGGGACGGGATCCTGAGGGCTGAGCAGTTCTTGATCCAGAAACTGAAGTGGTCACGTGGCTTGCTACCAGTTAGGATTTCATCTACGAGTCAAATAGAACTGTTTAATCATTTTCAAAGAATTATCATTATTAGTTATTTGAAACTATTCAGCAAATTGTTCGTATTAGATAGAAATACTTGATAAATAGAGTCATTAATGTCAAATAGCAATACTTGAAACCATTTAACTGTGTGCAAACAAATAATCAATATTAAATAGAATTATTAGTGTTCGCAATACTTGAAACCATTTAACTGTGGGCAAGCAAATAATCAATATTAAACAGAATGATTAGTGCTAGCAATAGTCGAAGCTTTTTAACTGTGTGCAAACAAATAATCAATATTAAATAGAATTATTAGCGTTAGCAATACTTGAAACAATTTAACTGTGTGCAACAAATAATAATTATTAAACAGGATGATTAGTGCTAGCAATATTCGAAGCTTTTTATCTGTGTGCAAACAATAATCAATATCAAACAGAATAATTAGTGTAAGCAATACTTTAAACAATTTAACTGTGTGCAAGCAAATAATTAATATTAAACAGAATGATTAGTGCTAGCAATATTCAAAGTTTTTTAACTGTGTGCAAACAATAAGTAAAGAAAAGTTGGCGACCGTAGTCGACCAGAAGGCTCCCTTTTCAATTGCTACAACACCAAGGTGTAGGGGAGGGCGCCAATCCTTTCCCTGGATTGCTCCACTTTACCCTTTATACGTACCTTATATTGCTGAGTGTTGAGCAAGGAGGTATCAAGTACTATTTTTAAAGTCTTTGGTATGACTCGACCTGGGATTGAACTCAGGTCTCCCGGACCATTGGCGAACACTCTACCCAAGAGGCCAATGAGCCGCAATGTTAAATAGAATTATTAGAGTTAGATAGGAATACTTGAAGCTAACTAACCGTAGCTTCATGCCTAAAGTGCTGAACTACGGTCTCAAATTAAGCGAGTACGAAATCCAATAGCGCTACAACTTTTACTATCAGACGAATAACCTTTGAGAAATATATTGAGCCCCTTTTACGCCTCAATCCACAGTTAAGCGTTAAATTATATCAGTCCTGTTACTTCTATAATGTTAATACTGGCATTAAATAACCCACCAAAGTTGATATATCATTAATCAAAGAAACCTTCATTATCTCCGGTTTTAACCGGAGATAATCAGTGAATATTTTGAAAGTTTTACTTTTCACAATATTCACTGATTTTTAAATTTTCTTTCCACCCCCCTAAAGATATCTACTTATTTTTAGTTCGATCTAAATTTTGTTTTTGTTATTGTTTTTGATGATTTGGGTTTTTTAAGAAATTTCATAGAATTAAATTAGTAAAGGATTGTTGACTGAAAAAATATTTTTATAAGGTTTTCTTTGAAAATACTATTTGAAAAATAGTTCTATTAATTAATAAGCCATCGAAATTTCATTTGATTTTTATTATTAAATGTGTTGTTGTTGTTGTTGTTGTTGTTTAGGGTGGGTTGCTTTTGTTTTTGTTTTTTTGTTTTTGTTTTGTTTTTTGTTTTTTTTCTTTTTGGTTAGTTGTGTTTTTTTCTTGAGTCGGATAGTTTTCTTATCTTTTGTTTTTTGGGTTTTTTCTTTTTTTTTTTTTTTTAAATCAGTGTGTTTTAGACCTCGGCAAATCCTTATAGCACAACGCTTTCTTTTCTTTTTCTTTTTCATTTTTTTTTTCTTTTTATTTACAAAACAGAAACAACTTTTCAAAAACAAATATCTCTGGTTCTAATGAATATTTAAAAATATACTTTTCTCCGATCTTTAAAAAAAATAATAATTGCATAAAGATTATGACAGTAAAATCATCCTTTCGACAAATTTCAACAATTTGGTCTTTATAAATAGGAGAGTTCTTTACACTAAGAAATATTTTAACGTAAAATACTCCTTTTTCTCCAATACGTAAACCATTTACACAATCGTTTTTCACTAATATCTCCAATTCAATAGATCATGCAATATATATATATATATATATATATATATATATATAGTTAGTAAGTAAGTTGGCAACCGTAGTTGAGGGTGACCCGAAGACTCCCTTTTCAATAGCTACTACACCAAAGTGTAGGGGAGGGCGCTACTCCCCTATATATATATATATATATATATATTCACTATATATATATATATATATATATATATATATATATTCACACACAAAACACAAATCAGAAAAAGAGTTCATGGGAACGAAGCAAGAATGTTGTGTGCTGTCTTCAACTGTCTTTCACCTGAAGATTTCAGGGGGTTTTTTTTCGTACTGTCTCAAAAATATTACGTGAAGCTGGAAGTAATGGGGTAACCAAATAAGGACAAGGGAACTACATTCATTTTAGGTTTTATCCTACTCTAAGCAATTTATTTGGGTAATTTGAATAGTTACGACTTTATAAAAACTTGCTCATTCTAATTATATATATATATATATATATATATATATATATATATATATATATATATATATATAAACTCTCCTTGAAAATAAATGTAACAGATTATCTATGATCTTGAGGTTTAATAATTTTAGCTTTTATTTACAATTCGGACACATATACATATAGATGAATCACCCTTATTATATAAAATTGTTTACAAATTTATTCAGGTAAGTCGTGGTTTATGGCTGTAGAATACACCTCTTCAAACGAATGTTCAGGTTATGATATTAAACCATCTGATGGCGATGTTCTAGCCTTGGAGATTTGGGGAATGAGGAGTACCCTTTTCTGTACCATTGCTCCCAGACAGGCCCACTCGGACCAGGAGAGGTAGCACCTGGTTGGGTTCTATCTATGGGTCAAATAGGACAAACTGTGCGCTAACAAATGACATATTAAATTAGGACTGCTATATGGCAATACTTGAAAATATTTAACTGTGGGCAAAAAATAGCTCAGGCTTGTTTAAGAATGTAAATCATATATATATATATATATATTTTTCGACTTTTCATTTTCTTATGTATTCTTCATTTTCACTCAAGTCGCTTCTATCTTCTCTTTCGATTGGTTTTCTTTCCTTTTCTTTTTTTTTCTCTAGCAATAACTCTTGTCTTTCTTTCTTTCTTTTTCCCCTTCATTGTCTAATTTTTCTTCACTACTTTTCTTCCTCTTTTCCATTTCCATTTTATTATTTGTCTTTCACTTCATTTTTTTTTCTTTCTCAGTTCTTTTTTCTCTTTTCATTTTTCTATTTCCTTTTTCAATACTTCTTCTTTCTTTCTCTCTTTCTTTCTTCTTCTTCTTTCTTTCTCTCTTTCTTCTTCTTCTTCTTCTTCTTTTTCCTTTCTTTCTTCTTCTTTTTTTCTTTCTTTCTTTCTTTCTTTCTTCTTCTTCTTCTTCTTCTTTCTTTCTCTCTTTCTTCTTTTTCTTCTTCCTTTCTTTCTTTCTTCTTCTTCTTTTTTCTTTCTTTCTTTCTTTCTTTCTTCTTCTTCTTCTTTCTCGCTTTCTTTTTCTTCTTCTTCTTCTTCTTCTTCTTCTTCTTCTTCTTCTTCTTCTTCTCTTTCTTCTTCTTCTTCTTCTTCTTCTTCTTCTTCTTCTTCTTGTCATATCTTTTAATTATTCAAGCACAATTTTTATCAACTTTCGTAGCTTCTATATTGTCTTCTGATATTTTTTTCATGTATTTGTATCGAATAATTTATATTTTCCTACCCCGCCCCCCCCCGTGCCACCAACCAATCAACCAACCACCCCCATTCCCAACCCAACAAAGTGTTTTTGTGTACAGTTGCTATTAACACCACTTTCGCTTTTTCGCCTTGGTTATCTTCATTTTGGTTCATTTATATTTTTCCCGAACTTTTCTCCGTCTCTGTACTTTGATATATCATGGCCGCCAGCAGAATGCTATCTTCTTTGCTTTTCTTTTTGTTTTCTTTGGTTTTATTTAGTTTTTTGGGGGTTTTTTTTTCTTACTTGTTGACGATCACCTCAAGAGCCCGATCACACAATTTCTGTATTTCTGTCGGCATGCCACAAATGTATACTTCAAACATAAATAAAGCAAAAAATAAATAAATCAATAAATAAAATAATAATCCGTACCCTGAGGAAGTATTATTTACAACAAAATAAAACAGACAAAAAAAAACAGATTGAAAAAAAAAATCCCAAGTCATCCGTGAGGGGTTTCGAAATCCATTTCTTAATAGCGAAAATAAAACCTAGAAACAAATAATCACAACATTATTGATTTAGTCCTCTTATAGGGAGGCGCACGAGCAAAACAATATAGAGACAAAAGCAAAATACAGATCTTACGTGTAAGCTTTTGTATAGGTCGGGCTGGATACAAGAGGAAGGTCGCTGTAGGTGAGATTCTGGCTCAATCACGCAGGTGTAAATTAATAATAATATGTTGAGTAAACAAATAAAGCAGAAAAAGAGAAATCTATCGAGATGGACTGCTTATATAAGTCTATTTAATCATCTACATATAATTACATAGATGTGGCATTTTATAGATATTAATATACTTCTGTCGGGGCGTTAACGGAGAGGTGTATGAGGGCATAATCAACATCACGTCTACAAATATATATGTTTATATAACTATATACATGTATGTAATTTTTTGTGTAAACACACACACACACACAGATATGTATATATATATATATATATATATATATATATATATATATATATATATATATATATATATATATATTAGAGTTGTCAATAAATGTATATTCGGATTTGATTATATATATATATATATATATATATAATTAGATCCGAATATGAATATATATACAACCCTGCTATATATATATATATATATATATATATATATATCAGAAATGTTAGCACACACATATCTTTATGCTGTCAGTCCAATGTAGTATTGTTTGCTAATGAAAATATATCTGCTTGCATTTAGCAATATCTATTAAGAAATGATGTGTAATGCAATTACTAATATTTGTGTCGTAAAATATCTTTGGGATATCATTGTCATAAATGCACGAGAAAAAACTAATATATATATATATATATATATATATATATATATATATAAAACGTTTTCATTTACGAGGTTTATGTCAATAACTGTAAAGTTTTTTTACATATATAAAACAGTAAATAAAGGTGACTTGCGTTGTAAAATAGTTTGTGCGCAAGCCTATTGGAACAAGAGTTGTGAGTTCGATTCTTACAGGATGATCTATACTTATGGGCTTGCTCTACCATTATATATATATATATCACCAAGACTTGCCTGACGATCAAGAAATTGTGAAACAGTTAATTGTGGGTTGTTTGATTTTTTTTCTTTTTTGCTTTTTGATTATAAAAAGAGCATAAGAAGTGATAAAGAATGTGTATCTAAGTTAGGACAGCGTAAACATAGGATCAACGGTGCTTGGTGACTGTCGGTTTCTCGCAAATGCGATCATCGGACCGAGTATATATATATATATATATATATATATATATATATGTGTGTGTGTGTGTGTGTGTGGTCCCTAACTCACGGGTTTCCCAAATCTAAAAGTAGAAAAAGACACAAGATTGTCATTGTTTTAATAAAGAACTTTTCCCTACTTTGCTTCCAAAAGCTATTGAATACTTAGATTGACCGAATCCAGCTGTCTTAGAAGACAGACAAACCAAATATATCAGCTCCAAAGTTTCATGACGGTAGGTAAGTTTTATCCTCGAAGGAATTTCGGGACTGACATGCATGCATGCATTTAAAAAGAATGCTAAAACATTTACGTATGAGGGTCGTTTAAAAAGTACTAAGCATCACTCAGAAAAAAGCATTTTTCTTGTGGCAACACACTATTACTTCTAATAAAACTAAAAAAAAAAAAACAATTCAGACTTCAGTCTTAATTTCTGTTGCGTTCTGGTTAGTGAACGCTTGTAATATTAAATAAAGGACAAACCACGATATGAGAGGAAATAGAGATATATTCACAGGAAAAAAGTATATAGTATATACAATAGAGAGACTATTAGTAGACTAGAACATGGGATTAGTGAATACAGAATAAAGATATAGTCCACCGATAGTATTGGCTTCCGTTATTACGGTAGCAAGTAAGGTAATCTAGTGCGATCACCAGTCTCCAACGCTCTAATACTATTCCTATAAGAAGCTGCTCTTCACCTTCTAGTCTGCCCTGGTATTAGTAGCTACTGCTATATATGGCAGATGGACTAGTTCATTGAGTGGAAAAAGGTGGGTGATACCCAACAATTTCTTTGTTGGTGAGGCTCATACAAATGTGATTGGTACGTGACAAATAAAAAATGGACGAAAAAGAGGCCCAAGCAATATAAAGAATACGTAAATAAAACGTATGACACCCAAGGAAATACATATGAACTAGGTACATATACTTGCTAAGGACTCCCGTCCCTATGCAACTGTAAAGAACTGGGCTGTGGAATTTAAGAAGAGCAGGAACAACACAGAAGATGACTCACGAGCAGATTATTCAAAATCTCAACAATCTGATTAACAAGCTGGTGCCACACACTGTATGGTTTAACTGTACAACAGTCCATAAGTTATGGCTTGGTCAACACTATTTTATATGAGAACTTGGGGGGGAGAAAGCTGCCGGCAATATGGGTCCCAAGTGCACAAGAATGAAATGGTTGAAATTTTCAGCATAATTTTGACTTACTGCCAGGCTAACCCTAGATATTTCTCTCGCAGATTAGTAACACAAGATGAAACCTGGGTTTACCATTTCGAACCTGAATCAAAGATTCAAAGCAAATATTGGAAAGCCAACAGCGTTTGTTGGTAAGGTGATGGCTTCTGTTTTTTTTTTAATTTTGATGACAGAAAATTGATAGACTACCAGGAAAAGCAACAAACTACTAATAGACAATACCATCCATCAGAATCAAGCAAGTCGAAATGTTAAAGGAAGCTGAGGACAGGTTTGCTCTTGCTTCAGAATAATGCGCCCATCCATTCTGCTCAGGTTGCTGCAGCTGAAGAAGCAAACAGTGCCTTTGAATTGCGCTGTTAGCTTCTTATACACCTGAATTAGTTTTATCCGACTCCTTCCTATTTCCTAAACTCAAATGAGCTACAGTGGAGTTTTTTTTGTGGGGATGGGGTTCAGGATGCCAACTTCTTCCATGATGATATCACTAAATCAAGTGCATTGATGTCAAGTCGGACTATATCGAAAACAGGGAAAAGCTGTCTTGTTGTTACATTGGCATACATGAATGTTTGAAATATACAAAGAATGTTCATAACTCATATATAGATAACACAGGAATCCCGAAACACAGAAAACACTTACGACTTCTTAGTTCAGGTACGAAACTTTTTATTACCTTTGAGTTAAAAGGTTTTTCGACATAAGGAGAGAGGCACACTCTTTCTATGCTGACTTTTCTATCTGCCCCTCCCCAACCACCACCACCACCACCACCACGTGCGGCACCCGCTGCATGGCCTCGGCGAGCTCCGTAAGTCAACCGTCTTCCTCGGACGCTAAAACTCAACTAACTGACTTTTCTTAAATCCCCAAAATCTTCTGCGCACACTTCCGGTGCATGACGTCATTCACATCCCTGGTTATATTTTCTATCTGGGATTTTTATTTTGACATCTCTGAATGACACATTCTCCCTGCGCGCGCGTGAACACCAGCGTTAATGTTGCACCTAACCCATGCGCTAAGTGAAAGGTTCTCAGCCTAACTAAACCGAAAGGCAAGATATATAAAACGAAATCTCTCGGCCATTATATTACATTTTCTCTCCGACTCCATCTTGCTGAGGCTTGGAACTTTTTGAAAGACTCTCGTACACTATACACATAAATTGAAACTAGCGCAACGTATCTTTTGTAAACTATTAGTCATTACCAAAAATAATACACGAAAACACGTCTGTTTTAACTCGCCCTCCTGTTATTTGTTTGATAGTTTGCTTGTTTTATTAATTATTCATTCCTGCATTAAACTTTTCTTAAAACTGTACCCGTAAAAATATATCTGCAAAAAGTTTACGCAACATTTCGTTATCAACTCGTATACCACAACGTTCAAGCTACTTCTTTACATTTTATCAAATGAATTCCATACAAAAAAAAAAGTGTTAATTTTTGCGCAGAAAATCAGCTAGAGGAACATCAATTTTTATATCGGTATTTTTGCATCTATTGACCAATCAGCGCTTACGTGTTGTTTTTAAAATTTCTTAGAGATTTACAGACGACATATTTAACTGCGCGGAAATATATGAAGGATCAAAACCCTGAATGATTTAAGAAATCTTTTTCTTCTTCTTTTTTTTAAATATATATTTCTAACCAATTAGAATAATATATAAATAATCAATTTTTTTTAAATCCAATTTTGACCTTACATCAATCTTATAAATTAGAGAAATAATAAATAATTCTGGAGTAGATTTATAGATCCATTCCTTGAATCGAATCAAAATTTTCGTCTTGATTTCTTTCGAGGGAAAATCTAATATTCTGTTCCTTCTCAAATGCATTTAATTTTCATCATCGCTTAATTATTGTAATTGAATGAAAATATTGTTCCTGCTGAGATATTAGTATTACCATTTCAGTCGTTACTTGCTACTGAAAAATATTCCTACTGCAGCTAATTACGTATAGGTAAATATAATGTATACACCTACATATGCGTAAAAGATGTTTGGCGATGTTATTATGCAACAGAAAAAGAATATGTACACTATACATATCCTTCTTTCACTAACATAAGGACATACACAAACATCTTTTACACACACCAAACATCGATTAGAGTTAGATAAAGAGGTATAATGGTTATCGTCGTTGGAAATGGACACGGCGACACGAGTTCAAATCCTGGACGAGACTGATTGCATTTCACATAGCACTAGTACCCTTCGAAAAGGTATGAATCCAATGATTCTCCCTCCAGCTATGGGTAAATAGTAGGGCAGACTGAGTTCTTCAGCCTTGGTGAGGTGACTAGTCTAGGAGAAGGAAAATACTGAATTCAAACCTGTTAAATTCCACGAAAAAATTGACCTTGTGTCATATCCTGCCCGAGCGGAGGGCTTGGTAAATATGGATTAGAGTTATATAATGCAAATTGCTTCATGAACTTTTCCCCCTTGGAATATTCACGCTTTAATATTATTTTTTCCCACAAGAAAAGAATTTCATAATTTCTGTTTGTCCAACAAACTTTTCACAAAATTTAAGGAAATAGAATACATTAATATGTAGATCGGTGTTTTCTTCAATCATTTGCACATTTGTCTGATATATATATATATATATATATATATCATCATTATCCTGTTGCGCCTCCTGCGCAGATCTTCCTGGCCCTCTCCCGCTTCGCTTCTCTATCGTCCGTCGCTCCTGGAAGGTCTTCAAGGCTACATCCTGTATCGGCACAGACCTGTTGTATCTAGGTTCTAGCTGATCGTGCTGCCTTTGCTCATCCATGTGAAGGGGTACACATGAGTACATCGCTTCTGAGGTCGTCCCTACTTCTCCAGCAGTGCCCTGCATATCTGGTTTGTCTAACTTGGATAGTTTTCATATTGAGTGGTAAGTGGCCGTACAGCTGCTGTTTTGTGGGGCGCTGCCTACAGGACTTATTCAGTATTACTCGCAGCATTCTGGTGCAGTTGCCGTCAAGCTTTTTCTCCATACGTTTAGTTAGCGCCCATGTAGTGCATCTATATAGCAGTATCGATACGACCGCTGCTGGGAAAAAAATGCGTTTTATTTTATCGGTCAGGACTGGTTTCCATTTGATCCTATTTACCAACCCCTCCGCTCGAGCAGGATATGACACAAGGTCAATTTTTAAGCGGAGTCTAACAGGTTTGAATTCAGAGTTTTCCTTCTCCTAGACTAGTTGCCTCATCAAGGCTGAAGAACCTACTCTGCCCTACTATTTACCCATAGCTGGAGGGAGAATTATTGGATTCATACCGTTCCCAAGGGTATTAGTGCTATGTGAAATGCAATCAGTCTCGTCCAGGATTTGAACTCGTGTCGCCGTGTCCATTTCCTACGACGATAACCATTTCACCACGGGCACTGGTTTCCATTTGATTGATAGTCTATCGTAAGCTGTCCATGCCTATGCTAGTCGCGTGTTGATGTCAGTCTCGGTTGATGAGACACTGCTTCCTAGGTGGGTGAAATTATCTACTAGTTTTAGAGAACTACTGTTTAGTGTGGAGATGTCACCTGTTTGATTAAAGCACATGTATTCCGTCTTGTGTGCGTTGACGTGGAGGCCTATGCCTGCAGCTGCTCGTTCCAGACTATGTAGCAGGGTTGGGACTTCGGCGGGTGTATTTGCCAGAAGCGCTATGTCATCGGCGTAGTTCACGTCCGTAATTGTTTGTGCAGGGTATCTTCTGCTTCTTTCTTTTTTTGGCTTGAAACCGTTGTCTTTCATTTCATCAAGAAACGTTCTAAACATGTAGGCTAGACAAATGATAAAGAGGTATGGGGCTAATGTGTCTTGTTGCAGTACACCTGCGACAATGTCGAAGTAGTCTGTGTCTTCATCTGGGGAGCGAACTTTTACTTTTGTGTTTCTATGTAGCATCATTATGGCTGCGAAGGTTTCTTTGGGTAGGCCTTAGGCGAGTAGCATTTGTTCTATCTTTCCTCTGTGTCTAAATTCAAAGGCTTTGGCGAAGTCGACAAATAATATTGTTGCCGCTAGGTTTTTTGCACATACACCTTCTAGTATTTTACGGATAGTCAAAATTCGTGATGTCGAGGATTGATTTCTCCGAAAGCCATTTTGGTTCCTGCTAAGTATTTTCTCAATTTTCGGTTCTATACGGTTGCGTAATTGAGCATTGTAGATCTTGACCGCTATGAATGTAAGGGTTGCTATATGGATGCACTACATGGACGTTAACTAAACGGCTAGAGATGAAACTTGACGGCAACTACACAAGAATGTTGAGAGCAATATTTAACAAGTCCTGGCGACAACTCCCCACGAGACGCCAACTGTACGGCCACTTGCCTCCCATCACGAAAACTATACAGGTTAGACGAGCCAGACACGCCGGACACTGCTGGAGAAGCAAGGACGAGCTCGTAAGTGACGTACTCCTATGGACCCCCACATATGGCCAAGCAAAAGCAGGACGACCAGCCCGAACTTACATACAACAGCTATGTGAGGACACGGGATGTAACCCAGAAAACCTGCCGGAGGCGATGAATGATATGGAGAAGTGGCGAGAGATGGTCAGGGATATCCGTGCTGGCGGCACGACATGATGATGATGATGATGATGATACATTGGTGAGTCTTGGCTACTCCGAGGTCACCCTTCTTAGAGAAAGGGAGGATGCATCTCTTTGTCCATCTGTCTATTGTGTTTTGGTTATATATAGCATTACAGTGTCGGAGCACTATGTCATCGAATTCCCTAATCTTTTATACTTCTGGGGGTATTTCATCAAGCCCAGCTGCTTTCCTACTTTTAATTTTTCTTAGTACTGAGTCGAGTTCTTCTTGCATAAACTGTCCTAGTTTGATATCTAATTGTTTATTTAAAATTCTTGTGATTGGTTCATGTGTAACTTTCGGAGAATTTCTGAGTAAATTCTCGAAATGTTGTTTCCATAGTTGTATTCGTTCTTTTTGGTTGGTATCTTTCAGTTTAGCTTTCAGTCACTTCGTTTACCGTTTGCCATGCTATCCTAGATTGCTTATTTTTAAGCGAGCGTCTAATCTTATAGACCTGATTTTGTATGCATTCTGTTTGTTCTTTTAAGTATATGTTAGCTGATTCATTTTGTGCCTTTTTAAATTTCAGGGCATTGGTATTGGTTGGGTTCTTACTATTGCATTTAGAAGCAGTTTTCACGTCTGCGCGCTTTTTTCTAACCTCTAATGTCTCCCAAGAGACTCTAGGTTTAATTCTTTGTTTAGTTGGTATGCAGAATGCAGAAGTGGGAATTGACGATATTCTCATATTCGTCATTCGGAGTATGTGTTTCTGTTTTCTCCTGCAGTGCATCGAATTTGTTTCTTAGTGTTAACGCATATTTATATCTAATATCTCTGTTACTGAGCAGGAACCAATCATAATGCGCTATGGTTGTTGTTTAGGCCGTATTCCTTCGTAGGCTCAGTCGTATTTTGTTGTGACAATTTTGTTGTATCTCGCAATTCAATGCGCTATTATTCAATTTCTTATTTATAAAGACGTCGTCTATCTGTGCTTTAGCATTATTTGCGTAGGTGTAGGTCCATAGTTTTCCCTCCCTTTTCTGAAATTTTGTATTGAGGCGTTAATCTATTTTCTAGCGTGAAATCTGTTAGATTTTCCCGATTTCTGTTTAACGAGTTGTGTAAGCTGAATTTGATATTTACATTTTTACCAATTTGGGCATTCATGTCTACACCAATGACGAGAAAGTTATGTTTTGGCATGCAACGAACAAGGGAGAATAACTTATTATAGAAGGCGATGAGGTCAGTTTCTTCACTAACATTGGTAGGGCTGAAGCAGGAGATGATTGTTGCGCTGGGGTTGCCATTAAAAGTAGCATCCATCATCCTACGTTGTATTTTCTCTATGCTATTTAGTGATTTTAGGGCCTGTATATATATATATATATATATATATATATATATATATATATACGAGTGATTTTTAAAGCTTTTTATTTTATATGGAATTATTTGCTCTGGGTTTTAATTTATTTTTTACATTGAGCTCTCTTTTGGATTTTGAATTACATGAATATTGAAAAAAGAAAATCCTAGAATAGAAAATTGAATCGTTCCCAGCATAAGCTAACTTGGCTTTGGATAATATATATATATATATATATGTGTGTGATTTTATTTTACATAATAATTTTGGCAAATATAGAAAATTTTACTTATAGGGACTGATTAATTCCTTCATTGATTTTAACGGTATGTCAATTCATCTACGGTTATTTTATACCAAGAGGTAAACGAATCGCCTTTATTTGTACGTTCATGTCAATCTTTTTGACAGATCTATATACCTTATAGATGACATTCTCACGGATACAACGACTGCGGTTCAAAGAGGACACACAGGAACACCCACGTGTATACAGATACATATATCTGGGTATGTCTCTATTTATTGGCAGAAAAGTTATTATTATACAAGTTTGGTTAAAGACAACGGGACTTTCTTTTTGTATGATCTTTGTTTTTTTTTTGTTTTGTCTTGATTTTGTTTTTTCTTTTTTTTCTCATGCTTTCTTGTGTCTTTGTATCAGGGTCCAATTGATATAGAAGTTGCCCCAGGTTATGTTCCCAAACGCCTTCTATAATATTGATTGATCGTCTTCAAGGAATTTTTTTTATAGATATTGGTTGTTTTTGTATAGCGTGGATGCGACATTTATTTCATTGGAAGGGTTTATTTTTTGTAGGGGTGCTTTAGTTAGTATGTTCATTAAAGATGTTTGATATGTTAGTACCAGTGTTGAATGCTATTTTATTTCGTTGTTTTTTTTTAACACTAAAAGCTTCCAAGTTTCTTTGGAGTTTTTAGTGTAATTTTTATAAATAATTTTGTTGGAGTTAGTAATGATTTTTCGTGTTCCAGCAGATAAGAATTTATGTGCATTATTATTATGTGTTGTAAGAAAATGTGTTATAATTATATGTTGTTTTATAGCACTGTTATTAGAGAAGTTATATATCAGACGTTCGGAGAGGATGGTTATATAGATAATGTTGGTAACTAGCAAAAAAACTAGAGAAAAACAAAAGATCATGGTAAGGAAAGTTCCGAAGTCTTTTACCAAACTTGTCTAAACAATAACTTCATGTCAAATTAAACACTATATATATATATATATACACTTGAGTAAGCAGACAAAAATTTTGGCCCAGTCGGCTGGAGCTGTAGAATACACCGACATCATCTCTGTAGAGGGGGAAGACTCCCCCAACGTGTGTCCTAATATGACTTGAAGCAATCTGATGATTAGGCTTCAGTAATGCAGCAACTATGGGGGACACAGAGTACCCGTTCATTGCCATCGCTCCCAGGTCCACTCTGGCCCGGAGTGGTAGCACCTGATAGGGTCCTATTTATGGATCAAATAGAACTCTTTAACATTTAAACTGTGTACTTATGCAAAACTGAAATGTTTGAAATAGAACTATTTGATCACTTAACTGTGTGCAAACAAATGAAATGACTGATGTATAATTAAATAGTTAGAGATATATATCAATACTTGGAACCATTTAACTTTGTTGACATGCTAAACAGAATTGTTTTAAATAGTTTGAAGTATATGGAATTATTTGTATTAGATAGGAATAAGAGAAACCATTTAACTATGTGCAAAAAAATTAGCTTAGGCTTGTTAAAAAATGTTATCTACAAAATTTGTTTAGAAATCATATTTGATATGTATGTATAAAAAGAATATGGCATTAACTAACCTACAGTGGTTGATATACCATAAAATCTAACCAAAGATAAAAAATGAAAAATTGATAAAAATCGATAGTTTTTTTAACGACTACAATCAAATCATCAATATAATCACTACACATACATACACAAATATATATTGACGGTTTTTATTGTTATGCAATTGTTTAAAAAAAATGAAAGTGAAATCAGTCAGGTGTGTTCTTTCTTTTGTTTTTCGTTTTTGTTATTATTTTAAGAGAATCTTATAGCTTATCTCTATAAAAAACTGTGGTCGCAATCATGGGTACTCGGACTAAGATATATATATATATATATATATATATATATATATATATATATATATATATATTGTTTAAAAAACGAGAAATTTGAAAATAGTATTTAATTTCCATAATAGATCGATTTCGCTAATTCAAGCTTGTCAGATGAAATTCAAATGGATTTTGGTTACTTTTTTCTTTTTTGCCGTTAAACGTCGGCGATACGAGGTGCATACGATAAGTTTCCAAACTTTTTTTGTACAGACATTTAAAATTGTCGTAGATGACTGGCCAATTTTTATGATTTCAAGTTCAAATGAACAGCTACAGCAGGAATTGGAATACACCCTACTAAAGCCTGATTGTCACAGCTGGTAAATTTCAAAAATTCAATCTGACACTTAAGAAGAACGATATGCAATAAAATTCTGTTTTAAACTTGGAAAAAAATGATGCCACAGAAACGTATGGAATGCTTCAGAATGCTTTTCGACCATCTTGCATGAATCGAGCATCAGTTTTTGAGTGGAATAAGAGATTTAAGAAAGACAGGGAGTCCTTGAGGGATGATGAGAGGTGTGGGAGGAGTAAGCGAGTCAATACACCACAGTTGATTTGCCAAACGGTTAGGGTTAGGGTTACTATGTTGAGATTTTAAGGGAGTTCAGAAAGAGATTCGGTCGGAAGAGGCCAGCACTCTTCAAATCGGATCAGTGGCATTTCCACCAGGACAATACACCAGTCCCCAACTCCATCCTTGTTACAGACTATTTGACCAAGATGGGCATCAAAACAGTTCCTCGGCCTCCTTATAGTCCAGACCTTGCTCCCCGTGACTTTTGCTTATTCCCAAAGCTCAGAGGCTGTCGTTATGAGACAATTGATGAGATAAAAGAGGCTGTGACGAAGGTCATTGACACGCTCTCACAAGAGGACTTCGATGGGGCCGTCCAGAAGTTGTTGGAACGGCACTACAAGTGCATTGCAGCCGGAGGAGATTACTTGGAAGGGGACTTGAGTTTCATGTGTGTACTGTCAATAAAAAGTGCTCATACAAAAAAGTCTGGAAACTTATCGTGTGCACCTCGTACATTTCACGTATATTTCACGTTATATCGTGTTCTGATCTATTTTAGTTAAACAAATTAACGGCTACAAAATTTTCCTTTTTATTTATGGTTTTTGTGAATATTAATTTTGTTTAATTCATATTAGTAACCTGATTCCAAGTTCATGAGTTTTATTTGAAACCTACATAGTGCTTTTATGTTATACGTTTAACTGGTATATATATATATATATATAAAATTAACTTAAATCGCGATTTAAGTTAATTTTATAATCGGCTCCACTCGTGTTGAGCACTCTTGTAATTGTAGCATTGCAGGATTCACGGAAGGTTTTAGTTTTCTTTTGACCAGCTGACTGCATATCCCTTGATTTTTTTCAGGGGGTCTGACGAGGTTGGTCTTTTCTTTCTTTTTGACCTATAATATTTTTTCTTTTTCCCCACGCTGATGATTCGAGATACTTTTATCTCTTGTTCCTGGCGGGTTTTTTTTTCTTTTTTTCTGGTACAGTGAATGCTGGTAGATATTAGATTAGTAAAAATATATATATATATATATATATATATATATATATAGGGTCCGAAAGCGCTCGGGACAATTTCGGTAAATTCATCTACCAACAAACTAAAACAAAACACTTGTCAGGAAACTTGAAAGGATCCTAATAAAATTATATAGACAAAATGTCTTTTTATTGTTTAATGAAACATGCTTAAATGAAGGACTGATGCCTAACCACACACACACACACACATATATATATATATATATATGTATATATATATGTATATAAAAATTTAGCTGGTTTTTTTTATGGTATACAAACCCTTGCAGGTTGTTTAATGCCAACTCCTGTTTATATATATATATATATATATAAGTTTTAAATGAATAGTTTGAAGGCAATATTTTTAAACAAGCCAGCGCTCCTTTGTTGGCACATAGTTAAATACTTGCAAGTGTTTCAATTTAAGATTATTAATTCTATTCAACATCAGTCATTTATTTGCATACAAGTCAATGGTTAAACAATTCAGTTTCAGCAATTGTCAGAGAACTAATTGGTACTACGACAATTCCGGGTTCGAGTTGATCTGAGAGTTATGGCAATGAAGAGGTTATCCACATACCCTAAAGTTTGTAGTTTAGTGTCATATCCAGGATACTTTTGCAGAGATACAGTCAGCGTATTCTACAACTGCAGTCGACTAGAGTGCTTATTTATTGCATGACCTCTATGTATATGTGAGTGTGTTTGTGTGTAGGGGTGGGCTGTTTGGTGGTGCTTTATGGCATGTCAACCTTTGTGGGTTATTTAATGCTAAAACCTATATATATATATATATAAGTGAATAGTTTGTAGGCAACTATTTTTAAAGGTGATAGAGCTCATTTATTTGCACACAGTTAAATATTTCCCCGTATTACTATTTAAAATAAATAGTTTCAAGTATTGCTATCAAATAAATCAAATACTCACCATTTATTCGCATACAATTGAATGGTTTCGGCTATTGTTATCTAACATTAATGATTTGAGAATTAATTTTGATTTATTGTGGACTTTTTGTCCTCATCTTGGTAGTTTTTTTTTTTTTTTGTTGTTTCTTCTTTCACAACGTTTCAGCCAAATTTCACCTCTGGCCTTCTTCAGGTGATTTAACTGCGACCTTGGAGAGGAATGCTGAGTCTTGTAACCGTATTCCCAGTAATTACTGCCATCCATAGTTGTTGTCTATCGCACCACGTTTTTGACCAAGTAAACCTCTGGCCGGCTTGGGTAGGATTTGAAACCGCTATCTTCTGACAATGCTCACCTGGAACCGTAGAGACTCAACGCCTCTATTCGCTGTGCCACGGGCCTCGAAGGTCAAAACTTGACTTGACTTGACTCAGATTAAGAAGCCTCATCTCAAAATGATTCCAATTAAAGACATTAATGATTCTTTTTAATATTAATCTTTTGTTTGCATACAGTTTCATGTATTGGTATTTCACATTAATAATTCTATTAATTATACGTTGCCCAGTCAGCTCTGGCTATAGAATACATCGACTGCATCTCTGCAGAAAAGAAAGACCCCCGCCCAACGAGTATCCTGCTTATGACACTAAACAATCTGATGATGAGGTTCGAGCAATGTTAGAGATTTGAGGAAACCGGAATACCCCTTAATTGCCATCACTACCAGGTCCACTCTGACCCGGAGTGGAAGCACCTGATAGGGCTTTATCTATGGGTCAAATAGAAATAAATTGCGTACTTATGCTAAACTGAATCGTTTGAAATAGAATTGTTTTTGACATTGAAATTGTACTTATGTTAAGCAGTATTGTTTGAAATAGAACTGTTCTGACATTTACCTGTGTGTAAACAAAAATTATACTTATACTGAGCGGAATTATTTGAATTAGAATAGTTTGAATAAACTGAATAGCTTGAAATAGAAATATTTTTGATAAGTAAACTGTGTACTTACGCATAAATGAATTTTTTGAAAAAGAACTGTTTATTTGAATAAAAATTGATTTGACATTAAATAATCTACAAAGGTTGATATGTCATAAAACACAAACAAACCTATTAAATACGAACAATTTGAGTCCAGCTGTTTCAAGTAATTAATAATAATAATTCTTGGTAAATCATTGAACAGATTTATTTGACCCATAGATAGGAACTCTGGGTCGGAGTGGACCTGAGAGTAATGGTAATGAAGAGATACTCCACATTCCCTAAACTCCCAGACTGGAGATGCCGTTAAGTACCACACCCAGGACACTCAATTTTATTTTTTGTTTTTCTCAATGCAACTGCCATCGCCTTCTGGCACCGTTAAGATAAAACAGGTTTGGGTTCTTCTTTGCCACAAAAACAATTTGAAGGATACGGCTGGAACAATCATACAGGCATTAGGACTTGATATGACCAGCTGATTGTTAGTTTTGGGCCTTGTTGAAAGCACATCTCCCCTCAGTAAGGGCCAAGTGGTGTTGCAAGTCACAAAATGCTCAACCAGCAGAATCCTGTTCCCAAGCATTACGAGTCACCACCCACGGACAACAGGTAGCCTCGTTATGATGTGAGATCGTACTCCTCTTGGGGGTGGGGTGCAGTCGTCCAATTTTACCACCCCATCTCACAAGGCATACGTTTATGTACATTGCGCAATAGCTCCATATAACGTGACGAAACCTCTCACTTTATAGACTCTAGACCGGCCACGTTTACAATACGCTCGTCTGAAGATTGTGGAAAGTGCACTACCCAAGCAGTTGTTCTAGATAGAGTTGCAACACAGTAGATGTTCAAGATATTAGCCTAAGAAACCTTTTAAATATGTCGTCAAAAACTATTTCAAGGCGCTCAGCATAAACATTGTAAACTGGAAACAGATCAATCAATCAATTAGGAAGAAAAGAATCTACCAAAACTGTAAATCGTTTGAAGCATGGAGAATCGAAAACTTCAATCTAAAACGAGCACTGCGAAAGCAGGACTTGAACTTGGCCCTGGACACTTTTTGCCTGAATATGTTTAGTATCCTTTACAGGACCTGTCTGTCCAAAGCCGGACTAGCTATTCATTTGAGATCTCATGACAGCAATCTTTGAAAGACTCGTTTTACAAAAGTCCTTCAGCAGCAACCGACTGGTAACTCGTGACAATTCTGTAACAAAGTATATGGGTTTACCGCAGGTCTGAGAAGCCATATGACGGCGCACGGGGACAATGTCAACGGAAAAATAGATAATCTGTTTATCCTAAAGGCAATAGAACTCGCAAGGATAAACTTGGCCAGAGGAGTCCCACGTACTCCCACGAGTTTTCTTAGTGAATTGAAGAGACGGCCTTCTTCGGTAAAGAAGTGCCAATCACTCTATACCCACACGCATATATAGACACTAATATATTTGAGCCCAATCGGCTGGGGCTGTTGAATAACTGATTGCTTCTCTGCAGAGTGATAAGACCCCCACCCAACTATTGCCCTGGATATCACTCAAAACAATCTGATGGTGAGGCTCCAGTAATGCTGGAGCTTTGGGGAATGCAGAGTACTACTTCATTGCCATTGCTCCTGGGTCCATTCTGGCTCGGTGTGGTAACACCTGATAAGGTCCTATCTTTGGGTCAAATAGAACTGTTTGATATTTAAACTGAGTGCGAACAAAGGATTAATATTAGATTGAATTGTTAGAATTATAACTATGTGTAAACAAATGGCTGATGCTTAATTGAATCGTTAGTGATACATAGCAATACTTTAAAACACTAAATGTTGTTGGCTTATGCTAAATTGAATTGTTAGAAATAGAACTGTTTTATCCTTTAACTGTGTGTATCTAAAAAATGTACTTACAAATCTATATCTAATATATACGTAAAAACAGGATTTGGCATTAAATAACTAACAATGGTTGATATGTCATAAAACCAAACCCAACCCAAATATATTTATGTGTAACGGAAATGGGGAACATCTAACAGATATCTTACTTGAAAAAGGACTAATAGGACTGAATACAAAATTCTAGAAAAGAAAGGGAAACTATGGACCTGCACTTACGCAAATAAGGCTTAAGTACAAACAGATTAGATTCTCATTAATAAGAAAAGGATTTATAGTGATTTGAATTCTGAGGCATATTCGCCATTTGAAAGTGTGTCTTTTGAACTTCTCTTTAATTGGAATCATTTTGGAGATGAGGCTTCTTAATCTGAGAATTTATTTTATTTATTGCGGACTTTTTTTCCTTTTTTTCTTTTCTTTACGTTTCGGCCAAATTTCACCTCTGGCCTTCTTCAGGTGATTTAGCGCAACCTCAACAACTATGGAAGGCAGTAATTACTGGGGATACGGTTACAAGACTCAGCATTCCTATCCGAGGTCGCGGTAAATCACCTGAAGAAGGCCAGAGGTGAAATTTGGCCGAAACGTAGTGGGAAAAAAACTACCAAGATGATGTCAAAAAGTCCGCAATAAATAAAATTAATTCTGTGTCTTTTGATTACAGAATTGTCACAGCAAAGATACGTCTCAACCTTTGCAAAAATACAACCACAACCGCACACTATGACTGGCCCCTGCTTAACAATAGAGATATTAACGATAAATATACGATAACACTAAGAAACAAATTTGGTGCTCTTCAGGAGATATTAGAAACACTTACTCCGACAGACGAATATTAGAACTTCGTCAAAACCCCAGGAAGCAGCAGCAGAATATATACCAACCAAACTAAGACATTAACAGTTAAGAAAAAACAAGACAACGTAAAATCGGCACCCCTATGTAATAACCAAGCCGAAACACTACTGCATAGTTTGGAACAAGACGCTGCAGGCATTGGCCTCTATGTCAATGCACACAAAACTGAATACATGTGCTTTAATCAAACAGGCGACATTTCCACACTAGACGGAACCTCTCTGAAACTGGTAGACAAGTTCACCTACCTAGGAAGCAGCGTCTCATCAACCGAAAAAGACATCGACACGCGGTTTACAAAGGCATGGACTGCTATCGATAGACTATCGATCATATGGAAGTCAGACCTGACCGATAAAATGAAATGCAGTTTCTTCCAAGCAGCGGTCGATACTGCTGTAGGGATCCACTACTTAGACGCTAACAAAACGGCTGGAGAAAAAGCTAGAAACACAAGAATGCTGCGAGCAGAACAAGTCCTGGAGGCAACACCACACAAAGCACCAACTATACGGCCACCTACCTGCCATCACGAAAACTATCAAAGTTAGACGAACCAGACATACAGGACATTGCTGGAGAAGCAGGGACGAGCTCATAAGTGATGTACTCCTATGGACCCTCACATATGGCCGAGAAAAAGCAGGACGACCAGCTCGAACATACATACAGCAGCTCTGTGAGGATACGAGATATCGCCTTGAAGACCTACCAGTGGCGATGAACGATGGGGAGAAGTAGCGAGAGAGGGTCAGGGATGTCCGTGCTAGTGGCACGACATGATGATGAGGATGATGATGTAATAAAAAGAACTCAACTAATGTTAACGTGCAGAAACTTAAGAAGGCACAAAGAGAACTAATTACCACATACCAGAAAGACAAAATATAATACATTCAAGGCCAGATCAATAAAATTAGAAATTCTGTTAGAGATAGGCAATCTCGACTAGCGTGGCAGACAGTAAAATGAAGTGTGTAAAAGGAAGAGCACCTCTAGAGTTGAACTAAAAGCTGTTAGCCAAGAAGAACGAATATACATGTGGAAAGAACATTTAAAAAATCTGCTTGGAAAATTGCCGAAACAATTTTAGCTGATTTTCCAAGCAGATTCTAGCCAACTAGACATCAAACAAGGACAGTTTGCCCTAGAAGAACATGACGTAGTACAGAAAAAAAATTAAAAACAGGAAAGTTGCCGGTCTTGATAAAATACTAAAAGTATGGAAGACAAGGATATTCGAAGACCGATTCCGATACTGCAACGCCGCAGATAACCAAAACACATTGCCCAGTCGGCTGGGGCTGTAGAATACACTGACTGCTTCTCTGCAGAGGGGTAAGAACCCCCCCCACGAGTGTCCTGGATATGACACTAAACAATCTGATAGTGAGGATCCAGCAATGCTGGAACTTTGGGGAATGCGGAGTACCCCTTGACTGCCATCGCCCCCAGGTCCACTCTGGCCCGGAGTGGTAGCACCTGATAGGGCCTATCTAAGGGTTAAATAGAACTAAAAGCATTCTTATGCTAAAATGAATTCTTTGAATAAACTGAATAGCTTAAAATAGAATTGTTTATGACAATTAAACCGTACTAACATTTAAACTGCGTGCTTATGCTTAACTGAATTATTTGAAATAGAACTGCTTTTTGACATTGAAACTGTATTTACACTTAACTGAATTGTTACATATAACTGCTTGAATAGTTTGAAATAGAAATGTTTTTGACAATTAGAATGTGTACTTATGCTAAACTGAACTGTTTTAAATAGAACAGATTTACATAAAAAGTGATTTGGCGTTAAATAACCTACAAAGGTTGATATGCCATAAAACCCAACAAACCAAACCAAACCAGAACACAATAGAGAGATAGACAAAAAGCTGAATTCTCCCTTTCCCCATGAAAAGTGACCTCGGTATGGCCAAGATCTTTCGAGGTATAACCCTTATTTCTGTAGCGGTTAGGATTTATAATGCTCATCTACTCAACTGCATTGAACCAGAAATTGAGAAAATTCTTAGAAAGAATCAAAATGGTTTTCGGAGAAATCGATCCACATCATAGATTTTAACAATCCATCGAATCTTAAAAGGAGATCGTGCCAAAAACCTCATAATGACACTCTTATTTATTGATTTCTCCCTGGAATTTGACTCCATACACTGAGGGAAGATGGAGCAAATACTTCTAGCGTATGGTCTCCCTAAAGAAACTGTTACAGCCAATACGACATTCTATAAAACACGAAAGTAAAAGTTTTCTCACCGGATGGAGATACAGATATTTTTTATATTGTCGATGGTGTTCTGTAAGGAGACCCATTAGCCCCATATTTGTTTAATCTGCCAAGACTATGTACTTCGAACGTCGATAGTTCTAATGAAAGAAAATGGCTTTATACTAAAAACCCAAGAAGCTGACGATACCACGCAGAAACTATTACGGACGCAGATTACGCAGATGACATACCCCTTCTGGTAAATACCAACTCAAACCGAATCCTTGCCTGGAGCAGGCAGCGGTGGGGGGAGCATTGGCCTCCATGACAAAACGGAGTAAATGTGCTTTAATCAAAAAGGAACCCTCTCCACTCTAAATGCTGGTTCTCTAGAATTAGTGGATAAATTCGCGTACCTCGGAAGTAGCGACTTATCTAATGAAAATGACATCAATATACAATTATTGAAAGCATGGGCTGCTCGTGATAAGTTATCGATTTACCCAATAAAATTTGACGCAATTTCTTTCAATTTGCCGTTTTGTCAACTCTACTATATGATTGCACTATATGGACGCTGACTAAGCGTATAGTGAAAAAGCTGGACGGGAATTGCACGAGACTGCTCCGAGGTATTCTGAACAAATCATGGAAACAAAATTTCACAAAACAGAAGCTGTATGACCACCAACCTCCCATCTCTGAAACTATCCAAATAAGACGAACACGATATAGGGGACATATAGGGGAGAAGTAAAGACGAACTCATAAACGGCGTCCTCCTATGGATCCCTTCATACTGACGTGCAAATATTGGTCCACCAAGAACTGATCTACAACTGCTCTGTACGGACACAGGAGTGTATTGTTTATTTCTAAATCTCAATTTTGTCTATTTGTTTGGTTTTTTTTGGGGGGGAGCTTTGGGGGCGGCTTTTTTGTTGTTTTTTTTGTTTTTTTGTTTTTTTATATGACGAAAAACAACTCCAGAACAATTAAAAGCATAATCAACAACAAACAAAAAACGCGAATGCTCGGCCTCCCATCCACCCATACCAGGCAGCCTCGTCCTACAACTGCTACTTGAGGCACGACACACCCGACCAGATACGCGCCGTCATACCATAGTCAGCCAAAGTGTATTGTGTCTACTTGAAAGAGACGTATGGCAAGAAAATCCAGGGAATTTTCCCTCCAGCTATGGGCAAATATTTTAGACATGCTATATGAGTAACGCCCCTAGACAAAATCAGGTCATTGAATGAGTGAAGGGAGAAGACTTGGCCCATACATAGGACTGTAATAAATACTACCATTTCGTGTCAGAGTGGACCTGGTAGTAATGGCATTGACTTAGTTCTCCACACTCTTCTAGTCTTCAGAACTGGCTCATCTCAGAGATTCAGACAAAAGATATATTCTTAAAGATGATTAATGGTAGTGTGGTACAAGGCTCTTGGAGAAATTATAGAAATATTGCCACAATCTTCCAAGCAATGTTCAGCCTGCTTGTTTACGTTGAAAATTAATATAATTTTTTTTTCTTTTTTTTTTTTCTCCTTCATCTGGATTTGAGCTCTGATCGACTGGCATCGCCTGGGAAACACGAACGGCTTTACCTATCAAGCAGCCTCCTTCTTAAATCTTTATCTTATATAAACAAACAACTAATCTGCCATTCAACGTAAATCTGACAACAATACAAATAAAGAAATTTGCAATCCGTTTTTAAATTGACTTCTATGAAGATATATTCCTTTCTTTTGATCTTCAAAGGCTCCTTCGTCCGAGAACACATATACACACAGAGACGAGCACACGCAGATGCTCCCGTACACACACACACACGCGCGCGCGCACGGATATAGACACACACGTTCGCAAATTCAGCTACGATTGTGTGTACGCAGACATGTTCACATATAACAAAACTATATTATTTCTTTTTGTGTAAACACACATTCATATATACACACACAATCTATCTTTTATGTATACACACACAATATATCTTTTATATATACACACAAACACGCACATATACACACAATCAATCTTTTAGAAATGCACACACAATCTATCTTTTATACACACACGTACACACATATACAAACAATCTATCTTTTATATATACACACAAAATATCTTATACACACACACACACACACACACACACAAACACGCATACACACAATTTATCTTTTATATATACACACACAATCTATCTTTTATACACACACACACATATACACACAATCTATCTTTTATATATACACACACAATCTATTTTTTATACACACACACACACACACAGACATACATACACACAATCAGTCTTTTATATATACACACACAATCTATCTTTTTCACACACACACACACACACACGCATATACAAACAATCTATCTTTTATATATACACACACAATATATATTACACACACACACACACATACACACACATATACAAACAATCTATCTTTTATATATACGCACACAATATATATTATACACACACACACACACACACACAAACATACATACACACACTTTATCTTTTATATATTCATACACAATCTATGTTTTATACACACACACATACACACACAATCTATTTTTTATACACACACACACGCACACACACACAATCCATCTTTTATATATACACAGACTATATATCTTTTATACTCACTCAGATACACACAATCTATCTTTTACATATACACACACAATCTATCTTTTATACACACTTACACACACACACACACACATACACACACACATACACACAATCTATTTTTATATATACACACACTATCTTTTTTATACACACATACACACACATATATACACACAATCTTTTATAAATACACACCGAATATATCGTCAATATATATATATATATATGCACACATAATTTACCTTTTATTTGTACATACATAATCTATCTTGTATATGTATACACGCAATGTATTCTTTATACATACACACATAATGTATCTTTGGTATGTACACATATCTATTTATCTTTACATATAATCCATCTTACGCATGTGGGCTATACAATCTGTGAGTCAATTATATATATATATATATATATATATATATATATATGTGTGTGTGTGTGTGTGTGTGTGTGTGTGCGTGTGGGCGTGTGTGTGTGTGTGTGGTGTGCGTGTGTTATATATTGTACCTGTGTGCATTATACGTGTGCGTGCGTGTATAAAGGTTTAAAACTCTTCATACGTAACGACCAATAATGTCACATATAAACATAATACACTACGTTGTACATGCGTGGGCACGCACACACACACACACACACATGCGCGCGCGCACGCGCCTACATGGATACACATATACATACATATTGGCACACACATAGATAAATACCCAGATACACACGGGCGCATGCACAACTCAGATTCATAGACACTTAGACACACACACACACGCAGGCTCACACTCACACACACATATATGCTCAAACACATGTTCACACACACACACACTCACACACACATATATGCTCAAACACATGTTCACACACACACACACACACACACACTCACACACACATATATGCTCAAACACATGTTCACACACACACACACACACACACACACACACTCACACACACATACAGATATGCATACATATATACCAGCTTTTATGCATCATAAATCTTATTTACACGCGCTATTTATTTAGTATTATTCACAACATCAAAACACTCTAACACGCAAACATATATATATATATATAGACGAAGAGACAAAGAACTCATCCATACGTATAATTACACAGTATACAGTTGGGGTTAGGTAGGGGTAAATAACCTACCTTGCGCATGCGCGCTAATTAGCTAGCGCAGAAAGCAGCATTTAACTTAGATTAAACATGAATATCAGATTTTTTTTTTGTCTTGTTAGCATACGAGTCACACATAGGAAACGGAAAACAGTTGTCATTATTTACTAATTAGAGATTGTCGTTAACATTGACTAAAATTGCCAGCTTTGCTTACCTTTTCACACAACGCATAACGAAAGGATTTTTATATCGAGTTCTAGAACCATCCAAGAAGACTATATTGATTGAAGTAATTGTGAACCTTATTTTCTAGGGAGAGTCAAAAGTTCCTGCTATTGAATGAGGTGCTAGAAATGTGGGGGCACCGAGGAGATATCTTTTGTGTATTGGCTGTCTCCTTTTGATTTTAGCTGGTAAAAATCCTGACTTTGACCATTGGGCTAAGAATTTCTCTGCTCTGCCAACAGGAACCTAATATCTAGCGAAGGTAAAAACTCTCTTACACAACCTGGTACGGGACCGGCTTTTATAACCATCGTCGGGGTTGCGGAATTCTCTAGAATCTTCAAGACAATTCCACTACATTCAAGAAACAGAAAACACGTGGTCATTTCTTGTTTCTTTGCTCCCTTTTCTGCGGGTATCTTCATGCTTACTTAGGATCACGCGGTCATTCCGTTCAACCGTTAAAACCTGTACCAATATGACTTGACCATTATACATTACACAGATCCCATCTCTGCTCTGTGGGGTTCGGATTACAAAGAGATTCCATTTGGATGCTACTTGAACTAGAATTTTCTTTTAAACTAAAGCACTTCCAATATAATCTATCTAAATGCCCAATTACACTTTTACTCGAGGTCGTTAAGGTGATGAAGTTCCCAAGGCTATGAGATACCGAGTTTGCCTGATACTCTCCGATTGTTACTCATCGGATAGTCCAAAATCTGTTGTTGAGTGCGAATTTTCATAAAAAAATTTCAAGAGCACAAAAAAAAATCCTTAACTCCAGAACACAGGATTACCCACATCCTCAACAATAACCAAAGATAGTCGAAAGTATCCATACTTGGAGTACACTAATAAAATCTTTGGACTGTTTTTTAAACTGCGTTTCTCCACATTTTCGACATCTTGCTCGCTGATAAGAAAAAACGATTAAAAAGCTCAACACCAAATCCTTGTTATTTTCAACAGAATATGCCAACAAGAGAATCTAAATACACAATGCTTTTGCTGAGGTCATGAAAAGGACGAACCACACTGGACTGTGAGATGCCGAGCTCGCCTAATCCTCTCCAAGTGCTCCTCACCTGATTTAACTCTATGGCTCGAAGCATTTAGTCCTACCTGATCTTGACTGATCATCGAGGTTTTGGCAACCCTATCAAAATTTCTTAAGCCTGCTGATAACTGTTATAAGATAAACTTTCGCACGAATCTTTTTGGCTGCTTTCGGGAGATTATGGTTCAGTTTGAACTGAGATATCATAAGTTCCCGAGTCAGACATTGTCGTACGTTCGTCTGGGTGGCTTTCAAATCATACTCAGAGTGATTACTTTGGTTTGATTTGTTTGGATTTTATGGCATATCAACCTCAGTAGGTTATTTAATGCCAAATCCATTTTTATACAAATAAAGAGTTCCTCTTCAAGTAATTTAGTTTAGCATAAATACGCAGTTTAGTTCTATTTGACCCATAGATAGGACCCTATCAGGTGCTACCATACCAGGCCAGAGTGGACCTGGGAGCGATGATAGTGAAAGGGTACTCCACATTCCCCAAAGATCTAACTTTAGGGGAACCTCGTCATCAGATTGTTTCGTGTCATATCCAGGACACTTGTTGGGAGGTTCTTACCTCTCTGCAGAGATAGTGTTGGTGTATTCTACAGCCCCAACCGACTGGGCAACGTGATGGGGTTGAATGACAAGCAAACATTGATCGTTCACTTAACCAGTGTTGCTTATCAGAACTCAGTATACAGAGTGAAGCAAAGCATAATTTGTCAGGACTCCAATTATCACGATACTTACAACCACAGCTGCTACCTTGCACAGCATAAACTGATTCGGTCACGTGATGAATGCGTCTCAGATTAACACTACCAAAATTTCTGATTCGCGCGAGTATTTATTTATTCATTCTGCCATATTGGAATTTCCAATCCAACGCTTAAAAAGGTTTGTTTGAATTGAACTAAGTTTTGTAAATGTAAGTAAACAAAAGTGATAAACAAATGACGGCCAATATCACCTGATCGATCAGGAATGTTTTTTTAATGGAAGCCAAATGGTCAATTTCCCCGCTCCACAAGTCTCTGGCTCAGTCGGCAGGGGTTGTAGAATACACCAACTGCATATCAGCAGAAAAGTAAGATTCCTCTAACGAGTGTCCTGGATGTGACACTAAACAATCTCATGGTGAAGCTCCAGTAATGCTAGAGCGTTGGGAAATGCGGAGTACCCCTTTATTACCATCGCTCCCAGGTTCACTCTGACTTGGAATAGTAGCACCTGTCTGGGTCTTATCTATAGGTTAAATATAACTGTTTGACATTTAAACTGTGTACTTTGATATCTAACTGTGTGCAAATAAATGATTAATAGTAAATAGAATTATTCGTATTAGATAGAAATAAGTGAAACCATTTAACTGTGTGCAAAAAAAAAAATGAACACAAGCTTGTTTAAAAATGTTATCTACAAAGTATGTTTACAAAACATATATATTCAATATATATGCATAAAAAGGATTTGGCATTAAATGACCTACAATGGTTGATATGCCATAAAACCCAACCAAACCAAATCATATATTTAATATATATGTATAAAGAGGAATTGGCATTAAATAACCTACAATAGTTGATATGCCATAAAACCCCAACCAAACCAAATCCATTAGTCTCACCAAAACCATCAGGAAGGTTATTCTTAAAAGATCCGAATTTGATCATGATGATGGAAAGTAGCTCGATAAAAGCGCTGTTCAATCGCTACTGACACTTTTCATGGACTTCATATGTGCAGTTGTTTTGGCTGCTTCGTAAAGTCTACTAAAGTCAGCCATGACTCCACGCTCTGCTAATTACATAGCTGAGGAGGACAAGCGTGTAAAATACGCTAGTCTTACAGAACGCTTTATTTTCAAAATCAATGACTTTTTAGATAATGGGCAAAGATAGAGATGAAGCCGAAATTCATATTCGGGAAATCAGACCTCGCATCACCCGTATCACTGGGGGGTTTTCTTTGCCAGCAGCTCTTATTAAATATTGTTCGAAGCAATGCAGCTACCATCTTCAGGGCCAAGAGACGTCTGGGGAAAAAACTTCTTTTGAAATTTTTATAGCCTCATTTCTCCATCAAAATTGTAAATGTTTATAAATAGTCATAGTTCATGTCATCTGGTCATTTGAAAGAAATTTCGAAGGTCAAAATTCTGATTTTCAAATATAAATATCCTCAAGCCACGATTTACCATATCAACCGAACGATTTTAAAGTAGAGAGTCAAAAGAGAAGTTAGATTCCAAAGAATACCATGCTGTATTACACAACGTATAGGCTGATATAGGTGCTCAGAGCAGAAACGTTGCACCCAACATGGTCCCAGAGAGCCGACCTTGACTAAGAAACAGTGAGGTCATAGAGTTCAGGTTCGATGTACGGAGGCGAAAAGATCATAGTATCGAATTCGACAGGCTGTTAATTTTAATCTACACAGTATCACTACGGGACACGTTGAACACTTGAAAGACACGCCTATGAAAAGACTGAAAATTTCTCGAGAGATGACTTCGTAGGCTAGTAGAAATTGGGACACTCACACACACACACACACACACACACACGCTCTCTCTCTCTCTCTCTCTCTCTCTCTCTCTCTCTCTCTCTCTCTCTTTAGCACGCTAGGTGAATAAATGTATTTATTTTGCTCTTCGGAGTTTTCACGTGAGGTCCATGTCCGAAAGAAGAGACACGTGCAATAAAAAAAAGAAAAAAATTAATGATTTTTCAAGAAAAAAATGCATTGTTTCTTTTTTAACAGAACCGAAGTGAAAATTCAACCGACGAATATTCCACGACTGTTTATTAACTAGAAACAAAGCACAAAAATATTCTTGCAAAAGCTTTGTATCATCAGATAAGACTTTGCATAACTTTTTGCGTTTAAGATACATTTTTTCCAGATTTTTCAGCCCGAAAGTCGGAGGTTTATATTATATACATGAGAACTGTGTAACTATTTTTTTCCGGACACATGACTCACCACATTCATGACGGGATGACTGAAAGTAAGTTATATCTATTATCCAAGTGTAGCGGTCCCCGTGGTGTAATGGTTACCGTCGTAGAATATGGACACGGAGACCCGAGTTCAAATCCTGGGTAAGTTTATCTGGAATTCACATCATGCTATTTACCTTGAAAAAGGTAAAAGTCCAGCAATTCTCCCTCCAGCTATAAGTAAATAGTAGGACAGACTGGCCTATATAACCTGGAAACAGGTCTAGGAGAAGGAAAACTCTGAATTCAAACCTGTTAAACTCCGCTTTAAAAAAAAAACAACCTCATGTCGCATCCTACTTGTGTGGAAGGGTTCAATCTCAGGTTGAGTTATATCAAAGACTCAAAAAATGGTACTCTGATACCTGCTTGCTTAACACTCAGCATTATAAAGTACGTATCGAGGGTAAAGCGAAGCAATCTAGGAAATGGAGTAGTGCCCTCACCTACACCTCGCTATTGTAGCTATTGAAAAGGGAGCCTTCGGGTCGCCCTCGATTACTGTCGCCAATTTTACTTATATCTATCATCCAAATCAATGTGTTTTATGCCGTTACACTGGAATGTCTCTTTATAATATGTACTTATTTTTGTCGCGAGTTTGTTGTATTTTTAAATGAACATGGCCGTATATTTGCTCTAAAAACTGTGTACGTTTTGTGTTTTAATGTCAACTAGATAAATTCTTATTTCTAATCAAAACTAACCGATAAAAAAATTAAACAAATGCCAAATTTAGATTAGACTTAGCTGCAACGAACTCTAAAAAAATCAAGGCGTATTATACAAGAATTTCCCCAGAATTTCGAAGTCTCAAGTTCGTGCGTGTTATACAGGAAAGCGTATTATACACGAATAATTACGATGCGTTTTCCTTTAAAGGTTCCTGCGCTAAACGTTTTTAGTATAGTAAAATACAAACTGGTAGCTTTCACTGAAGTCTGTGTAACCAAAATTCTCTACAATTCCTAAGGACCCTCCTCAGTATTCTAGTTTATTTCAATAGTGTTGTGGTCAAGACGGTCCCAGTCGCTCACCTGGTCTATTTGATGCCAGTCTTTTACCAGGATTTGAGGAAACATTAAAAAATGTCTCTGCTAAATTGCTTCATTTTCTCAAGAGTGTACAATTTCGAGCAAAAAAAAGTTTCTATCTTATTTTGACATTTTCAGAGTTTCGAAAGAGTAGTAAACTATCGGAGATTCTCAGACTGTTTACGAAAGACACATTCTTACAAAAGCCATAATTTCTCTCATAAGACATTACTTTGTTACTAATGGATATTACACTTAATATTTTTATGATATTACAGTTTATATATCTTAATTTGAATCTATTTATATTGTACACATATTCTAAGTTAAAATGAAAAGAAAAGTTTTCTTGATTTATTGTCAAAACAGCAAAGATTTTCGACCAAACCAAGCGAAAAGATAGACATTTTCTGTTGTCTTTTCCCTGAATTTTAACAAACAATTTTACTATACAAAGAATAATGAGAATTTTAGTAATACAGTGGTACTTTTTAAAGTTTTGTTAACTTGTCTGGTGGATCATGATTAGTATTGTATTATTTCAGCTATAAATCTAAAAAAAATGTTGCTATTTTATTTTAATATAAGAAATAGTATTGACAAAGGTTTGATATTTTAAGCATAATGTGCAAAGGAAGATTTCATCTTACGTAAAATCGAAAGGTTGGCCGAAAAAAATGAAGTTTGATTCAAATGAAGATCTTTAAAGCATAATGAGCAAAGGAAGGTTTCATCTTACGTAAAATGGAAGGGTTGGCCGAAAAAAATGAAGTTTGATTCAAATGAAGATCTTTAAAGCATAATGAGCAAAGGAAGGTTTCATCTTACGTAAAATCGAAGGGTTGGCCAAAAAAAATGAAGTTTGATTCAAATGAAGATCTTTAAAGCATAATGAGCAAAGGAAGGTTTCATCTTACGTAAAATGGAAGGGTTGGCCGAAAAAAATGAAGTTTGATTCAAATGAAGATCTTTAAAGCATAATGAGCAAAGGAAGGTTTCATCTTACGTAAAATGGAAGGGTTGGCCGAAAAAAATGAAGTTTGATTCAAATGAAGATCTTTAAAGCATAATGAGCAAAGGAAGGTTTCACCTTACGTAAAATCGAAGGGTTGGCCGAAAAAAATGAAGTTTGATTCAAATGAAGATCTTTAAAGCATAATGAGCAAAGGAAGGTTTCATCTTACGTAAAATGGAAGGGTTGGCCGAAAAAAATGAAGTTTGATTCAAATGAAGATCTTTAAAGCATAATGAGCAAAGGAAGGTTTCATCTTACGTAAAATGGAAGGGTTGGCCGAAAAAAATGAAGTTTGATTCAAATGAAGATCTTTAAAGCATAATGAGCAAAGGAAGGTTTCACCTTACGTAAAATGGAAGGGTTGGCCGAAAAAAATGAAGTTTGATTCAAATGAAGATCTTTAAAGCATAATGAGCAAAGGAAGGTTTCATCTTACGTAAAATGGAAGGGTTGGCCGAAAAAAATGAAGTTTGATTCAAATGAAGATCTTTAAAGCATAATGAGCAAAGGAAGGTTTCATCTTACGTAAAATGGAAGGGTTGGCCGAAAAAAATGAAGTTTGATTCAAATGAAGATCTTTAAAGCATAATGAGCAAAGGAAGGTTTCATCTTACGTAAAATGGAAGGGTTGGCCGAAAAAAATGAAGTTTGATTCAAATGAAGATCTTTAAAGCATAATGAGCAAAGGAAGGTTTCATCTTACGTAAAATGGAAGGGTTGGCCAAAAAAAAATGAAGTTTGATTCAAATGAAGATCTTTAAAGCATAATGAGCAAAGGAAGGTTTCATCTTACGTAAAATGGAAGGGTTGGCCGAAAAAAATGAAGTTTGATTCAAATGAAGATCTTTAAAGCATAATGAGCAAAGGAAGGTTTCATCTTACGTAAAATGGAAGGGTTGGCCGAAAAAAATGAAGTTTGATTCAAATGAAGATCTTTAAAGCATAATGAGCAAAGGAAGGTTTCACCTTACGTAAAATGGAAGGGTTGGCCGAAAAAAATGAAGTTTGATTCAAATGAAGATCTTTAAAGCATAATGAGCAAAGGAAGGTTTCATCTTACGTAAAATGGAAGGGTTGGCCGAAAAAAATGAAGTTTGATTCAAATGAAGATCTTTAAAGCATAATGAGCAAAGGAAGGTTTCATCTTACGTAAAATGGAAGGGTTGGCCGAAAAAAATGAAGTTTGATTCAAATGAAGATCTTTAAAGCATAATGAGCAAAGGAAGGTTTCACCTTACGTAAAATGGAAGGGTTGGCCGAAAAAAATGAAGTTTGATTCAAATGAAGATCTTTAAAGCATAATGAGCAAAGGAAGGTTTCATCTTACGTAAAATCGAAGGGTTGGCCGAAAAAAATGAAAATGTGAATTGTCTCTAATGATGCAGATTTTTTTGAACTCTGAATTCAGACATTTGTCCCTCACCGGCAAAAATGCATCCTCACTGTTGGTGACAATTGAAAGATAATGTTTAGTAGTGGAAAACTTGCTTAATCCGACATTGCAATAATGCTCCCTGGATATGTCTGTTGTTTCTTCTTTTTCTGTAATTAGATTTTATTGCCAGTAAATAATTTATATGTTATAATTCATTAACTAACTTCTTTTGTAACATTCAACTGGACACCCAAGCGGGAATAATCAAGTTTAACAGAATAAACATCAATAATTAAGATTAACAGAATACGTACGAATTATGAGTTTAACAGAATACGTACGAATTATAAGTTTAACAGAATACGTACGAATTATGACTTTAACAGAATACGTACGAATTATGAGTTTAACAGAATACGTACGAATTATCAGTTTAACAGAATACGTACGAATTATAAGTTTAACAGAATACGTAAGAATTAGTTTAAAAGCAGGTTTATTATTGAAGGTTTCTTTGTTTAATAGCATAGCATCCTTTGGAGGTTATCTAATGCCAAAACCATATTTCGCAAAGAACAGAAGTGGTACTATTTAACCCATAGCTGGCAGGATAAGTGGGGTTCATACTTTTCCCAAGAGTATTTGTCCGAAAGTGAACGCAAAAACGCGACTGGAGTTCGAACTCGCTTACTTCAATTCTGCAGTCCAGCCCTCTAACCATTACACCACGAGGACACCAGAGACATCTTACAGAATACACACGAATAATGAAATTTTAAAGAATACTCAGGGAAAAAATAAAACCGGGAAGATGTACGTCAATAAAACTGCTTTCAGCTTCGAAAACGATCTCCATGCAATAGCTTCAGAAGTGACTACATATCCAGATTAGGTAGTTGTTTTATTTTACCATCAGGTCTACAATGGCGGTCTTCAAGGGAGTCTTTTGTATTGTGGGGGTCGTGGGCTTGTCTCCCTAACGGAGACCCTCCAGTTGTTATAGTCTGTTGTGAGAGTAATATGAACATGAATATTCCCAACCTGCCATTCCTGGATATCGTTAGCAATGAGGTAAATAGTAGTGTGCTCATAGATTGGTTAGTAAAAGAATGATTGAGTCAGAAAATCTGTTCCCTAATAAATCCGCACAAATAAGTTGTAAGGTTAGTTTCATTAACAATTAAGACTTTTGATAAGGTTTGACCTCTTTATTTAGTGGCACATCAACCTTCGTTGGTTATCTAATGCCAGACCCAAAAAAAGGCAACAGTAATACTATTTAATCCATACTAAGAGGGTATCAGGGCCTTCAAATCTTTTCCAAGGATCTTTGTCCGAAAGCGAACGTAATTCTTCGACTGAAGTTTGAACTTGCTTACTACGATGCCGCTGTCAAGCACGTTAGCCACTACGCCAAGAAGACCCCCCTCCAATTGACAGTTTTTATTTATTTTTGGTTCAACACATTGCTAAAAAAAATTATTCACAAAAAGTGAATGGGAAGGATGTCAAGTGAGCGCGGATATATGTAATATTGGTAGAATTGTAAGCAAATACTAACGAGATGAGAGTTGAGGGTGTTCAATAAGCTGTAACCTGATACGCTTGTTCTAACACTTGGTCTTGTGGATGTCAGTATTTAATGAATCAACTACCCGGTGGGGGGGTGTTCTGTGAACCCTAGTATATAGATATCACGGATTTCGGGATTCATGATTTGGGTTCTTTTTATATTTTGGTGGCTGGAGTGCAAGGAGACAAACGTTCGCTGTGAACAGTGAATGAATGAATCAAAGATACTGGAAGAGTCTTATTCACAAACGAACGAAGAAGCACGTGCAATCAGTTGTCCATTTCTGAATTGAGAGAATGAAACAACGAAGGATCCTAACGCTGATAGACGAGTTGGGTTTTGTGTCGCCTAAGCCGTTTATTTGTCGCTGCCTCCCACCAGACACGACTTGACACAAGGTCAAAAGCCCGAAGGCCGATTAAAGTGGGGATAAAGGGGAGGGGAGGTTGGGAACGAATCGAGACTCGAACCCTGCTGGTCAGTGCTGCTCATCGGCTCACTTAGTGCAATGTGAGCCAGATGAGGCAAGCAGTTTCACGAACCCAAATGTGAGTCCGGGCACGTATGCCAGTTTACGGCTTAAACTAGACGCATGGTCTAGTGCCGTACAAGGGGGACAAAGGAGACAAAAATGCAGCTCGCCCACCCGAAGGTAGCCTAGTCGAAACTAGGTGCCTAATTAAAGGCCCCAAGTCTGCCATTGTTCCATTTCTAGAGCCACGCTCCGTACCGAAGTCCAGAACAGGCCCCGGGGCGCTCGCCGGGAGTGTCGCCTAAGCCGACTAACAGCTCTAAACTGCATAGCAGTCGGCCCCTAATTGCGCTATAAAATTATCAAAATTTGATTTTGGTTTATTCAGTATCGCAAATTGTAGGCCGAATTTACAAGACACATGAGTTGAATTTAATTGGTTATTATTGTTTCATAATTGCAAAGGTGTTTTTACAAAAACACTCGTACCAACGAAAATAATTTTGCATCCTTCTTGCGGCAACAAGAGGAAAATCTTTTACATCAAAAGTCTGCCCCAAAATATGAATCCTAAACCCCAAAATAGTCAGAAACTGATCAACACACTCAATCGCTCATTTATTAACCAATCAGCAACCAAAATTTCAATGAAATGTTATTTTGGAAACAAACAAAAAAATGAATTCCGATGAACACATGAACCAAACTCAATAGCCGCTGACATTCAGACTCATGTTCATCGCTGGCAAATGTAACCAATAAATTCCAGGTTACTCAAAACAAAAGGCACCTTCCGTCTTATCAAACCAACATTCAAAGATACTTCTTTTCTGGGACATTTAGAGAGTATTCACCCGAAGAAATTCTGCCTTCAATGCAACAAATGTCAGAAAATACCTTGTTTGGTGCAGACACGCACGCACCAGATACGAGGATCATTAAATAAGTTTCCAGAATTTTTTCGTATGGGCACTTTTATTAATAGTACACACATGAAACTCTAGTCCCCTTCGAAGTAATCTCCTCCGCCTCCAATACACTTGTACCGTTCCAACAACTTCTGGAAGACCCCATGGAAGTTCTCTTGCGTGAGCGTGTCAACGACCTTCGTCACAGCCTCTTACATCTCCCCAATTGTCTCATAACGACAGCCTCTGAGCTTAGGGAATAACCAAAAGTCACAGGGAGCAAGGTCTCGACTATTGGGAGGCTGAGGAACTGTGTTGATGCCCATGTTGGTGAAATAGTATGTGACAAGTATGGAGTTGTGGACTGGTGTATTGTCCTGGTGGAAGTGCCACTGAGCCGATTTGAAGAGTGCTAGCCTCTTCAGACGAACCTCTTCTTGAACTCCCTTAAAACCCCCAAACCCGAACCCTTTGGCCAATCAACTGTGGTGTATTGACTTCCTTACTCCTCCCACACTTCTCATCATCACTCACAAACTCCCTGCCTTCCTTGAATCTCTTATGCCACTCAAAAACTGATGATCGATTCATGCAAGATGCTCCAAAAGCAGTCTGAAGCATTCCATACGTTTCTGTGACATTTTTCCAAGTTAAATACACAATCTTATTGCATATCGTTATTCTACACGTCTAGATAGCATTTTTGAAACTTACCAACTGTGACAATCAGGTTTTAGTAGGGTGTATTCCAATTCCTGTTGTAGTTGTTAATTTGAAGCTGAAATCATCAAAATTGGTCAGTCATCTCATAAGATGTATAGCAATAACATATTGAATTTGCAATAGTCTACGACAATTTTAAATGCCTATACAAAAAAAGTCTGGAAACTTATTGAGTAAACCACGTATTTCATCGATGAAAAATTCTATCTGTGAATTGAATCTAAGAAAGAAAACATGAAGATTCTTCTTAATTGCTAAACATGTCATGACGTGATCAAGGAAAAAAACTACCACATTAAAGGGTCAGATGTTCTCAATTACCCGGCACGATACACACACATACACACACATGTATATATATTAATGCAAGCTGATTTTTCTATTGGACCACCTTGTTTTTCTTCACATATTTTGCTGTCACTTACCTTACGCATCTTTTGTATATATATATATATATATATATATATATATATATATATATATATATATGCGTGTGTGTGTGTGTGTCCTAAATTGCAGTGTACAAGTCGACTCGACAAACAAGTCGACCATCTGGTTAGTGTTGACAGTCAGTCAGTGCATCAGCTGTGGAAAACGGCGTATTATATATAGATAATATAATAAGTAATTTGTACCACAGTTCTTTTCTTGGTCCCTTGGTTCATCAGTTAAATATGTTCATCAAAAACGGGTTTAACATGGAGTTATTT
Source organism: Sepioteuthis lessoniana (assembly GCA_963585895.1). NCBI lineage: Eukaryota > Metazoa > Mollusca > Cephalopoda > Myopsida > Loliginidae > Sepioteuthis > Sepioteuthis lessoniana. Next base: position 8,753,754 of record OY757923.1, read on the forward strand.
TTCGCGGCTGCTGGAGTTGTAGTCGGTGATGTATATCGATTGTTAGGCGGTAGTGTTTCATTGGTTGACCATTCTGTGATAAAGGTTGGGATTTCAGATCTGACGTATAAGTCGACCCCTAGTTTCATAGAGATATTTTTAAGCTTAAAAGATCGAATTGTACGCTGCAATTTACGTTCTATATATATATATATATATATATATATATGGGGGGGTGCGTAAAAGCTGATTTATTTTCAATTACCTGGCATATCCTGAATATGTAAGATATGCTGATTCTTTTTCTATCAAATATCTTGTCTGTCTTTCTTTATACTATTTATTCCCTGATGCATACAGCCAATAATTCGTAAAGATGGTGAATAAGATCCGGCCTGTGCCGATGTACATTTTAACAGATTAAGAATTGATAAAAGAGCGTAAAATATCATTTACGGAGAAGCACAATCCTATACTGCTGTTATAAACAGGATATGCGTTCAATCTAAGAGCCTCACCATTGACTGACTGAATCATTTTTGTAAATTAGTGACATTCGTTGAATTTATCATCCTCCACATATTTACGAAGATCAACCATGTAGAGCCTCAGTATAAAATGGATTTCCAAACGATAGCGCAATCCGCTCCAAAGAAAAGTTAATTTTTAAGCGAAACCCGCAAACAAATTCAATTTTTCCTCCATCTCAAACTTTCTTTCAATTGTTTGATCTTATACACTTTATGTACAGAGACGAAAAGATGTCATTGTTGCTTGGTAAGTGATAAGTCTCTCATTGCCGTAAGCGACTTGCAAAACAATCGTTTGAATATTCGCTAACCTCTTCAAAGAGTTTGGGTCTAAAATGTTCAAGTAGAAGCTTCAGGCTACTCTATTTGATTCTAATTTATTCATACACACACACACACACACACACACACACACACATATATATATATATATATATATATATATATATATATATATATATATATATATATATATATATATATCTTTGAATTTACAAATATGTGCTTTATTTTCGCAGATGCTGCTGTACATGTATGCATATATATTATTTTATGATTTTTGTAGATATCTCACACACACGCGCGCGCACACACACACACACACACACACACACATATATATATATGTATATATAGGTGTGTGTCGGCGTCTTTGAGAATCTGGGTGTATTAAGGGAAATGATTCCAATGAGAAATAAAATCTTTGAATAAGTATATATATATATAGAGAGAGAGAGAAGGAGAATTTGTTTGTCAAAAATAGCTACAAGGAAAAGAAAAATGTTTTAGTAAAAAGTTTACCAGATTGACAAAAGCAAGCGCCTCCCTAAAGCGGTTTCTTATTCAAAAGAAGACTTAGACTAATCCCCTGACTTGGTTTGGTTGTGTGGTGCAACTCAAATAGCCAGTCTTGGGTAGAAATAGTAAGGCGGAGACCATCCTTCTCTCGGTCTGGTCTTCATTCAGAATTTTTCTTCTCCAATACTGGTTGCCATACCAAGTTAAAGGGCACAGTTTGCCCTACTATTTACCCATAGCTGGTGAGAGAATAGTTTAATTCATACCTTCCTTAAAGAACCCGGGTCACCGATTCGACTTTCTATGATAACCTTTATGCCACAAATGCCTCCTTCAAAAAAATAACCAATGACCAAATTTTGGTGTTGACGTAATCACAATATAAAAAGGATGGCTTTAGCATTGAGTAACCCACGAAGGTTGATATGCCATTAAAACAAAGTAAACAAACCAAACCAAAACAATGTACAAATGCAATAATTCCGAATTTTAAAATTGTAAAAAAATAAATAATTTCTTCAATCATATTAGGTCTTATTTTTTGTTTTTATTTATTTATTTATTTTTAAATATCTTTCATCTAGTTTCCGTTATTTTTAAAATTTATTTATTTCATTTTTTTCGGGATATGAGTTGGAAAATCGCCGTAGTCATTTTATTCAGTCATGATTCGAGCTGATAGCAGCTACAGAAAGATGATGTGATGATTAGTGTAATTAACTGCACTAACCTGCAGAATGACTTTTCTGACAATGGCTAGGAGGTGACACAATTTGTTTCCATAGTGACAAATCGATGTACTTATAGGGAAAAAAGCATGAATTTAGCTTCTTTTCAATTCGTCGTGCCGTAAGAAGGTGACAGTTTTTATACAACTAGGAGGACCTCAGCCAGTGACACAATTTACAGTTACAATGCTGTTTTATGCCGTCAGCATACGACATAAACCTGACATAACTAAAAATAATCAAAGGAACTTTATTAGGTACGTATTTCCAATTAGGAATAGTCTTCTACGTATATCTATAACAAAAATAATTTCTTATGCACTCATTTTTTTTAAAACTTTTTGTATCTTTGCTTTTATTTAGTTAAAAATAAAAACTGATTTAAAAGAATAGAATTTCTCCCCCTGCATTTTCTACAAAATACACTCTCCAAGAATTAAAAGGAATAAAATGCCAAAACATATTAGACAAAAAGTAAGAATTGTTGATAAAGATTCTTTATTAATTCAAGAGATTTTAAAAATAGCTCTATGAAGAGCCGAAAACATTCAATTAAAAAAAGTTGACAGTTCCTACGAGCACTAAGCTCAGACATAGGGAAATATAAAAAGGTTAAACCATCTCAGGCCCGAATTACACAAAAAAGAGGAAGATTTTTTTTTTTTTGATTGCTAAATTTGTCATAGCATTTGTCAAAAAAGAAATTTACTCGCAGTGAATAAAAAATGTACATTCAATAAGAACTATATTTGCCGTACTCAAAGCCTAGACAAGTTATTTGAAAAGGGTTAAGCGAATAGCCGAAAGCAGCTACATAGTAAACGGTTAGGTAAATAGCCAAAAGCTATTTTTACAATGGCGAGGGGAATAGACGAAAGCTACTTTGAAAAAAGAATGCCTAGATAGCCTAAATCTTCATTGACAAAGGCAAGGTGAATAGCCGAAAGCTACTTTGAAAAGGTTAAGGGAATAGCCGAAAGCTACTTTGAAAAGACAAGGTGAATTGCCAAAGGCAGCTACATTGACAGACGTTAGGTGAATAGCCGAAAGCTACTTTGAAAAGGTTAAGGGAATAGCCGAAAGCTACTTTGAAAAGACAAGGTGAATTGCCAAAGGCAGCTACATTGACAGACGTTAGGTGAATAGCCGAAAGCTACTTTGAAAAGGTTAAGGGAATAGCCGAAAGCTACTTTGAAAAGACAAGGTGAATTGCCAAAGGCAGCTACATTGACAGACGTTAGGTGAATAGCCGAAAGCTACTTTGAAAAGGTTAAGGGAATAGCCGAAAGCTACTTTGAAAAGACAAGGTGAATTGCCAAAGGCAGCTACATTGACAGACGTTAGGTGAATAGCCGAAAGCTACTTTGAAAAGGTTAAGGGAATAGCCGAAAGCTACTTTGAAAAGACAAGGTGAATTGCCAAAGGCAGCTACATTGACAGACGTTAGGTGAATAGCCGAAAGCTACTTTGAAAAGGTTAAGGGAATAGCCGAAAGCTACTTTGAAAAAAAAAGGTTGATGAATAGCCTGGAGCTACTTTATAGCCAAATGCAACTTTTCAAAAGCGAATTTTTAAAAAGGCTACGTAAATAGTCAAAAGCTACATTGAAAATGCTTGGTGAATAGCCGAAAGCTACTTTTTAAAAAGTAATGTGAATAGATGAAATCTATTTTGATAATAGCTCAGTGAATAGCCGAAAGCTTTAAAAAAAGGCGAGAGAAATAGCCGAAAGATAGTTTGAAAAAAGCCATTTGAATATCCAAAAGCTACTTTGAAAATGGTTATGTGAACAGCTGAAAATTAATTTCAAAAACGCTTGGTGAATAGCTAAAGGCTATTTTGAAAAATATCCGGTGAATTGCTGAAAGCTACTTTTAAAAATGCTTGATGAATAGCCAAAAGCTTTGAAAAAGGCTTAGTGATTAGCCAAATGCAACTTTGAAAAGACTTGATGAATAGCTGAAAGTTAATTGGAAATGTGCGGTGAATTGCCAGTAGCGCCTTTCAAACACATTAGGGGCATAGCCAAAACCTGCTCAGAAAGATTCTATGTAAATAGTCCAAAGCTATTTTTAAAATGGTTAGATGAATAAAGCTTTGGAAATACCAAAAAGCTACTTTGAAAATGGTTAGGGGAATAGCTAAAAACTATTTAGAAAAAGGCAAGCATAATATCTGAAAGCAACTACTTTAAAAAACGCTAGGTAAGTAGGCGAAAAAAACTAGGTGAGTATTTTGAAAAAGGCAAAGTGAATAACCGAAAGCTAATTTGAGGGCTACTTTGGAGGAGATTAGGGAAATAGCTAAAAGCTATTTTGAAAATGTCTTGGGGAATAGCTGAAAGCTAATTTTAACAGGGCTTGGGGAATAGCTGCAAGCTTCTTTGAGAAAGGCTTGGCGAATAGCCGAAACTTATATTAAAACAGTCTCGGTGAATGTTTGTTATCGAAAGCTACTTTGAAAATGCTTGGTGAATAGGCGAATGCCCCTTTGAAAAAGTCTCAGTGAACAACCACAGGCAACTGTTTTAGAAAAAGCTTGATCAATAGTTGAAGTCTTTTTGAAAAAAAGTATACACATATCCAAAATCAATCAAATAAATACTTTTATACGGCACTTAAAAGCAATGAGCACTGATGTAGGGAAAATCAAAAAGTCAAGAAATTAAAATATTCTTTGTCTCGATCCATTAACCCCTTGAACACTTCGTAACTATGACTTGTGATATTTTCGCCTAATATCGAGCATAGAGCACTTTCAAATTTCATTTAAACACGCAGGCGCTTCAATATTATTAAATTGTTCAATGAAGAGAAAAACTGAATATCAAGACTTTAATTTCTCGTGTTTGATTTGATGTTCTTAGGCTCAAATTACTTGACTTACTATGGTTGATTGATTTTAATGGAATGTCAAGCCGTTTTGGATTATTCTATGCCTAGAGGTTTATGAATTACATTCATTGTCCATACAAAGTTATATGATACCAAGGGGTTAATTAATTTTTACGGCACGTTAACTCATTTGGGGTTATTTTTTGCCTAGATGTTAGGAAATCACTTTCATTTTACGTTCATATTTACATCTTTTATGAAGTTTAAGGTATTTTGCATGACGTTATGTGATATAAAGTATTCTAATATAATACAATTTATTTCAAGTATTCTTACCAAATACCAATAATTTTATGGATTCAACTAGTTATTTCTATCTAATGATAATCATTTGTTTACACACCGTTATATGGTTTCGAGTACCTATGATAATAATCCTTAGTATGCAATATCTTATGGTTTTATGTACTTCATGAGTGGCCACCCATTCACTTACACAAAATTTTTGCGATACTTTACTCAGCTTTCTTGCCTTCACTGGCTGCAGAATTACAAGTGATTTTAAAAGGAAAGAAAATTTGAAGACAAAAAATTTATTGAAAAAAATAAATAAACACTTCCAGGGGGTGGTTATGAATTTAGGAGAGTCATGGCAAATAATTAAGACAATTTAAGTTTTGTATGGGAATAAGTGAGTAAAAGGTGTTACTGAACTTAGAATCTTCAGGTTACAATCAAAAAAGTGTAAATGTATGTTTGTTTAATGGCATATCAACCTTTGGAGGATATTTTATGCCAAAGCCATCCTTCAAGAAGAACAGTTGTGGTACTATTTAACCCATAGCTGGTGGGGGGGGAATAAGGTGTGGTCATACCTTTCCCGAGCATATTTGCCCGAAAGTGAATGTAATAGCGCGACTGGAGTACGAACTCGTTTACTACGATTCGTCAGTCCGTCGCTTTAACCATTACACCATTTTTTGCATTGATCACTAATATTTTATAGTTCCCCATCTGATAGCATCATCAATTTATCTAATTTATTGCAGGTGATAAATTCATAATATAGCTATGGTCATCTTATAAAATGATAAAGGTTTATCAAGATTAGTCCATCCAAATTAAAGTTATTGGTTTTAAATTATTTTCCATCCTTAGATAAAGATGTTTTATGCCATTCATGGAAGTTGTTAAATACAGCTGAAGTCTAGTGAAGTTCAAATAAAAATTGTTATTTGTCTAAATTTCTGAGACGAAGTTTGTTGATTTTTATCATTAAGGGTTTTCGGACTATTGTCTTCATCTTTATTGTTATTTCCACAACGTTTCGGCCGATATGTCCCCCGGCCTTCTTCAGGTGTTTGTCGAACTCGGGAACCTTCACGGAACTTCGAACTACGTCCTTTATTGAATCCACGGGGTCGCCTGTTCTGATTCTGTTAGCCATAACCGGGTACAAGTGTTTAGTATTCCTGTATTGTTACTCGCCTGTAGTGAGGATTGAACCTGCAAGGCGTTGGTTCCTTAAGGTTCTAAGGAGACACTCATCTGGAAGTTGCTAGTTCAATCCTCACTACATTATATATATATTTTTTTTGTTTCGGATGTCTCTTTTCTTTAATAACATTCTCGTTGAATTGCTTCAACTTGAGATGCTTTTTTTCAATACCAGTTTAGCTATTTTCTCCCTGAAGTTTCTCGACACTAAAGTAACATCAGTCGACTTAAATGTTAAAAAATATGTCCTTAAATTTTATATTTGCTCTTGTCTTAGCGGGTATATTTATTGTATATATTTCGGCGTTTTCTGTTGGAGGGTCTATGATATTTACCGTTTCCATTCTTCTTTTGAGGTTGCATACGACCAGAAAATGATCTTTTCTTTTGCAGGTTTAACTTATTTTCCCCATGGCTGGGTATTTACTCTTATTTCTCTCATGTATCTTGTCACAATATTTGTATTTGATCACGAACTTGGTTTTGTTGTAGGTCTCTTGATAATCTTTTTGTTGGTTGAACTCTTTAATCAATTTTGGCTGTTGTAAAAATTCTATGCTCGTTTCTAAATTCATGTTACTTATCTGTAACTTTTTAGGTATTTTGTGTTTCCGCTATGTGTCCTGACTGTTTTTTATTAATCTAAGAAGGATTAATTTATCTTCAGTAGTCATGTCTTTTGTTCCTAGTTTTTCAAATTCGTAATATTTAGATGTCTCTTTTAATCAGTACATGTATTGTATTATAGACGCGTTTGTATCCTTTCTTGTCTTCATGAATGTGGTTCTCTCAACATTGACTAGTTTGTTTTTCTGTTATTTATTTTTTGTTTTTCGTCGTATCTTTCTCTTAATTATTCTAACAATCTCTTCATAAGTCAATTCTTCTAATTCTCTTGGATAAGCCATTGTCGATATTTTCTTCATGGCTTCATAGCCTGTCATAGCCAGAAATAGGTCTGTGGTTTCATTCTCTCTTCAACTAACTTTACGAAATATCTGATTCATGTTTCTATATGCTCCTGTTCGTCCTGCCTGGTTGAGGCTTTTATCAGTGACGTCATAGTTTTGATGAGTATATCTCGCTGATTAGCGACACTCCTGTTAATACTAAGACTTTTATAGACGTATCTAATTTACATACGAAACTACAAAAACATTTGCTAGTAACATGATATTATTGTTTAAGCGACCCCTAGATTACAAGGAACAGCCAAATAATTTCCCATGAGATTGTATTTTATTTTTCCGCATTGATTTGATTATTTGCTTTTAGAGAAATCCTTATTTGCATAAGTTTTAAGATTATACTAAAATTATGAGGTACAATAATCATGACCCTACAAAATGATACCAAGTCTACTGAAGTTGGACTATTCAAATAAAAGTCATTGGTCTTAAAGTTACCAAATTTACTGAAATTGGACCATCCAAAGAAAAGTTAATTGCATCTAAGTTACCAAATTTATTGAAATTGGACCACCCAAAGAAAATTCAATTGCTTCTAAGTTACCAAATTTATTAAAATTGGACCATCCAAAGATAAGTCATGGGTTTTAAAGTTATTCCTCCCACCAAATTCAGATTTTCTTTTTTCTTTTTCGTTAAGGTGAGTATTAACAGAGATGTGTCTGGTATAGTGGTGATGAATTTACTGCTTGTAAAAGATCTTTTGGTAACACGGGACCTTGGGCAACACGAAAATAACAGGAAACTTTAACTTGAGTGGTGATGCAATTTTCTCCTTACTAAGTGATTTTGTGGTATCAGACTTTTTCTTCTGTCAGCACCTCTGTTGGTATTGTACATTTGCTTTCCCGTTTCGTTTCGTTTCCTTTTTGGTGATTTCTGTTTTCGTTTTGTTTTTACAGTTTCTTTTCTGTTTTTCGTCCACCATTTTTATTAGTATATGTTCCGCAACAAAAGATTAAAGGTCGAATGAACATTTGACAATAATTTATCGCAAATATCTACGCCCCGTTTAATCAGGAATTAAGGATAAATTTCTTTCTTTATGATTTTATCATTGTTTTACCAGCAGAAGATTTCACACACATACACATACTCACAAATACTCACAGACATCCACATATACATACGCTCCCACTCCTACTCCTACTTGTCTCTTATATGTATATATATATATATATATATATATATATGTGTGTGTGTGTGGGTGGGTGTGTGTGTGTGTGTGTATGTGTGTGTGTTTACCCAATCCTTTCACACGAACAGGATGCGAAGCAAAGGTTATTTTTAAAAAGAGTTTAACGAGTTTGAATTCAAATTTTTCCTTCTCCTATGCCGGTTGCAATACCAAGATCAAAAATCAGTCTGCCCTACTATTAACCCATAGCTGGAGAGAAAATAATTGGATTCATGCCTTTCCCAAAAGTATTGACGTTATGTGAAATGCAAATACTATATTTAGGATTCGAACTCGGGTCTCGGTCTCCATTTCCTACGACGATAACCATTACACCAACCCACCAACCTATGCATACAGATGAATATATACATTTATTTATTTCTACACCTTGAGTGGTATAATGGTTGACAAGCAAATACCACGAACGCCTCCTGGGTGTATGTAAATATGTATATACGTAAATATATATGTATTTCTGTGTGCGTACATGCATGTCTGTGTAGCACCCGTGTATATTTTGTCCGTGGATAAATATAACTGTTTGTTTTTGTGTATGTGTCTGTGTATACGGGTATGTGTGTATTTGAGTGTTGCTGAGTGTGAGTAGATATAGCCCTCATGCTGTGTGTAGCACATATTTGTGTACACGTTTTTTGATGAGTACATGTATGTGTGCATGTATATGAAGGTCGTGTGCATGTATATATTTGTTAATAGATGAATATGTGCGTAATCATTTACTAAGTTTACATTAGTCTGACACAAGATCAGATATATGGGACCCCCCAGCAAAAAGTGAACCCCCTAACAAAGAACACATAACCTAGCTTGCAAACCATTATATCACTCAAGGTATGTATGCATCTGTATACATAGGCTCGTTGGTTGGGTGGTTGGTTGGTTTTACGCTATGTCAACCTTTGTTGGGTTAGTTATAACAGAAATGAAACTTATCTTGTATTATTTTTTTCTGCAATATTTTAGAGGCGATTTAAACAAATCTTTTCTTGATTTTTTTCCCACTCTTCAATGCTTACACGTTCTAATTCCTGAAGGCTTTTTGGTGATCTACGATTTATTCGAACTTTCAATTTTTGCCAATGATTTTCAATAGGATTCAAGTCAGGACTCATGGAAGGTCATAGCAAAAGTGTAATATTCTTTTTCTGAAGCCATGCAGTCACTGATTCAGACATATGTTTGGAATCATTATCTTGCTCGGAAGTAAATCGCCAACATAGTTCACTATTTTGCGCTGATAGTTGTAGATTTTCGTCCAGAATTCTGATATAGTCTTCAGATTTCATTATTCCTCTGATTATAATTAATTGTCCAATCCCCCTTGAGCTAAAACAACCCGAAAACATCATCGAGACGCCTCCATGTTTTAGTTTTGGAACTGTATTCTTTGGGAGGAAAGCCTCACCTTTCTTGCGCCAACTCTTCGGTACATCTTTAAGTCGAAAAAGCTCAATTTTTCTTTTATCATTTCACAGTAGTTGTTCCCAAAAGCAATTTTATTTGTCCAAGAACGTTTTGGCAAAATTAAACCGAGCAGCAATCTGTACATGGTTTGTGAAGAGTTCATCGTGGTTGATTTCTATTTAAACAACGTTGTATTGTGCGAGTACTTGCGCTGATATCCATCGTATCCAAACTATTGGAGATGTCTTTCAAAACAGTTCTTGGTTTTATATTAACTTCGCTGTTGCGTACCACAACCATAATTCGATGATATCGATAACAACTGTAATATACGCAAATACAAAACACAATAGGCAGATCCAAATACACAGACTCAAATACACCGGCAACTCTGTTGTTCAGAGGCGAACCGTTTATAAATAACTGACTTCGGTTTTTCGACACGAGGAGAGAGACACAACTTTTAAAGTCTTTCTTATCATACTATGCTAACTACATCTTTCAATGGCCGAAATCAAACTTTTCGTCCCAATGGGAGGAACTCAACTATCGTCTTCCATGCCTAGTTGGACTTCAACTTCTCAACACCATGGTTGGACCCCAACTTCGGCTGTCTGCCATTGAGGCAGACAATCCAACCGTCTGCCTACATGTCCCAAAGTCAACTCCCAACCTCCACTTTTTCAAAATCACCAAATTCTCAGGACCATTGCTTCCAGACATGACGTCATTCACACTCCAGCCTCATTTCCTATCTGGGGTTTATCAGGACAATTGTGATTGTCATATCCACTGCACGCGAGCGTAAACTGTACCCAATGCTATGCACCTGAACTTAGAGCCGAATAGTTCAAAGCCCAACCAAACTGAATGATAAAATATAATTAACGAAAAATGATTAATATAAAAAAAATCATTCCGTAATGATATTACACTCGAGGCTCAGGTTTTGTGCAGTTCTCGGTGACAATTTTGCTTTCCTTTCAAACCCAGGTAAATCCTCTCTAATGACAAACTGTTGAAACTTCTTTAAAACGGACTGTACCATAGATCTAGGGGCAGCTAACCAGTTTGAAATAGGGCTGTAATTATTTCCTGACTTGGGGAAATTAACAAGACTCTGTCTCAGGTCAACGTTAAGTTCCTTTGTCATCCCCAACGTGTTGTTAATATGAGAATAACAATGGTGACACTCTATGCACGAAGTGATGTTCTTTGCTTTTATTTATCCAACGTCCCACCACAAGGCCATTTCAAAGTAGGAGCCGTGCACAGATCAAGACCCATGCAAGGCACGAATAAAAATTCTTGGCCCCGGCGGCATTCACCATAAGGGGCACTTCAGACACCGAGCAATTAACTTAGCTCCGTAAGGCAGGTAAAGCCTGAGGGAACGGCCCTCTGAGACCAAATGTTCACCAGCCAACTAAACATCCGGCACGAATGCTGTGATGATCTTTGTTCGAATTATCACAAATATTCTACTTAATAAAAAGTCTAGAAAGCTTCATCGATAAAATAATAATATGAATTACTTATAATTAAACGAATCAATCAATTTAAAACGGTATTTTCGACTGTACGAATAATTTTCTCTTTTCCTATTTTCACCGGTTAAATATGTTGTGTTTACCCTGTTGTCTTGAAAATTGAGTTTCATAATACTTTTTTTTTTTTTTTGGCTTATTAATATATAAAAAACATGGCATCAGACGGACATTAGATTCTGAGAAATGAATAAAAATATTCAAAATTGTTGGGTGTACGAATAATTTCGTCATTGACTATACACACACACACACACACACATATATATATATATATATAAACCTAAAATAAATTGTTGTTCACTTACCACTCAGGGGCTGCCGCATAACAGTCAGTTTAATGCACTGGAGAAGGGGGAGAAAATACAACCATAAGATTTTCTTCGTTCCCCGAAATATATTTATATATGCGAGTGTGTGTACATGTATACTCACATGTATGTATGTATATGCACACACGCGCACACAAACACACACACACACGTATATATATATATATATATATATATATATATATAAAAACGCACTCACAATTCTAAACAATTATTATATGCCTGTGCATGTTTACCTATATCTATGCAATATATGAACGCATATATGGTATATCTCTCTATATCAATCTATCTCCCTATTTCTCCCTTTTTATCTCTCTCTCTCTCTCTCTCTCTCTCTCTCTCTCTCTCTCTCTCGCTCTCTCTCTCTTCCCTGACATATCACGTATACCCATTTTTCACCACCCCGGACTTACCATCACTTATTTGAATTTTGTTATACAGGAACCTTTTAAGGACATCTTCTCTTTCATATTAATCATTGGAAAATGATAAATGACTAAAGGAATTCAATTATAATTTTTTTGCCGTTATTTCACGAGCAAAGTGAACGCGAAAATAACAGTATGTATAATGTTGCTGCATTATCCCATCACACAAATAAATAAATAAATAAATAAGGAATATATTCAGGGACACAGCAAGGCAATGGTATACCTGCAGAGGAGGATCTGTAGACAAAAACGATAAAGAACATTAGCTGAATAGGGACACTCAAAACAGCGATGTCCCTATGAGTCGCACACGCCTACACTGATAGAGAACTAAAAGCCAACACGCTTCATATCATTATCAATGGCAAAAAAGAAAATGGTTAATTGGTTATAGACATAGTAAAGTCCTAGATATTCATATTAACAGGATGTTGAATATGAAGACCCATATAATACCAGTAGTTATCCGAGCACTTGGACTCGTTCAAAAATAAACGTAAAATTTCCCCAACTTTATTCAGTATACTATCCATACTTATGATGACCAAAACATCATTCCGCGCGGAACAGTCTCCATACTATGGAAAGTGCTGCCTGTCAGAGGATCAGTATAATCATTATCATCGAAGTGTATTGACTGCATGGATTCCCATGTCTCTCTCTCTCTCTCTCTCTCTCTCTCTCTCTCTCTCTCTCTCTCTCTCTCTATCAATATTTACCAAACCCTCCGCTCGAGCAGGATATGACACAAGGTCAATTTTTAAGCGGAGTTTAACAGGTTTGAATTCAGAGTTTTCTTTCTCCTTAACTAGTTGCCTCACCAAGGCTGAAGAACCTAGTCTGCCCTACTATTTACCCATAGCTGGAGGGAGAATAATTGGATTCATACCTTTCCCAAGGGTATTAGTGCTGTGTGAAATGCAATCAGTCTCGTCCAGGATTTGAACTCGTGTCGCCGTGTACATTTCATACGACGATAACCATTACACCACGGACACCTCTCTCAATCAGCCATTGTTCTTGATAATTCCTCCAGATGGCATCAAATGTAAAAGGATATTTTCCTGGTAACTCCTCAAGTCTACTATAGTTTGAACCTGACTTTGCCGGATTTATCAAAGAAATTATAAACAAAACAGCAGCAGCAGCAATAATAATAATAATAATTGATGATGATGCTCAAAGCCTTAGGCCAGAGGGATGACATAGACTCGATGTGTTAATGAAATAAGGAGGAAAAGGACTCGCCAGCATCGAAAATTACAGCCTCCAACAGCAATATCAACAGAATTAATTTAAGAGCAAACAGAAAATAAAATTAAAAATCGAGAAAACAAAAAAAGGGGAGAAAAAATAAATAAATGTCAAGATTCTTCAAGTGACAAACCAAGGAAATTGTTCATGACAGGAACTGAATATCTTCTAATAACAACACAAAATAATGCCGTAAGAAGAAATTATGTTAATGTAAAAATTGATAATACACAGAACAGCATGAGTAGATTATGTAGTGACAAAGATGAAATAGTTAATTACATGATAGGCGAGTACAGCAAACTGGCACAAAAGAAATACAAAAGTAAGCATGACAGGTTAGGAAAGGTAATCTATTTGGAATTGTGCAATAGATTAAAATTTGACCAATCTGACAAATGGTATATCTGCAAACAGGAATCCGTTCTAGAAAATGAAACGTTCTAAGTTCTCTAGGAGTTTAAGATAAAAATGAAATATCCAAGCTCCGCCAGAAGACCAGTGTTAATAAAAAAGAAGAAACGAATATGTCAGCTAATAAACTTCGCCAATCCAACAGATCGCCTTGTTAGAATGAAGGAAAGCGAAAAACTCGAGAAATATCTGGACCTTTGAGAATTTAAAAAGTTCTGGAATAAGAGGTTGACAGTAATACGAATCCCAGTCAGAGTAACCAAAACAGCAAAACTAAAGAACCCACAGAAAACAATGAAGAACTAGAAATTTTCAAGAATACTTTGAAGAATTCTAGACAGTTGGAGAGACTTGCTGTCACTTGGACTCCAGACAAAACTACCTGTTACTGCTGGTGTTAAAACTAACAAGGACTAAAATGACAATATCACCATTACGTTTATAACGATTTTACATCAGTACTTGAGTATTTGCTTCTTATCCCTCGGTTTTTAAGAGTTAAAAACAGCAGCATTACCCAAAATGAACCAATTATTATTACCCAAAAGGAACCAATTATTATTACCCAACATGAACCAATTATTATTACCCAAAATGAACCAATTATTATTACCCAAAAGGAACCAATTATTATTACCCAAAATGAACCAATTATTATTACCCAAAAGGAACCAATTATTATTACCCAAAATGAACCAATTATTATTACCCAAAATGAACCAATTATTATTACCCAAAATGAACCAATTATTATTACCCAAAATGAACTAATTATTACAATTAATCTAAGGAGCCACGAAGTCAGTCGTGCTTTCTAGTCTTGGATGCTTAATTTCTCGAAAATGATTTTTACTTGAATTAAATTGCTTAATTCTTTATTTCTTTCCAGAATCTTCTTCAAAATTGATCAAGATCGAAAAGACGAAGTCACATAGCGATTTGTAGTGGTTAGAGTGTTCGCCTATGGTCTGGAAGACATGGGTTCAATCCCAGGTCGAGTCATACAAAAAACTTTAAAAATGGTACTTGATGCTTCCTTGCTTAACACTCAGCAATATAAGGAAAGGAGTAGCGCCACCACCTACACCTCGGTGTAGTAGCTATTGAAAAGGGTGCCTTCTGGTTGCCCTCGACTAAAGGGAGACAACTTTACTTTACTATGTCTAAAATTCTTTGTAGGTCCCAGCAATAACACAAAGGTTTTATATTTGTTCAAATACTTATGAGCAGTACTTTCTGTATGGTAATTATCATAAGAGCAATAAAAAGTATTGGCACGAACTGTCTGTTTGTTCAAATAATTATGACAAGTACTTTCTATCCGGTAATGCTTACAAAGACAAGAGAAATTATTATATTCCTCGAACTAATAAAAAATGAAATAGAGTCGTCAAATAAAGGCTACACAAGACATCGCGAATTGAAATTTATGATTTTGAAAAAAAGACTTGAAACCTATCGTAAGTTAATGTTTTAATAAGGAATACAAACAAAGAAGGAATACAAACAAAGAAGGAATACAAACAAAGGTGACACTAAATTTTAAAAGAAAAAGAAAATTACTCTCGGAATAAATACAAATACACGAAAAGACATGACGGTATACACGGTTAAAACAGATAAAAGAGAACAATTTCAACACAGAGCTTCTGCGTTTTGAACGGTAGATTCTCTTACCACAAAGGAAAGATATAATTGTAAGCAAGAAAGTTAATAACCCCAAATTATACAAAATAAAGCAGAATGAAAAAAATGAAAAACACTAAAGCCTTGCCAGATAAACCCAGAAACTAGAATTGCCAGATAAACCCAGAAACTAGAATTAGAAAGAGTATTTAATCAATTAAGCACCTGCTATTCAGTTTCGGTTTCGGTTTCTTTGTTTAATGGCATATCAACCTTTGTAGGTTATTTAATGCCAATGCTATTCTCCTAGAAAAAGAGTAGTACCTGCTATTCAGCAGATAGTTATCATATTTACCAACCCCTCCGCTCGAGCAGGATATGACACAAGGTCAATTTTTAAGCGGAGTTTAATAGGTTTAAATTCAAACTTTTCCTTCTCCTAGACTAGTTGCCTCACCAAGGCTGGAGAACCTAGTCTGCCCTACTATTTACCCATAGTTGGAGGGAGAATAATTGGATTCATACCTTTCCCAAGGGTATTAGTGCTACGTGAAATGCAATTAGCCTGGTCCAGGATTTGAACTCATGTTGCCGTGTCCATTTCCTACGACGATAACCATTACACTACGGGCACCTCAGTAGATAGTTATAGAGGACGTCTTCATTGTGCTTCACTTTACTTTTTTGATTGGGGTGATATGCGACTCGTGTCGTGTGTCTTTGGTATGAATAGCCTTGTAGAACCCATTCCGCTATAGATCTGATTCGAATTCATCTTTCCTTCTCTAATACCGGTTGCCATACCAAGGTCAAAGAGCGCAGTCTGCCCATCAACTAACTCATAGCCGGAGGGTGACAAGTTGAATTCATACATTTCCCAAGGGGATCACAGTTATGTGAAATGCTAACAGCCCCATCTGGGGTTTAAACTTGGGTAACTGAGTCCACTTCCTACAATGATAACCGTTACGCTATAAGCGCCTCGATGGGTGGTTTATATACCTTCTCATGCCACATTAGTGCTGCATAGCCTGGAACAGACAGCACGAGGCATTGGTCTCTACGTGAACTCTGATAAAACATGTATCTAATTAAGATGATGCCATCTTCTCATTAGATGCCAAGCCTCTAAAATTAGATGACCATTTCATGTTGCTCGGTAGCAATATCTCATCTACTGAGAGCGATGTCAACATAGGCGTAGGTAAAGCATGGACGGCTATTGATAGGTTAATGACTATATAGAAATCTGATCTCTTTCGTCTAATAAAACGGGATTTCTTCCAATGTAGCTATATCAATACTACGGTATGGTTGTATCACTGAGACTTTAACCAAACGCCCAGAGATAAAACTAGCTGGGAACAACATTAGCAAGGATACCGTGTTCTTTTTTGAATAAATCTTGGAATCTGCACCCCACAAACAGCAACCACAAACAGCAATTGTACAGCCATTTACCTCCCATCTCACAAACCTTCCAGTTAGTTTGGTTTGGTTTGGTTTTATGGCATACCAACCATTGTAGATTATTAAATGCCAAATTTTGTTTATTGTATGTTGATATTTTTGTGTAGTTATTTTATAAGATGCTTTTTTTGGCACACGGTCCAGTCAAATACAAATAATTTTTTTAAACAGCTCTATTTAAACCATAAATGAGACCTGAACAAATACCGTCACAATGGGTCGGAGTGGACCTGGAAGTAATGGCAATGAAGGGGTGACTCTATACGACTCATATCTCTAGAACTGGAACTTCATCACCAAATACAATTTGCTGTCATACGCTTAGTTGAAAAAGTTAAGACATTAAACTGATTAGTATTTAGGGGAGTGACTACTTGAGAACAACAATTGATATAATGATCTTTCAGCCTTGTGTCAGATAAAATAAAACTTCAATCATAAGGTTAAGCAGCGATTAACATTATCCGTGCTTTGATGGGTGACAGTATATTTTTAATGAAAGAACGGAATGTGATATCATTTGAGAGATAAAGTCTCAAAATAATCATCTGGTACGTCTTTGCCGAATATTAAACAGGAATTATAAACTTTGTATTAATCATTTGAATTGACTGTAGTTGCCACACACGCACACGCACACACACACACACACACACATATATATATATATATATATATATATACGAGGTGCATACGATAGGTTTCCAGACTTTTTTCGTATGGGCACTTTTATTAATAGTACACACATGAAACTCTATTCCCCTTCGAAGTAATCTCCTTCGGCTGCAATGCACTTGTTGTGCCGTTCCAACAACTTCTGGAATACCCCATGGAAATCCTTTTGTGTGAGTGTGTAAATGACCTTCGTCACAGCCTCTTTCATCTCCTCAATTGTCGCATAACGACAGCCTCTGAGCTTTGGGGATAACCAGATGTCACAGGGAGCAAGGTCTCGACTATAGGGGGCGTTGAGGAACTGTCTTGATGCACATTTTGCTCAAATAGTCTGTGACAAGGATGGAGTTGTGGACTGGTGTATTGTCCTTGTGAAAATACCACTGCACCTCAACAGATGGGTAAGTCCCGCCCCATTGAGTGTCCTGTATATGACACTAAACAATCTGATGGTGAGGTTCCAGTGATGCTGGGTCTTTCGGGAATGCGGAGTACCTCTTCATTGCCATTGCTCCCAGGTCCACTCTGGCCCAGCGTGGTAGCACCTGATAGGGTTCTATCTATGGGTTAAATAGAACTAACGGCATATTTGTGCTAAAATGAATTGTTTGACTAAACTGAATAGCTTGAAATAGAAATGTTTTTGACAATTAAACCGTACTTGAATTTAAACTGCGTGCTTATGCTAAACTGAAACCGTACTTACATTTAAACTGCGTGTTATGCTAAACTGAATTATTTGAAATGGAACTGTTTTTTGACATTGAAACTGTACTTACACTAAACTGATTTGCTTAATATAGAACTGTTTTGACATTTAACTGCATGTAAACAAAATCTGTACTTATACTAAACTGAATTAGCTGAATTAGAACTACTTGACTAAACTGAATAGCTCGAAATAGAAATGTTTTTCACGGTCAAACTGTACCTACATTTAAACTCCGTGCTTATGCTAAACTGAATTGTTTGAAATTGAACTGTTTTTGACATTGAAACTGTACTCACACTAAATTGAATTGTTATACATAACTGTTTGAATAAACTGAATAGTTTGAAATAGAAATGTTTTTCACAATTAAACTGTACTTACATTTAAACAGCGTGCTTATGCTAAACTGAACTGTTTGAAATTGAACTGTTTTTGACATTGAAACTGTACCTACACTAAACTGAATTATTTTTATATAACTGCTTGAATAGTTTGAAATAGAAATGTTTTTGACAATTAAACTGTGTACTCATGCAAAACTGAATTGTTTTAAATAGAACTGATAATTTACATTTTGATTTGGCATTAAATAACCTACAAGGGTTGATATGCTATAAATCCAACTAACCAACCCACCAACCAACTTTTTCATCATCATCATTATCATCATCATCAAGGTGGGCCGACAACATGGATTATCTTGACTCTCTCTTTCTCTCTTTCTCTTTCTTTCTCTCTCCCTCTCTCTCTCTCTCTCTCTCTCTCTCTCTCTCTCTCTCTCTTGCTATCTGTCCCGATAGATAATCACTATTTGGAAGTCCTTCAGACGGCACTCAGTGTTTACACATGCATGCTTTTGCTAGTCGGCCAACACTAGCGTGTCCATTTGGAATATTTCATGGCAGATCATCATTTATGTGTTCATCCTTACTTCTCCAGCTGTGCTCCTCTTACTTGGATGGTAAGTGGCAGAATGGACCTGGGAGCGATGGCAATGAATTGGTACTCTGCATTCCCCAAAGCTCCAGCATTGCTGGAACCTCACCATCAGATTGTTTAGTGTCATATACAGGACACTCATTGGGGAGGTCTTCTCTCTGTGCAGAGAAGCAGTTGGTGTATTCTACAACCCCAGCCGATTGAGCATGATAAAAAAAAAGTTAATGTAAATATTATATTTTCCAGTTTTCACACAGTCCCAAAAATGAAGACATCTTACAAGTAGGCTTTATCAAACAGGAGAAATAGATAAAAGGAAGGTGAGTCAAAAGTTAATAATGACAATGCTTAATCTAATCTAAAAATTCAGTAACCTTTTTCTTCCAGTTGATCTCTCTCGTATGTATTCGTCGCCATTTTTCGCAAAGCAGCACAACGAATGTCAGAGACTCAATATTCTTAATGATTTCTGTCCTGTAGGCTCAGCTATTAAAACTCTATCGATGTATTTAATGGAACGTCCCTTTTAAGATAATTTTACGCTAAGCAGTAAAATGTTTAATAAAATTGCACTTGATGTGTCTATTTGTTTATCTTTTCATTTTTCTCTCTGAAGATTTCACTGTTGAAGAATTAAATTTGTACATTTAATTTTTTTATAGGCAGAACATATTTGCTTCATCAATAAAAATTAAAAAAATCTCTCTCTCTCCCCATCTCTCTCCCCCCCTCTCTCTCTCTCTCTCTCTCTCTCTCTCTCTCTCTCACGCACACATACAAGCACACACTCACATGACATATTCAGTAGATTTATAATAATATCAATCAACTTGTGTCTTTTTTTAACATCCTTGATCAATTAATCTCTACATCATTTTAGTCCCATACTTCATCATCTTTATTTCCTTGTCCTCAACACTTGATTACAGTCATCTATCTATCTATCTATCTATCTATCCTTTAGTCTGTTAATATCTATCTATCTATCTATCTATCTATCTATCATTTAGTCTGTTGATATTTATCTATCTATCTATCCTTTAGTCTATTAATATCTATCTACCTATCTATCTATCCTTTTGTCAGTTAATATCTATCTATCTATCTATCTATCTATCTATCTATCCTTTAGTCAGTTAATATCTATCTATCGATCTATCTATCTATTTCTTTGCCCAGTCGGATGGGGCTGTAGAATACACCGAATGCTTCTCTGCAGAGGGGTAAGACCCCCCTCCCAACGAGTGTCCTGGATATGACACTAAACAATCTGATGGTGAGGTTCCAGCAATGCTGGAGCTTTGGGGAGTGCGGAGTACCCCTTCATTGCCATCGCTCCCAGGTCCACTCTGGCCCGGAGTGGTAGCACCTGATAAGATTCCTATCTATGGGTTAAATAGAACTAACAGCATACTTATGCTAAAATGAATTGTTTGAGTAAAACTGAATAGTTTGAAATAGAAATGATTTTTACAATTAAACCGTACTTACATTTAAACTGCGTGCTTATGCTTAACTGAATTATTTGAAATAGAACTGTTTTTCGACATTAAAACTGTATTTACACTTAACCGAATTGTTACATACAACTGCTTGAATAGTTAGAAATGGAAATGTTTTTGACCATTAAACTGTGTACTTATGCTAAACTGAATTGTTTTAAATAGAACAGATTATTTACATAAAACTGGATTTGGCGTTAAATAACCTACAAAGGTTGATATGCCATAAAACCCTACAAACCAACCAACCATTACTCTCTTTATCTATCTATCTATGTGGGTATATCTCTACTTAAGTATGTATATTTTTGACGACGAACCAGTGTGAGCTGTGAGATACCAAGTTAGCCTTATACCCTCCGAGTGTAACTCACTGTATTTGCTTCTATGGCTTGGAACACGCCTTCGGAATCCACGTTGACTTTGTCTGATTTTCGAGGTTCTTGCCACCGGAGCCATTTTTTTTTGTACCAATTGGTATCATTATCAACTGCGCCTTCACCTTTCAATCAACAAATATTTTCGGTTTCTTAAATAGTGATTTGACTCAATTCGAATCCGTAAAGGATAAATTCCACAGTTAGATTACATTGCACACGCATCATTTTGTGAAGCAATACACAGCATGTCAGTGCACTAACAACCAAGAGACTACCGATCACAGTCGGTCCCTATCATGGCCTGAACCTCTTCGGTCACGTGATATACGTGCCATAAACTACTACCTATATATATATATATATATATAGTAGGATAAGTCAAAGGTTTAGCATTATTTTAATACCTCTGCTGCTATATATTTCCCACAATACAGGTATAGTCCTATATATATATATATATATATATATATATATATATATATCAATTTATCAATCTTGGTCTGTTGGTATCTATATATCTATCTATCTCTCTCTCTATATATATATATGAAATATGTATATGAAAATAAAGGTGATGGAAAAAAACGTAGGAAGAGTGAGATTCATGCCTCTAGAGCAAAATAATGAAAAAAAACGTAGGAAGAGTGAGATTCATGCCTTCAGAGCAAAATAATGTGAACAGGTTCAATCAAGGTTTTCTGAATTGATGCATCCATCAACGGTACACAGTATATATATATATATATATATATATATATATATATATATATATATATATATAAAGAGAGAGAGAGAGAGAGAGAGAGTATTGATGATAAAATAAATATTCTCCTAGAAATTTCTTTTTATAAAAAGTTAATTTTCTTCTCAACCAAAGATACCAGTAATTTGTTCATAGTAAAACATGATGTAGTCAAAGCGAATAGTATTAGGTACTATTTAGGACTAAACACTACTGCATTGAAAATTTGTAACCAAAAATATAATTGTATCATCTTTACAAAGGAAAATAAATTTGCATAAATGTATGTGAGAAATGAGCTTATTTTTGGATTGCTATATATATTTTTATTTTGGTTCCAATAAATTTTAAAGCAGCAGAGTTCGTTAATAAATAATACCTAATAATATCCGTTTTGATTTTATAATGTTCTCCTATAGATAATAACAACTTTGTATCTTTGGTTTATAACGACATTAAGTTTTATTAGAAATGGTAAGGTATACACATACACACACACACACACACATATATATATATTATATATATATATATATATATATGATAATTATGCACCGATAATTTTTGCATTCGCCTAATAGTTTCTGTATTACATTAATATCTTGCATTTTATGGTTATTTATGTGTCAGCATTTATGCTTACGCGCGTTTCTGTTACTTAAACGTCATATTTCCGTGCATTCACTTTTTACAAGCACTTTTAACTTTGTAATTGAAAACTGTGTGAAGAAAGCGAACATGTTGGTTTGACAAACACCGTCAAATGGTAAATGAACAAAAGAAAACAAGACTAAAACAAAAAACAAAAAAAAAGAAAGAAGAAAAAAAACCTTTCAAAACAAGATCTTTCTCTTGTAATTTGTCAGTCGGTACAAATCAAAGGAGACCAGGTGCAGACGATCGAAGATTACTGATCAAATATCAGTTTGTGTTGCATTCCGGTCGGTAACTTACAGCTACTGTTTCACTTATATTAATTAATTAAAAAAAAACCTTGTGGATAGCATTTGTGTGTATTCCATCCCCCCTGACAACTACTGATATCCAAGCAGAGGTAAACAACTGAATTACTAATGAAAATTTCATAAGAGTCAGGATGACCCTGATTGGAAGATTGACGCAGCACAATCTTCCTACTTCATTTTCTCCATTGCATCTTTTTCTAAACTAATCTTTGTAAGTATATATCACAGAGCTTTCTTAGTAGTAAGTTATTCACTAACTGAAAGATTGGTGTTGCACAGTCTTCTCTTTCCATTTTTTGTGCAGATGTCGAGTGGTGTACCCGAAAGACCAGAAAAAAAGCAATCGGAAAATCTCCACGACGATTGGTAGATAATTCAGGCCAACATTAAAAAGAAAGATGTGATCGAGAAGAAATTAAATATGCATTCTGGCTTGCAATGTGGGAAAATATCAGGCTAATAGGGAGTATATATATATATATATATATATATATATATATAATCAATCATCAAGGCATGCCAAGAGCTCGGATTCCTTTAATTTTTTTCTCACTCACTCTCACTCTCTCTCTCTCTCTCTCTGTCATTCGTCCTTATTTGTCATCGATCTTGGCAAGTTCTCTAGACAGCATCCACTGTCTAAACTGAGCTGATGAATGTAAGCTTTTGAAAGTCGGTCAACACTGGTGTGTCCATGGGTAGAAGTCGCTTGTGAGTTTGTCCTTGCTTTTCAAGCACTGCCTTGCGTGTCTTACTTTTTAGATGGGAGGTAAGTAACCATAGAGCTGCTGCTTTGTAGAGTGCTGCTTCCGTGATTTGTTATAAAACAATAAGCAATATTCTAGTGTATTTCCCATTTTTTTCTCTAAGCCAAGGGTTTTGTTAAAGTTCAAGGGGTGGAACCATACAGTAGCACTGACACAACTACAGTGTATATATATATATATATGTGTGTGTGTGTGTGTATGTGTGAGTGTGTGTGTGCAACTGTTTCTTTCAAGAAGTTAATTTGAGACTCAGTTTCCGAATTATGTATCAGCCATGAATCCCATATATATATATATATATATATATATATATATATATATATATATATATATATATATATATCAATTGGTTGATTTCACACGCAATAAAGAACTTGGAAAATTCATTAGACACTTACAAAAGTTACCGATCATCCTGTAATTATATATATATATATATATATAGTATTATTCGGTCCAGTTAAACCAGAATCCATTGGATCTGAAGAAAGCCTGTTATATTTTTCTTCGTGTTTTTGGTTCACACCAGAAACGAAAACATGATGGAAATAAATTTATAATCCTAAAATAACCGGTCTTTGGTTTTTTTCTTTTAAGATATATATATATATATATATATATATATATATATAAAGTTAAGTCAAAATCTTGGTAATATTTTGATACGAGCGAGTTTTTGGCGCTAACATCGCGTGATCAGGTGGTCGTTGTGGTTGTTAGTATTATGGTAGTTGGTACGCTGGCACGTTGTGCATTTTTTTCCTCTATATGTGAATTGAAAGTCACATTAATGAACGTGCAACATAGGCTAATTCGGGATCTTCAGCCGAACAAGTTCGAATTGAGCTATCACAGCGAATGATCAACCAAAACCATTTTTGTAGCAACGGTAAAAGCGAAGCCGGTCACAGTAACAATAACCAGATGGTTCAAGAAATTTCAATCGTTTATACGAACCACGGTGATAAAGAAAAGTCAGGTGAGTCTAAAAGCGTGGTCTTCCGAGGCTGTTTTCCAAGTCATAGAGGCAAAGCTTATACGTAGCACTCGGAGAGTATCGGGCGAGCTCGGCATCTCCCAGACCAGTGTGCTTCGTCACCTTTACGACCTCGGTAAAAGTATCTGTAGCTGCTGAATTGTGACTCCCGTCAACAAAATACTACAAAATTTTAATCAAACTTTGTATATATATATACATATATATATATATACGTGGTGCATACGATAAGTTTCCCGACTTTTTTCGTATGGGCATTTAGAATTGTTGTAGACTCTTGAAAATTGACTATGTTATTGCTACACATCTTATGAGATGACTGACCAATTTTTATGATTTTAGGTTCAAATCAACAGCTACAGTAGCAATTGGAATACACTCTACTAAAGCCTGATTGTCACAGCTGGTGAATTTCAAAAATGCAATCTGGATGTGAGGAAGAACGATATGCAATAAAATTGTGTTTTAAAAAAATGCCATTCGATGAAGGCTAGATCTACTGCTATGACCTAGAGACCAAGAGACAGAGTTCCCAGTGGAAGCATGCTGGCTCTTCCAGACAAAAGAAGGCCAGACAGAGCAAATCCACCCACAAACTTTGATGATCCCTTTTTTTGACAGCACTGGCATGATCTACATGCACTGGGTTCCCACTGGACAGACAGTCAACAAGGAATACTATTTTGAGTTTTTAAGGGAGTTCAGTAAGAGATTCCTAGGGAAGAGGCCAGCACTCTTCAAATCGGCTCAGTGGCATTTCAACCGGACAATGTACCAGTCCACAAGATGGGCATCAAGACAGTTCCTCACCGTCCCCTATAGTCGAGACCTTGCTCCCTGTGACTTTTGGTTATTCCCTAAGCTCAGAGCCTGTCGTTATGAGACAATTGAGGAGATGAAAGTGGCTGTGACGAAGGTCATTGACACGCTCACACAAGAGGACTTCCATGGGGCCTTCCAGAAGGTGTTTGAACGGTACAACAAGTGCATTGAAGCCGGAGGAGATTACTTCGAAGGGGACTATAGTTTCCCGGGATATTACGCAATTGATAATTGCTATTTTATATCGGAAGTTGAGGGTACAGGAGTTGTTATTAGTGGGGTTTTTAAGTACTTGGGAACCAGCTTAATACGGAAAAGTTATTACCCAATTCCAGCCAGATATCATAAAAGGGTCGAAATAGAAGGACATTACTTCGAAGGGGACTAGAGTTGTTTCATGCATGTACTATCAATAAAAGTGCCCATACGAAAAAAATCTGGAAACTTACCGTATGCACCTCGTATATATAAAGACGAATTAATATCATAATATATTTACATGCACTTAGGGGCATCTTCATACGAATATAGGTATTTTCAAAAAATATGCCAACCCCTCAGCACAGGCAGGATGCGACACAAGGTCAATTTTTAAGCAGAATTTAACTGGTTTGAATTCAGTTTTCCTTCTCCTAGATCGGATGCCATACCATGATTTAAGAGCCCAGTCTGTCCTACTATTTGCCAATAGCTGGAGGGAGAATAGTTGGATTCATATCTTTCCCAAGGTTATTATCTCTACGTGAAATGCAAACAGTCTCTTACCGGATTTGAACTCAGTTCACCGTGCCCATTTCCAACGATACTTACCATCACACCACGGCCATCTCAACAAAAGATGTATATCTCAACATCTGCTGCAAAGGAAAGTTGTTCACTTGAATGTATATACAACTGTCTACAAGTTAGCATTTTTGCAGCAACGTGTATATTTGTGAATTGGGTCCCATCTGTACTTTTTATGTAAAAGCCGATTAAATATTTAAATGAGTAAATGAACATTTAGCTGAATCTCAAAGGGCTCTTGCGCTTCCAAATGTTTATTTAGTTATAGAAAGAAAGAAGAAAAATATAAAAATAGGATCATGAAAAGATAAAGAAAGAGAAAAGAAAAGGGAAAATAAGAGTGGACGGAAAATGAGTTGGGGAAAGAAAGTGAAAAGTAACAAAAGAAGAATATTTTATCAAGAAAAAAAAAAGAAAAGGAAGAAAAAAAGAGAGCAGAAAATGGCGGGAATAATTACTCAGAATAAAATGTGAGAGGAAAGAAAAATATTTAAATGACTCAACAAAGAGAATGAAAGAATGGGTGGATTAAAGAAAGAAAGAAAGAAAGAAAGAAAGAAAGAATGAATGAATGAATGAATGAATGCATGGATGATGGATGGGTGGGTGAAAGAAAGAAAGAAAGAAAGAAAGAAAGAAAGAAAGAAAGAATATATGGATGATGGATAGATGGGTGGGTGAAAGAAATAAATAAAGAAATAAAGAAAGAAAGAAAGAAAGAAAGAAAGAAAGAATGCATGGATGATGGATAGATGGGTGGGTGAAAGAAAGAAAGAAAGAAAGAAAGAATACATGGATGATGGATAGATGGGTGGGTGAAAGAAAGAAAGAAAGAAAGAAAGAAAGAAAGAAAGAAAGAATGAATGAAAGAAAGAAAGAATGCATGGATGATGGATGGATAGGTGAAAGAAAGAAAGAAAGAAAGGAAGAAAGAAAGAAAGAAAGAAAGCATGGATGATGGATGGGTGGGTGGGTGAAAGAAAGAAAGAAAGAAAGAATGGATGATGGATGGATGGGTGAAAGAAAGAAAGAAAGAAAGAACGAAAGAACGAAAGAAAGAATGCATGGATGAAGGGAAGAAAGAAAGAAAGAAAGAAAGAAAGAAAGAAAGAAAGAAAACGATAAAGATAAAAAAAAACTTTAGAAAAATATTCTAAAAGTAAAAAAAATGAAATGAATGGCTGAATTTTCAAAAAATAACACTCAAATCAAAAGATCAAAAACTAAGAATATAATCATCTAAAATACAAAATTTCAAAAAGGAATTAAGAAAAAGAAATAGAAAAGAAAAAATGGCGGTGAAAATATACAAAAGAGAAAAGAGGGAAAAGTAGCCCAAGTGATGTTGTAAGTAGTGAAAAGAATACAAAAAAATAAAGAAAACAAGAAAGGCAGGAAAGAAAAAACGATCGAACAAATAATGATAAAAAAAAAAGAAAAAATATCACAAGAAAATCTTTGTCAACATCTGACATAGTAAAGAAAACCAGGTAAGTGAAAAAGCTGAGCGAAACGTAAGACGGGTAAAATGGTGACATAAAATGGCGGGGTAGAATAAGAATTAACGGCAGAAGGAAAGTCTGCTTCCTTAACTGAACATGCCTACGGTAAATTATTCAACAAAATAGTTGGATTGTCGGGTAAGGTTAAGGCGTGGTGACTAAAGGGAATATTAAGAAAGAAGAAAGAAGAAGAAAGAAGTCCAATACAAATAAGGAGGATGTCTAGGGAGGAAAATACCGAATAGAGCTGGCGCGTCTAAAATTTAATAAAGCCACAAGTTTTGCTCGCAATGTGCGTTTAGAAGATGAACGCAAGAAGCTCACCGCTTAACACGCCCCTAAATAAATTACTCAAAAGACGAAAGGGGTAACTGATATATATATATATATATATATATATATATATATATATATATATATATGTGTGTGTGTGTGTGTGTGTGTGTGTGTGTGTGTGTGTGTGTCCAAAAAGAAATATACATTTTCATGAAAATGGAACTGTTTTTATTTACACATAAACATGGATATTTACAACAGTGTACCAGAATAAGCCACACTTAGTAAATGACAGATATGAACTAAGAACTCTCTCTCTCTATCTCTGTCTCCGTCTCACACACACACACACACACTCACATACATATATATATATATATATAGGTGTATGTGTGAGGGTGTCCATGATGAAATATATACGTAGGGACATGGAAATACACACTTATATTTCTTCTAGATATATGCATTCATATCAACTCAAATAACAATTATAAAAATTCAAAAAACGGTATTATATTAGGTTTCTATTTTAGAGCCTTTGGGATATGTCTCTCTCTGCATTTCCATAGCGAATTTGAATACATTGAACATATATTTAAATCCCCCTAATATCCCATTTCTTTTATAGTCAACGCTTGGAGAAAAACACATCAAATAAATTCTAACATAGATAAAAAAAACAAATACTAAAAGAAATAATCCAATCTAAGCTTAATTAGATTGAAAGATAATCCTACCCATGAATTCAACGTTAGACATAATTAACGAAAATTTTAAAAAACTTAGTCAAGCCCATCCAAAACAGTTATGAACGTTATGAACCAAATAGGAAAAGCACTTCAAAAGATGATGTGACTAAACATCTATAACAGTTTATTTAAGGTGATGATCATTTTTTAGACAAGTTTAAATGATGAAGGAAGAATATTTGAGAAAATTGGTATACGGCAGAAATACCTGCCACATTTCAAATTTCCACTTTTGCGGTGTAATAGAGCTTGGGCTAGGGATAATGGTAGATCTATCTAGCTAATATCTTATATATATATATATATATATATATATATATATATATATATATACGAGGATCATTAAATAAGTTTCCAGACTTTTTTCGTATGGGCACTTTTTATTGATAGTACACACGTGAAATTATAGTCCCCTTCGAAGTAATTTCCTCCGGCTACAATGCACTTGTTGTACCGTTCCAACAACTTCTCGAAGGCCCCATGGAAGTCCTCTTGTGTGAGCGTGTCAATGACCTTCGTTACAGCCTCTTTCATCTCCTCAATTGTCTCATAACGACAGCCTCTGACCTTGGGGAATAACCAAAAGTCTCGGGGAGCAAGGTCTGGACTATAGGGAGGGTGAGGAACTGTCTTGATGCCCATCTTGGTCAAATAGTCTGTGACAAGGATGGAGTTGTGGACTGTTGTATTGTCCTGCTGGAAATGCCACTGACCCGATTTGAATAGTACTGGCCTCTTCCGATGGAATCTCTTCCTGAACTCCCTTAAAACCTCAACATAGTAAACCTAACCCTAATCCTCTGGCCAATCAACTCTGTTGTATTGACTTCCTTACTCCTCCCGCAACTCTCATCATCCCTCACAGACTCCCTGCCTTCCTTGAATCTCTTATGCCACTCAAAAACTCATGCTCGATTCATGCAAGATGGTCGAAAAGCTGTCTGAAGCATTCCATACGTTTCTCTGGCATTTTTTCTAAGTTTAAAACACAACTTTATTGTATATCGTTCTTCCTCACGTCCAGATTGCATTTTTGAAATTCACCAGCTGTGACAATCAGGCTTTAGTAGGGTGTATTCCAATTGCTACTGTAGCTGTTCATTTGAACCTGAAATCATAAAAATGGGTCAGTCATCTGATAAGATGTATAGCAATAACATACTGAATTTGCAAGAGTCTACAACAATTTTAAATGCCTGTACAAGAAAGTCTGTAAACTTATTGAATGCACCACGTATATATACGATCAGTTATGATCAGTGTACATGATGCGTTTGCTGTTAAAACATTTTCTTTTTTAAGATTGGTGAATCTGTAATAGCTTGGCGGAAAGCTTTTCGTGTTTATTTCTTGTTAGGTTAGAATGATGCTGTTCCGGGTAGAAACTCGATACTGCAGTTCTCTTTTGTAATTAGACCCTAGAAAAACATACTTTGCATAAAATATGCATATTTAAACAAAGACAAGAAGCCAACGATGACCAATAGAAACTGTTGCTTATGTAGGCACTGCAAACAAACCAGATGTCTGGTGCATAGCAGGTAGAAAGAGGAATTGGTTTCGATATGAACGCAGATAAACCAGAGCCCAACTGTTGCAATCAAAATGATGCCATCTTCTCATTAAATGGCATTTCTCAGAAAGTTCATATACCTCCGAAGTAGAGTTCATTTACTTCACTAGTAACATCTCATCTTTTAAAAGTGATATCAACATACGCTCGGGAAAAGCATGAACAGCTATTAACTGGTTAACGACTGTATTGAAATCTGATATCTCTAATGCAATAAAACCGGAATTTTCTCTTACAGTAGCCGTGTCAGTACTATTGTATGGATGCACCACTGTATGGATGCACCACTTAGATTCTAACGAAACGCATAGGGAAAAAAAACTTGATGGCAACTACATAAGAATGCTTAGCTTTGCTTTAAACTAACCTTGGAAATAACACCCTACAAACAGCAACTGTACGGCCACTTACCTCCCATCGCACAAACTATCCTATTAAGACGAACAAGACACGTTAGGCACCACTGGGGAAGTAAGGACTAACTCATAATTGACGTTCTTTTATGGACTTCAACTCATAGCCACACCGATCAGCAAAAACTTACATTTGCTAGCTCAGTGCGAACACAAGATGGAGTCAAGAGGAACAACCTAAAGCGATGGCCGATAGGAAGGATGATGAAAGAGAGAGAGAGAGTGAATCAAAGGAAATCAATTACAATTGGTATCACCGTCATCCCCATGTTCTGCGGCTTTTTCAGTTCTTTGGCAAGGTCGAAGTATTTGTCCATCTTTTCGCTTTCTTTCAGTTTCATTCTTTGGTCCGCTTGACGAACAAAATCCACTGCATGGCAAGTTCTTTTTTTCTCTTGAGTGTGTCTTTGTTTAATGGCATATCAACCTTTGTATGTAATTTAATGCCAAAGTCATTCTCCAAGAAAAACAGTAGTGGCACTATTTAACCGATAGCTGGGAGGATAAGGGGGTTCATACCTTTCCCAAGGGTATTTGCCCGAAAGTGAACGTAATAGCACGACTGGAGTACGAACTCGCGTACTACGATTCCGCAGTCCATCGCTTTAACGAGGACACCCCTTCTTTTTTCTTTTTTCTTGGTAATTGACATTTGGTGTAGTCTTCTAGCCAAGATTGGCTGATCAATTTGTATCACAAAATCCCAGAGAATTTTCTGAGTCAAATTTTCTTGTACAGATGATGCTTTGTGGATATCCCAT
The DNA here is from genome assembly GCA_963585895.1 of Sepioteuthis lessoniana. NCBI lineage: Eukaryota > Metazoa > Mollusca > Cephalopoda > Myopsida > Loliginidae > Sepioteuthis > Sepioteuthis lessoniana. The sequence continues at coordinate 8,785,331 of OY757923.1, forward strand.
TTTGTAGAATGGTTAAATTTTAGTTTCTTGAAAAATTTTCTGTAGATCATCTTTCCTACCAAGTGGTACCAACTTTATTGTATTCCTTTTTGTAATCTTTTTGTGTTGGTTTACTGCATTCGCTTAGTATAAAACCGTTGAATGTCTGTCTCCACATAACCGACACTTGCTATTTTATTTCGTTTGATTGATTTTTGCTTTAATATAATTAGTCATTATGGCGTCATTTTGTGCGGCTATTTAAAGAGATTCAGTTGTTGTATATTGACCTTCGACCCGGCCTAACATTCCATTCCAAAGTGATGCACCGGAAGGAAGTGACACATTCCGATGGCAATTACGAGAAGAAATCGCGTAAGCGGGTTTGGCTGAAAAAATGGGACAAAGTAAAAGCCCATGATACACTCATAGACTGATGCACCAGAAGAGAGTGACCTCTGAACTGCATGACATTTATTTCCGCTTGATGACGATCAAACATGCCATTCGAAAGATTGAATGGGCGATTGAACTATTATATAACTCGGTGAAGACAGGAAGTCAGATGAGTTGGTGACAAGATGCGGTAGAGAAAGCCATCATCCAGTAGAGAGGCTTGGCCCCCAGGCCCCCGGTTGAGCAGCCTGGAAAACGAGAAAGATCTACCGCTGATGGCCATAAGAGTGGGGGTCAATATATTGCAGTTCTGTTCGGTCTCCAACTCCCTCTCACACGCACAAACCTTACAATAAAGTGAGAGGTATATTTTTTTAAAGAAGTCTTCGCTCGTCTTTATTCATTTCGTCAATATGTATTCTGCATGTATATGTGTATGCATGTATATGTATTATGTGCTTATATAGTTAATCATGGTTATTGTGTGAATATACAACACAGTTTCTCTTTCTTAGCTTTGTCCAGGTCTTCTCCAGCACAGTATCACTAATTTATCGCTTGAAATATCCATGTAGTTGTTTTTCATTCTATTTCTGCTTTTTAGCTTTCGTTGCTTTTCTGTTTGGCCTTACGTTGCCATATATGTTACTAGCTGCCGTAATTAATTATTGTTTGTATGTATATTTGTTTGGGGGGGTTGTTTTGTTTTTTGGGGGGGGGTCTTTTTGCTTAGTCATTATATTGTTACGTCTACACAGTGCTTGATACTGGAGATTCCTCTACCTCCTTTTCTTGACACATATAATCTGTCAATGTCATCTCTTTTGTGTAAGGCCTTGTGTATCGTCATCAATTTTCTTGTCCCTTGGTTGATTTGTTTAAGTTCCTACCTCGTCCAAAGAATGGTCCACGGTAAGTTTTCTTGTTCTGAGATACTCTTTTCTTATTTGTTCTTTCATTTCTGTTTGTTTGATGTCGTCTGCTTCTAATATTTCCAAGTACTTGAAAATTTTCTTTCTTTCCAAGTGTTCGATACTTTCTTGATTTGGTCGTTCTCTTCTTTCCGTTATTTCTCTTTCCCGATCCTTATTATCAGCATGGTTCATTTTCATTCCCGAATTCCATTCCTGCATCGTGACTGCATAGTCTTCTTATCTGAATCAGAATTTCTAGTTCTTTTTCATTTTTGACAAGTTTGATATCATCCATATACATAAGGTGGTTCATCTTTAACTGTGATTTTCTAAATTTAAAGCCCACGGTGCCCTTCCTAAATATATAATCAAGAGGCACCATTTCCATAGAAATTAGAATAGAAGCAAGAATGAGTCCCCCTGAAAGATGTCTCTTTCGGGTTTATCCTTCAGTGATTATTTCACTTTCCAATTTTTCCTGATTTTCGGGATGAAGTTAGATTTGTTAGATATTTTATACACTTTCAGATATTCAATTATACAGGTTTGCGGGACTATATCAGGCTTTTTTTTATAACCAATCCATGTCCAGGCTTCATTTTCCGACTTGCTTTAACCTCCTTGACGATGTGCTGATTTATATACGGTAGGTCGTCTCCTGCGGTATCCATTCTGTTCTTCCGGAAATAGTTCACTATATTCAAATGAGTAATATATTTTTCTCTTATTTGTGCAGTTAGGAGTGTCCACATCATAGGTAAACTCGTTATCAAAACATATTTTATGGGAGTGGATCTTTCTAAAAAAAAAAAGGGGGTAATTTCCCACTTAGCTATTCATGCAAGTATGTTCGCTTTTTGTTGATATTTACTTGGTTAGTAAGACAATCTGTCGTGGATAGATATGAATTTTCTAAACCAGAATCTGAGTATCATTATGGCTTTACGTTTTCCCGTTTGGTACTTTCTAAAGTGTTGCTTTTAGTGAATTTACGAGTAAATCAGCCGGTGGACCTTCTTCAAGTTTGGGGATTTTTTTTCATGATATCTATGCGTTCGCTCTTTCAGTTATATTCTTTTTGTTCCCATACCTTGCCCCTGGACAATTTTGTTTCCTTTGCAACCGATTGATCATTTGTCTATGTGATTTTCCACCGACTTGTGGGTAGAATTTTCTTTTATTATTTTGGAAGGTCCTGTTCTTGTTTTTATTGTTATTGTTTTTATTGTTTGATTTTGTGTCGTTAAAGTTATCTCGTCGACTTTATCTACTATTGTCTTTTTTGGTTTCTTTATTCCTTTGTCTCTGTGTATTTATACTTCCTTTGAGCTTCCTCTTGTTTTGATAGTTTCTTTATTAGTCCTTCTAGCCTCATTTCTGATGCAGGTTTGGTATTTCTTTTAGGATTATCTTGGGCCTTACCAATTCAATCTCTGACTAGTTTTGCTCCTGCATGAATTAGATATTCAGCTCGGGGATGTAGTCCTTTGGTTTATTTTATAATAAATGATTGATTCTTTCGGTATCTACCCTGGCTCATTTTCAATTGTGATTCCATGTTATATATTGACCCTCGACCGAGCCGTCAATCAAAAGATGCACCTGTGTAAATAAGCGGAAGAACAGCGGAAGCAGGTGGACTTTAGAAAATAATATAACCAGGTGCTCGGGCGGTTCGAGTCAGTTAGAGACAGGATGCCGAAGTGAGAACCAGGCAGACAGAGGGCTGTGGGCCCTTAGTGACCCCCGGTTGAGCAATCTTAGCCAAGATGCGAAAGAAGTGCTGCTATGGTCGAGGAAGAAATTGGGTCAATATAGCAGTCCGTCCCTGTCTCCCCTCATCTCTCACGCACAACAAACATCACCCTTTCGAAAATAAAGTGTGAGAGATTTATATTTTTGTAAAGAAGTGTATTCGTTCGTTCATTGAAGTCGTTCATTACCGGTTAACGATGTTTCAGCATGTAAGTGTATATTTGTATATGTACACGTGCAGTTGTATTGTGGCTATATAATATCCATAGGGAGGGTAATGTAGCCTTCTTGTCAGTCATAATCTTTTATTAATTCTAAATTTGTTTCTTTTATCATATGTTAACATTAATGTTCCGGTACTGGTTTTCATAGTATTTTTTGTTTTGTGTTTCAGCAAATTTAGGGGATTCTTCTTGTGCGTATTATTCTCGGCTTAATTGGTCACTTGTCTAGTATCTCAAGCACGGAAAACGTCTATTTTAAAAATTATCCTTGCTTATTTATGAAATTTCCCTGATTCTGTACAAATTTCGATCATCCCTTTCTAATAACCTCTTCATGTTGGATTGCTTTTAGAATAACATCGGATCACATTTGTCTTCTTTTTTCCTAAAGGTATCTCTCAGATGCATTGTTACTTTGGTATTTGTTTCTATTTCTGGGGTTTAGAACAGCCAAAATTCTCAGAATGACGTCCGAGTCTTCCATACTGCCTATTGAGGGAGCAACTACCAATTGTAACACTCAAATCAGTCATCTGAGTCCCACATTAACTTGGATTCAAATTTGATATAGTAGTGTATTATGGCTATACGACATCTTGGGGTTGATTATTATCTCTGCTCTTATCATTGATATGACCCTCCAGAAAGAATTACCTCCAGTGAAAGTCCACCGATCCATTATTATTATTATTATATTCCTTGCGAGTCTTTCAAACCGGATGCTCTTTCACTGGAGACTAAGTGACAGCAAATCTCCAGTACTCTCCTTGATATTATAAACAATGGTGAAATCAGCATGGTTTCTATTATTCTTCCGATTATCAATTCTTCCAGTCTCCTTTGCAAGATTTTGGGGACCGTTCCAAGCCCGCTAACTAAAATTGTTATCAGCGCCACCCTCATGATCCACTGCCTTCTTGGTTTTCCGGCAAGGTCTAAGTACTTGTCTCCCTCTTCGCTTACTATGATTTTCACTTTGTGGTCTGCTGGACCGGTAAAGTCCACAATATAGCAAGTTCTCTTTTTCTTTTTTTTTTTTTTTTTTTTGTTAATTAGCACCAAGTCAGGTCTTCTTACCATGATTAAGGGATCTGTTTGCATCTCAAATTTCCAGAGAATTTTAAGTATCTCATTCTCTCGGGCTTATTTTGGTTTGTGTATGTAACATTTCGTAGTATAGTCAAATTTTAATTTCTTGCACAATTCCCTCTATATCACCTTTCCCACCCACTCGTGTTTAGTCTTATACTCCTTTTAAGCTTGTTTGCTATATTTGTTTATTATATTATTTACGGTTTCGTCTCTATCACAACATAACATACACTTGCTATTCTGCCGCGTATTGTTGATTATCTCTTCAATACTATTGGACCTTATGACGATAGAAGAGATTCAGTTTCTCTCTCTTAAGGTATTCCTTTCATAGCTACGTCCAGGTCTTCTCGCAGGGGATTTCGCTAATTTGTCGTTTAAAATATCTGTACAGTTGTTTTCATCCCATTTCTGTTTCATAGTTTTTGTTCTTCTTCTTTAGATTTTTATTGTAAGTATTGTTACTTGTTGCCGTAATTGGCCTTTCTTGGTTTTTTTAATGTGGCGCCCGAGTCGTTGTTTTGATGCTTCTATGTAGTCCTCAATGCCATCGATTCCTCTTCTTCCCCCTTTTCTGGACACATATAGTTAATCTATGTCATCTCCCGGATGTAAGACCGTGTGTATCATCAATAACTTTTTTGTCCCCTGGTCTATTTGTATCTTCTCTTAACAATTTTAAGAATGGTCCTCTGTATCTTACAAAGGGAACTGCCCAGGTTTTTAGTCTTTTGATGGGATTTCTGCAGCAGAGTTTAGCTACGAGCAGTGTTCTCATTCGTCTGAAGTACACTTTTCTTATTTTTCTTTCATCTTCGCTTGTTTAATGGTGTCCGCTTCCAATATTCACAAGTACTTGTAATTTTCCTTTTCTCCAAGCGTTCTGATGTCTTGATTTGGCAGTTCTGTTCCTTCCGTTATTTCTATTTCTTTGCTTTTCATTATGAGTATGGCACCTTTTTCGCTGTCAAATTTCATTCCTATATCCAGGGTATATATTCTTATTGCTTGTACTAGAGTTTCCAATTCTTTTTCACTTTTGGCAAACAGTTTGATATCGTCCATGTACATAATGTGATTTGAACTTTCTGGTGGTTTTGTAAATTTGTAGTTCCCTGTGAACTTCCTCAAAATTTGATTAAGTTGCATCACTGCTATTAAAAATAGTAATAGCGAAAACGCATCTCCTTGGAAGATGCCTCTCTGGATTTTCATCTCTACTAAAGTTTGTCCTTCAACTATTAATTCCACTTTCTACTTTTTCATGGTTACCGTGTCATATACTCTACCTATGAACATTGATGGGTGTGTCCCACTCCTCATGAATACGTTGGACACTAGCTGCGGTTACCTTCTTCACGCCGCTGGCAAGTATTATATTTGTTAATGTTATAAAGATTTCCATTTTATTTCTAACCTCCGTTGTGGTTATTTCTCATTCAGTAACCTTTTGTTAGGTTACAACACTCTACATTTTATTTCATATTCTTGGGTTAACATTTGTTTTGTGGTATTGGGTTCTGTGGTGTTTCAGTTTTCTGTATTTTGCATTACAATTATTTAGTGTTTCGATTCGAGTTGGAGGATCTTCTTCATATTCTTCCCTGTTTACGTGTTCACATATTTCTAGTATCTCAAGGTCAGAAAACAAGCCTTTCTTTAATATCATTCTAGCTTGGTCAGTAAAACTTCAACGGTTAGTATTTACCCAACTCCTCCGCACGAACAGGATGTGTCAATTTTTAAAGGAAGTATAATAGGTTTTAATTCAAAGTTTTTGCTTCTCCTAGACTGGTTGCCAAACCAAAGATAAAGAATTTCAGTCTACCCTACTATTTACCCACAGCTAGAGGGAGACTAATTGGATTCATACCTTTCCCAAGGGTATTAGTGCTAAAGGAAATATATATATACACACATATATACATATATATATATATATATACACATATATATACATACACACACACACACATATATATATATATATATATACACATTTACACAGGATTTGAACTCATATCACCGTGTCCATTTTCCACAACGATAACCATTACACTACAAGCAAGTTCAAGCTTTTTTTTAAAATCTGTTCGGTTTAAATCTTCAGTCGTTACTTTTTTCAGCTTCTACTTGGTGTTTGGATTGGCATATAACTAATACGATTGTTTAATTATTCAAACTCGGGCAATTTGGTGGTATTATTGTTCTATGACCGATCTTTGCCCAGCTTTTTAAATTTTCCAAATTATTTAAACCATCCATACTTATACGGATTTTTGTCCAAAGAGTTCTTGTCACGTGATTGAGGGATGGGAGTAGGACATTTCTATTACAAAAATTTCTGTTCTTCATGACACATTGTTCTTTACTTTTGCCCTCTTTATTATTATTATTATTATTTTACTCATTTGAGAGTTTTTCCTACCAGCGTTAGCTGATGGTTTTCTATTGGAGAGTGGGGTGACAGTAAGTCTCCTCAAATCTCCAGGACTCTTCTTAGTATTCTGGCCGATCTCAATAATGCAGCAGTTTTGGATGCTCTCGACTCGTCCTAATATTTCCAAATCATCCAGTCCCTGTACCAATCCTTTCGTGACTGTAGCGAGTACCCCAACAATAATTGGTATCACCGTCACTTTCATGTACCATTTTTTTTTCAACTATCTAGCAAGGTCCAGGTATTTATCTCTTTTTTCGCCTTCCATCAGTTTTAGCCGGAACGACAAAGTCGACTATCCGGTAGATTCTCTATTTTATTCTTTTTTTTTTTTTCTTATTTACTATCGCTAGGTCTGGTCGTCTGGCCGAGATTAGATGATCCGTTCGTATCTCAAAATCCCAGAGAACTTTATGCGTCTCATTTTCTAGGACGGATTCTAGGTTGCGCATAAACTATTTGTCCGTATGGGCAAATTTAAATTTCTTGTGCAATTCCCAGTGGATCACTTTGCTAACCAGTCGTATCTAGTCTGATATTCTTTTTGAGGTAATCAACTGTATTCGCTTATTATGAGATTGATCGTTTCGTCTCTATCACCACACAACAAAAATCTGCTATTTTGTTGCTTCTTGTCTATTTTTGCTTTGACATAGTTCTTATGGCGTTATTTTGTGCTGCTATGAGAAGATTCAGTTTCTCTCTTAAGGTTCACCTTGCTTATTCTATCCAAGTCTTTTATGCGAGATCTCGTTTGTTTTTCGTTTGAAATCTCAATACAATTGTTTTACTTCTCATTTTTGTTTTCTAGTTAGTTTTGTTCTGTCGATGCTTTTGTTGTCTGTATTGTTTCTGGTGGCTGTAATCAGTCTTCCTCCGCGCTTTTTTATATGTAGTCTCTTAGTCGTTGTATCGATGCATCGACGTAATCTTGAATGGTGGTAAGTCCTCTTCCTTCTTCTTTTATTGTCACTATACTTAACATTTAGTGACCATACTGGTTTCCACTTGTCCTTTTATTTCCAAGTTCTTCTGTCCTTATACTTAAACTTTAGTGACTGTACTGAGCGCACCAATTACAACTGGAATCACCGTCACCTTCACTTTCCATTTGTTTTTCTTTTTCAGTTCCCTAGCAAGTTCTTGGTTCTTATCACTCTTTTCGTTTTCTTTCAGTTTTGCCCTGTTGTCAGCCCGAACGGTAATTTTCACTATTCGGCAGATTCTTTTTTTTTTTTTTTTTTTTTTTTGCATATCACTAGGTCTGGTTGTCTGGCTGAGATTAGGTGATTTGTTTGAATCTCATTATCACTTCTTGAGACTTTTTCGCACAAGTGTTATCGGTTGGTCTTTCACTAAAGTGACAGGTCTTCAAAATTCTTCTGAGTATTTTGACCTATCTGAACAATAGTGTAGTCTAGATGGTCTTGATTTTGACTTTGATTTCTAATCCTGTCAGTATTTTTCCAAGTGCACCAGCTACAATTGGTTTCACCGTCACTTTCATGTTTCACAGTTCGTTTTTTTTTTTTCAGATCGAGAAGAAGATCCAGGTATTCGTCTATCTTTTATGTTTTCTTTCATTTACAGTAGGTTAATTTATATAAATAAAAAGGAAATATATTTAATGTCGTTAGACATGCAATATAAATTACATAATTAAAAAGATCTAATAAAATTTGAATAGCTTAAAACATACCATACTTTCTTCACAGGTCCCATCACCTGGTTTGGTCATGGGTTATGTTTGGCTATTTTGTTTTATGGTATATCGACTCTAGCGGAATTTTGTCCGTGGGGGCACAAATTATGTAGTGTGCTTGGGCCCATCCCAATCCAAGTCTACAACTAGTTTAAATTCTGAGTTTTCCTTCTCATAGACTGGTTGCCATACCAAAGTTCAAAGGCCAATTCTGCCCTACTATTTACCCTTAGCTGGAGGAAGAATAGCTGGATACACACCTTTCCTAAAAGCATTGTATTGTATTGTATATATATATATATATATATATATATGTATGCATATATATGTGTGTGTGTATGTATGCATATATATATATATATATATATATATATATATATATATGCCTAACTTTTTACTTATAGCTTGACGTAGAATAGTTGGATGCGTACGTTTCACAAAAGTAATTAGTGCTACATGAAATGCTAACTGCCTCGTTCAGGATTTGAACTCGACTTACCGATTCCACTTCCTTCGATGATCACCGTGACGCTACGAGCGCCTCGAATATATTTTAAACACGTAGCATAACATACTTTATATGACTAAATAATGTAATTTCCTTTAAACAACTAGAAATGTAAGATAACGTGCACAATGTAAAAAAATAACATGTAACGTCACTGTCATCAATGTGAGCCAACAGTACAGTTTCCCTTGACTCTTTCTCACCATCCGTCCCTATCAGTCATCGCTCTTAGTATGTCCGCAAGACGGCATCCAGTGTCTGCACAGAGTTGATGAATGTAAGTTTTTGCTGATAGACCAATACTGGTGTATTCATGTGTACGAGTCTATCGAAGAAGGTCACCATTGACTTCGTCATTGATTCTCCGGCAGTGCTTAGTATGCCATTTTCGTTTTACTTAGATGGTTTGTGAGATGGGAGGTAAGTGGCCATACAGACGCTGTTTTATTGCGGGTCGCTTCCGGTATTTGACAAAAAACTTGGAGAAAATCGAGATAGGAATTAGCCAAGGATGTTAAGTGCTGTTTTGAACAAATCTTGGAAGTAACACATTACACTCAACGTGCGTTATATAAAATGAAACGTATAATGCAAACATAATATACTATGTAGCATAACTCACAAAAAGAAACAGTTTTAAGGTTTTATTTTGTTTTTGTTTTTGTTTTTTGTTTTTTTTTATAATGATCTAAACTAACTTTTCCTACCTATATATTGATGGCAGTCAGAGATCACTGACCCCCACCGCTCAAATTACGATCCACATCTTCCCCGGATTTTGTCTTCCATTTTTTTTTTTTTGTCATTGATGTGAATTGGACAAACAATGCTGATGCTGTCTCTCTCTGTTTGTTAATTTATTTATTCACTCTGAAAAAGTTCTTTCTATTTTCATATGTTTTTCCTACAAGAAAGAACCACATTTATGCAGAATGAAAAATGAAAAAAGAAAATAAAATAAAGAAAAACGGGGATTTTAAAAAATAGCCCTACACGATGAACAAGTGAGATGAAGAAAACGGTGATTGATAAAAAAGAAAAAAAGAAGATGATGAATTTGTGTACCAATATTGAAATCCCCCGCTGCATCAACTCACCCCACCCCAAAAAAAACAAAGGACAAAAAGCAACAACCCATTTTAACAGGAATATTTCAAGGAAAATGAAGAATATATATATATATATATATATATATATATATTGCTTACACGTTTTTTAATACATTAAAAAATGGCACTGATGGAGTTAATCAAAATTTCTTTCATTGGCAAGAAATATGGAAAGTGAACATGTATGAATAGATCTATATATCTATCTATCAGTCAGTCTATTCCAATCAATCAATAATAATCTGTTCATATCTATCTATACATCGATTTCTTTCTCTTTAATTTTTTTATTCCAGATTTTCAGGAGAAAATCCACATGGCGTCGTGGCTAAAAGTGCTGGATTGCGATATTCTAGTAAGTGAGTTTGAATTCCAATTGCGCGTTCACTTTCGGACGAATTCTCTTGGGAAAGGCATGAACCCCTTATCCTCTTAACTATGGGTTCAATAGTGCCACCACTGTTCTTCTCCAGCGATGGCTTTGGCATTAAATGACCCACCAAGGATGATATGCCTTTAAACAAAGACGCTAAACCAGCTGTTAAATTATTTTGTTTTTGTGAAGACTCATTTTCAATGTTTCTGGTTTCTTAAAGATTTATGCAATGGAGTCCCTTTAAGATAAAATATTGTTTTTTAATAGTAAATTAAAATCTTCTTCGTCTCCCTTTTTTCCTATCTATTTGTCTATCCATCTATCTCTCAATTTATCTCACCCAGATCATATCAATCTATCTATCTATTTATCTATCTATCACTACGTGCATATACATCTATGTATCTATTTTAGTCTATAATCATCTGTCATCTTTGCTGCTATCTATCTATCTATCTATCTATCTCAGTCTGTTCATAACTATCTATCTTTCTATCAGGTCTAATTTGTTATGTGGATTTATCTTTTCTTAAAAAAAAATTAACGTTTGCAACAGTTCGGAGGAAATCTTTGATAGACAATAAGTTCATAAAAGAAACATTGTTAAGCAATTTTTTTAAAAAGCAGAAGTCTTCTTTCTTTCTTTTTAAAATTTTTTTGGCAGAAAGGGACACATTTTAGGCCAAAAGGGACACATTTTAGGCAAAAAAGGGACACATTTTAGGCAAAAAAGGGACACATTTTAGGCAAAAAAGGACACATTTTAGGCAAAAAGGGACACATTTTAGGTATCTCATTGTAATGAAGAGCAAATAATTCATGAGGATTAATTCTTACGAAGAAGTAGGGTCGGCCCTTCCAGGAGTTGTAAATCCACGAGGTTATGTCAAATCTAAGCTTACATTTTAGCTTTAAGATCAAATCACGCAGAAAATACAAGTTCCCAACTGAGGTAATGAGTCGACTCAGTTCTTAAATGGATGAACATTAAGGAACAACAAGTATTTTAAGCAGTGTTGCAGACTGTGTAAAGATTACTAATTTCTAAGTTATGTTGCAATCAATATAACAACCATGGATTGAGCCACATTCTAAATGCTGAATTACTGCAAATGTTTTTTTAAATAGAACACAGTTGTTAGATAACACACACACACACACACACACACATATATATATATATATATATATATATATATATATGTAAAATCTTACCTACCACAGCTCTGTACTAACAGAAAATGTCGTCGAGAAGACCGGTCGGGAACAATGGATGTTAGGGACGAATGGCATGAGAGAGATTCTGGGAAATCCGTGCAAGATGCGCGACTTTATAATACACACACACACACACACACACACATATATATATATATATATATATATATATATATATATATACATTTGTAATATCCTGTCAGCGTCCGAAGACAGTGGGTGTGAACGGAGAGTATAATAATATTCTCCGCCGAAATAAATTCATTATGACAGCTTAACCAGGTTTGAGTTTCCTTCTAATTGCACTACACTATATATATATATATATATATATATATCCTTTTAAATATTGTTTTAAGATTAAAAGTCGTACTTAAGTTAATTTTGATCCCTTTATCGAAATCCTTAATGGTTCCCACTATCTTCAATAATTAAAAAAATCCTATTGTGTTCAAATACTTATGACCTACACTTTCAATAGATTTTAGGAGCACTACACAAAAGAATGTACTAATACTTACTACATCGTCATCTATACTAAAGAATCGACTTATTGTCAAACTACGCTGAAAGCACTTGTTCCCGCCAGATCACAGATGCAATGATGAACTTTGCTCCTTACTTAGATATATTAACTGAATAGGAATTAACAGATATTGTAAGTAAGGTAAAGATGATATGATTTGGATCGATTGTGTTTTATGGCATATGAACCCCACTTACTTACAAATCCAGTTTACTTATATATATATATATATATATATATATTGAAATGAATAATTCCCCGAATGATTTCAAATTCGATATTCTGGAGGTTTATTTATTTATTATTATACTTGTGGGACACCTGTTTTGAACATTCAATTCCTATTCTGGCAATGCCCGAAATACGTGTCGCACAAGTATATGGGAAAATTTTTTTAAGATAAATACTAATTTGTAATATGTTGTGGGTCTATTCATTTAAAATATTTTCTTTTCTCTCGTAGGACCAACAACAATCTTGTTACACATACACACATGCACACACACGCTCACAGATGCACACGTATATATATATATCAGGGGCGGAGACGGGACTAGTGCTACTCGTGCCCGGCACGACCAATAACTCGGTCAATGTTATTCAAAATGGATTAAAAATCATCTATTATTTCAAGGAAACATACTTAGTCTGATCTCAATTAAATTACGTATCTATTCAAGTTTCGATAACTAAGTAGCCAAAAGTTCATAAATATATCTGGGAATAATACAACGATACTGTTTTGAACGGATGGTCTTTTACCGGCCACCGTCAGATTCATTGAACATCCCATAAAATCGGCTATAACGTTGAACACGTGCAAATCCGTGCCGAGCACTAGACACTTATAATAACAGTAATGTTAGAGAAATCCGCTTTTGGCAGTAGCCAATAGCAAGAGCAACCCAAACACCGTGCTCAAAAATCTTAGCACATTCTGACTGCTGACAGCTGTATTGGGAAGAGGGACAGGGACCGAGAGAGAGAGAGAGAGAGAGAGAGAGAGAGAGGGAGAGAGAGAGAGAGAGAAGGGATAGCAGATTATAGCCGTCCCCGGCGTCATCATCATCGCTATGGTAAATGTTGGTTAAACAGCGTGTTTTAATTCGTTTTTTCACTAACAGATGTCTATTTCTTTAATGAATGTTGCATACATTACATTGTGTAACTAAAATTTGTTTATTTGAATACATTTTCAACAAATAATCTTTATTTTAAGCGAAATTGAAACTACTAGCTGTGTCTGTGTATATTGTCATCAGTTTCTTTATTCTAATAAACATATTTTTCTCGTCATAGTAATGAACATCTTCTCTTTTCTTCTATACTTTTGAAAGGAAAAAAAATTATCTTATCTACTGTATTAACAAGACTACAAATTATATAGTATCTTGATTGTTCACAAAAAAAAACACCATGCAATGTACGTTTGTCAATCTGTGCTATATAATGGAGAATCACGCAATAGGAACTATGATGACTTACTTTGGGTCCACGGACCACGGGTTGGGAACTAAAGTTGACGGAGGGCGGGGGGGGCACGAGTAGCAAAAAAAAGGCTAGAGTCGCCACTGATATATATATATATATATATATATATATATATATATATATATATACACGTGTGAATTGGACATTTTAGTAAATAATTTTAACGTTTTTGTTAGGAAGAACTAATGGAAATCTTTATTCATTTCATAACCGAAAACCCTTCCTATTGGTGCGACTAAAAATACGAAAACGAGTATGCACCCCCCCACACACACACATACACACACAAAGGTGTATCCTGGGTATTATACTACATTGTATCTGATAGTAATGCTCCATTTCCGAAGATCTGGGGAGTTTGGAGTCACCCTTTCATTGTCATTTCTTTCATTTCCACTCTGACCTGGAGTGGTACTACCTTGTAGGGTCCTACCTCAGGTGTCAAATAGATCTGCTTATAAATTATTCGTATTCGATAGAAACGTATGCAAAGAATAAAAACCTTAAGAAACAACAACACCAAAATATAAATATCAGCGTACAATGACCGCGATTCCTTAACCTCTCGTCGTGAGATAAACCCTAGACGGATGGTCATGCCGATAGATTCAATCAATCAATCAATAACCTTCAAGGCAGAATAATATCGGTGTAAAATCAGTTGTCACCATCCACTGAGACCGTCAGTCTAGTCGCGAACTATGAGATTCCAGATATCTGCGTACAGTTAACCTGCAAGTCTTTGTGAAAATAGCAACGTTGGACAAAAAGATTATATTTCTTCAGAAAGCCGAGGCAAAAATCACAAATCAACGGCCATTGTTATCTATTTTGATCTGAAATTTTGAAATTTCTTTATATTTTTTGTCAGGGTAGGGGTGGCTATATTTTCACATTTGCCGATGTATTTTTTTTTAATTTCATTTTTAAAAGAAGAATTTCTTTTTCATTAAAATATTTCTGTTTGTCATCTCGTGTCAAAACTTTCGTATAAATGGCATAATTCGTTTTCCGTTCCCGCGCTTTAAATAAAAAAAAAAACTATTTATTTATTTTTATTCGTTCTAACTTATTTTTATTTATGTGTGTGTGTGTGTGTGTGTGTGTGTGTGTGTGTGTGTGTGTGTGTGTGTGTGTGTGGAAAGTGGGGACAGGGTTTTATTTTCTCTCTTGCAGATTATTTATGTGTTTTACAAAAATTAAAATTAATTAAGTAAATGCCGGTACAGATGAAGGCAGGAGGTGGCGGGGGTGGGTAAAGAAAAGACAGATCTCATTGAGGATAAAAGAAGAATTCACTCCTTGTCCTCTAACATTCACCCCTCCACCCACATACTCTCGCAAAAGGGATCCCTCAATCAATCCAACCCTTCGCTCACCCCGAAAATTGACGCCCAGTCACGTGGTTCGCGCCCAAAATTTGAGTATCAAGTTAATTAATGGATATTGTATGTAATGTGGCTTCGTACGACACGCAGACGAATTTAGGATGGGGTGGCAAAGGAGGGAATTAAAAGCTTTATATATATATATATATATATATATATATATATATATATATATGCGTGTGTACAAGTGAGAGATTGTGTGATTCTATGGATGCGACTATGTGTGTGTGTGTGTGTGTGTGTGTGTGTGTGTGTGTGTGTGTGTGTGTGTGTGTGTGTGTGTTATTTTTATGTACTTGTGAGACCCTGCACGTGTTGTACGTGTTGTGTCTCAAGAAGTTAAATATTTCATTTTTTTTCATTTTTTGAATGTTCTGTTTGTGCAACGAACGAGCATGTGTGTATATGCGGGAATTGATACAATTGTATGTATGTATGTAAAGTATGCACGTGTGTATACGCTTGTGTATGCACGTGTACACGCATGTGTATACGCTTGTCACTGTATGTTGGTGTGTAAGTTCGAATGATTGAAACTATATATATGTATATAGGTATCGAAGCGTATAAATGTTTGAATTTATTTTCATGCACGACTCAAGGACATTGTGTTTTCAATACATACATATATATATATATATATATATATATATATATATATATATATATATATATATTGAGAGAGGGAAAGAGAGATAAAGAGAGATATAGCAGATACATAAAGAGACATAAATACATGTATATATATCCACACACATAGAAGTAAAAATTCACACACAAACACACACACACACACACACACACACACATATGCATATATACTTATATTTATATATATATATGTGTGTGTGTGTGTGTGTGTGTGTGTGTGTAGAAAAGATGAGATTCTGGCATGTAAAAAATTTGCTTCCAATACATAAAGAACAACACGAATTCTTTATTTCTAAGATGAGAGTGCAGAATCTGTTCGCCTCGCCTCGTATCAATGTGCGCACTGTCGGTAGGCCTGAGAATATGCTGACTATATTCCCCTGCAGTTGGGTAATACCTCACTAAAAAAGGGGTGGGGGTCTTAGTTATGACATTAAACTGCATCAGTCACTCAATCAATAGGATCGATGCGTATTGATTTACAAAACCCCTCCACCACAGGCAGGGTGTGACACAAGGTCAGTCTTAAGTGAAATTATCGCTGGTTTTGAATTCAGTTTTCCTTCTTGTTGACTGGTTACTTAACTCGGTCTAAAGACGCCAATTTTTCCTACTATTTGCTAATTGCTCAGAGAAAGTAAATGGATCACGTGTTTCCGAAAAACGCGAAGTGAAACGTTAACAGCCTCGTCCAGGTTTTGAATTAAGGATCATCGGTTCTATTTCCTATAACGATAACCGTTGCGCTAAAAGACCCTCTTAGTTCTGTGAGCACACTATCTGTAGCTGTGGGAATTTAATTATATCCATTAGAAAAAATAAGAATTATGGGAAAAAAATGAATTAAGATAATCATCCATATAATTTGTACATCTGTTTTCATTTTGTTTCATTATTGATAGTCTGTGTGTATGAATGTGGGCGAGTATAGCGTCCAGATATTGTCATTTGGTCCGTTAAAGCAAAAAAAGTTTTCGTTATTGAGTTAACAGTCCCTGATGAAGAAAATTTCGACTGGGCACATCAGTATAAGTTGGAAAAATATGAAGATCTGCGAGAACAATGTGTCAGAAATGGCTGGATAATGAATGTATTTCCTATCGAAGTCGGATACAGAGGTTTTATTGCAACTCAACCACCGTTTTCTTAACTAATCTCGGACTTCCTCCATCGGACAAGAGAAAATACATAGAAAAGATCCAAGATAAGGCACTAACGGCATCAGGGTGGATCTGGCAATCCCACAGAGCGACGACAATCCGACAAAGTCTGGTGGTGTCGTGAGATACTGCTGGGGCGCTCTGGGTTAGTGGTAATGATGCTTCGGCCCCGAAACCATGCCTGAACCCAGAGTTATCATCTGATGAAGGCAATGCTGTCGTATAAACATCAGCAATTGTATGATACCTACTCTCTCTCTCTCTCTCTCTCTCTCTATATATATATATATATATATATATATTGTGTGTGTGTGTGTGTGTGTGTGTGTGTGTGTGTGTGTGTGTGTGTGGTTTCTTTGTGCAAGAGCATATCAACCTTAGTGGGTTAAGTAATGCCAAATCCACCGTTTTAGGAGATCAATAGTGGTATTATGTAAGCCACAGATGAAGGAATAAAGGGGTTCGTGCCTTTCCCAACTGTATTTTTCTGAAAGGGAACATAACACCGCGACTGAAGTTCGAATTCATTATGATATAGCAGTTAAGAACGTTAACCACAACACCGCGAATATTCCCTTATGTGTGTGTGTGTGTGTGTGTATTTTGCAGGAATCATTAATTTCTACACTCTTAAAAATAACCCGTTTTATCTGAATATTTTCTATCATAGTTTTTAAAACAACAATACAGATACTACACCCTAATCTGATATTTTCTTATTTATAAATTCCCAATTTGTAAATATTGTGTTGCAACACCACTGGAGCAAAATACTGGGGGTAATCGTCTTGTGGAGGGAGAACTGAAGACATCGATGCCCTGTTTAAAGTTTATCAAACTTTTATTTCTTCACCGAAATCCGGAAAAGACGTCTGGCCCGGTGACATCGAGCTTATCATTTAATAGTTATATTTGCAGCGTCCTTGCCATCTAGGCTATCTTTTCGCTTTCTTTCAGTTTCGCTCTGTAATCTGTTGAAAGAGAAGAATCACTTAAATCAGCGCTACTCAATTTAATGGTACCGAAGTCATCGATTACCGATATATGACAAGTTCGCAGTTTTACGAGGTGCATACGATAAGTTTCCAGACTTTTTTCGTACGGGCATTTAAAATTGTCGGAGACTCTTGAAAATTCGGTATGTTATTGCTATAAATCTTATGAGATAACTGACCAATTTTTATGATTTCAGGTTTAAATGAACAGCTACAGCAGCAATTGGAATACACCCTACTAAAGCCTGATTGTCACAGCTGGTGAATTTCAAAAATGCAATTTGGACGTTAGGACACTTTAGAAGAACAATATGCAATAAGATTATGTTTTAAACTTGGAAAGAAGACCACAGAAACGTATGGAATGCTTCAGACTGCTTTTCGATCATCTTGCATGAATCGAGCATGAGTTTTTGAGTGGCATAAGAGATTCAAGGAAGGCAGGGAGTCTGTGAGGGATGATGAGAGGTGTGAGAGGAGTAAGGAAGTCAATACATCAGATTTGATTGGCCAAAGGGTTAGGGTTATTATGTTGAGGTTTTAAGGAAGTTCAGGAAGAGATTCCGTCGGAAGAGGCCAGCACTCTTCAAATATGCTCAGTCGCATTTCCACCAGGACAATACACCAGTCCACTAACAGAAGAGGTCTTCCATGGGGCATTCCAGAAGTTGTTAGAACGGTACAACATGTGTGTACTATCAATAAAAGTGCCCATACGAAAAAAAAAACTAACCGTTTGACCAATCAACTCTGGTGTATTGACTACCTTACTCCTCCCACACATCTCATCATCCCTCACAAACTCCCTGCCTTCCTTGAATCTCTTATGCCACTCAAAAACACATGCTTGATTCATGCCTGAAGCATTCCACATGTTTCTCTGGTATTTTTTCCTAGTTTAAAACATAATCTTATTGCATATCGTACTCCTAAAGTGTCCTCACGTCCAGATTGCATTTTTGAAATTCACCAGCTGTCACAATCAGGCTTTAGTAGGGTGTATTCCATTTCCTGCTGTAGCTGTTCATTTAAACCTGAAATCATAAAAATTGGTCAATCATCTCATAAGATGTATAGCAATAACATACTGAATTTTCAAGAGTCTACGACAATTTCAAATGCCTATACAAAAAAGTCTGGAAACTTATTGAAGGCACGGCGTATTTACGTGGGTCATTCAATAAATAAGGAGAAATATTGCTAAGGAGTTGACAATAGGAAGTAGTTTACGATTGCCCCTTTTTCAAGGAAACAAGTAGTGACGTATGTCTCAGAATAATCTACATGACCTTCTTTACTGACCGCTACGCCCGGAATTTTTTCTTTACTGGAGAGTCAGTGTTTCCAGCTCCATGAACTCAGGCTTGTTGTGGTAAACCCATGTTTAACCCATTTGTAAATATATTTTAACTAAAACAGGCTTCTCTGTACACACACATTCTTCCGTAGATTTCACATGGTTTGCACTTCTCAGCCTGCAAAAATTTGATGCCAGAGCTCTGTCCAAGCCAGTCTGATTTGCTGTCATTTAAATAGCCTCAAAACAAAGTATTTTTGCGAAATTAAAACAATTTTTGCTATAAACCAATTTCAAACAATGCAGTGTTCACATTCATCGAAAAAAGATTTAAGAAACGATTTTTTGTGAATGATCGTGGCGTCCCAGAGACCCAGAGAATTATATGCGTCTTATACGATGAAAGATAACCAAGCTAAAATTATGACAATGACAACACTTCAAAATTTACACAGTTTAATACTCGTACATTTAATTACTAAATGTAAGAAACAAAAATTAGATGAATGAAAATGACAAGTCAAACAACCGAAATAGCAGCACTGGTTCATTTTGTTGTATATTGACCTCCGACCCGGCCAAAAATGCCATTCCAAAGACGGCGATAGTTACATATTCCGTTGGCCAGTTATGGGAAGAGATTGCATAGGCGAGCTTGGCTGATAATATGGGACAAGGTTAAAATCCCACGGTTCAGTCACAAACTGATGCACCAGAAAAGGGTAACCTGTGAACTGCATGACAGTTATTTCTGCTCGATGATGATCAAACATGCCATTCCAAAGACGGCGGAAGTTGCATAATCCGTTGGCCAGTTGTGGGAAGATATTGAGTGGGTGTAAAACAATAATATAACTCGGTGCACAGGAAGTTCGAGAGAGTTGGAGATAAGATGCTGTAGAGAGAACCAGCACCCAGCAGAGGGAGCCCTCAGGCCCCTCGATTGAGCAGTTGGAGTTGGAGTTGGAGAGAAGATGCTAGAATGAGGACCATGTCCCAGAGAGGCTGGGCCCCTAGGCCCCCGGTTGAGCAGCACAGGAGAACGGGAAAAAAACGCTATTATGGCCATAAGAGTGGGGGTCAATAAGTTGCAGTTCTGTTCAGTCTCCAACTCACCTCTCACACAGTAAAACTTTTAGTAACCCTTTCGAACCCTTTCAAATAAAGTGAGAGGTGTATTTTTCTAAAGAACTGTGCCCGCTCGTCTTCATTGCATGTATATGCGTATTTATATCTGGTCATGGTGGTGACTATACAACAATTTCAGAAACATCGAGACAAAGACCTCTGATGCCAACAAAGTGTAAACAAGTCTCAGAAATGAATACAGAGTTAAATGTCATTGGCCTCTTTTAACAGTAGACGTTTTCTAGAAAGCGGTGCGGACCCACAGCGGAAAACACTGCTGTAACGACATTATTTGTGGATGAAACAATTTCAGTTTGCTTGTTTGAAAGACGATGATTCTTAAATCTTGCTTCAATATTTTCAATATTTGTATGAGAAAGGTTCATTATTAGTATTATTATTATAGACATCAGAGAATTTACTTTTTAATTTAAACCACCTCATACAACAAAATGATGCACACGGTAGCCCAGTGTGCACAGTTAATCACAATTCAATCAAATTTGCTAGTATACTTTATTATTATCCAATTATCTATTCTTTCATCTGCTCAGCCGCGTAACTTTTGTGCAGTCAGCTGGGGCAGTAGAATACACCGACTGCACCTCTGCGGAGGGGTTAGACCCGCCCCCAATGAATGTCCTGATATGACACTAAACAATCTGATGGTGAGGTACCAGTGATACTGGAGCTTTAGGGGATGCGGAGCACCTATTCATTGCCATGGCTCTCATGTCAACTCTGGTCCAGAATGGTAGCACCCGATAGGGACCTATCTATGCGTTAAATAGAAATAACTGCATACTTATGCTAAACTGAATTGTTAGAATTAGAACTGTTTAAATAAACGAAATAGCTTGAAATAGAAATGTTTTTCACAATTAAACTGTACTTACATTTAAACTGCGTGCTTCTGCTAAACTGAATTGTTTGAAATGGAACTGTTTTTGACATTGAAACTTTACTTACACTAAACTGAGTTGTTTAAGATAAAACTGTTTTGATATTTAACTGTGTGTAAACAAAATCTATACCGATACAAAATTAGCTGAATTAGAACCGTTTGAATCAACTGAATAGCTTGAAATAGAAATGTTTTTCACAATTAAACTATGTACTCATGCTAAACTGAATTGTTGGAAATAGAACTGGCTATTCGCATAAAAATGGATTTGGCGTTAAATAACCTCCAAAAGTTGATATGCCATAAAACCCAAACAAGCGTGTAACTTGTATAATTAAGGGATGATGTCTCGACGTCTAGACGAATCAGTGACAACTATTGATCCTTTTTTTCTTTCTTTTTTTTTTTTTCATCGGCAGACTAGATACAATTTGAAAGATTTTTTCATGCGAAACAGGTTTGGTTTTTTTGTTTAATGGCATACCAACCTTCGAGGGTTATTTAATGCCAAATCAGTCCTTGGCAGAGAACAGTAGTGGTACTCTTTAACCCATTGCTAGGAGTGATAAGGGGATTTATACCTTTTCCAAGGGCATTGGTATGAAAGTGAAAGTAATTACGTGACCGGAGCTCAAACTTCCTTACTACGGTGTTGCAGTCAAGCACGTGACCCACTTCGTCACAACCCCCCTTCTACTTGTGAAACAGGATTTTACAAGTACATCCCTCTTCATACTCACCAGACCTAGCTTCGTGCGACTTCCAGTTTCCTAAATTGATAATTCATCCCAGCAGTAATATTTGAGAATGTTAGGGACATTGAAAAGATTACCAAATAGAAAGACTAGTTTCAGAGATGCTTCGACGAATGAAATCCTCGCTGAAATCCTAAAGGGACTGTTGGCAAGAAAGCTATTGTTTCATTTTTTGTTCATTTCTTTTTTAGTAAATACTCTTTCGTTATCGATAATTAATGGGCTCACTTCGTATTTTGAAGAAAATTAACGTTTCATTAATTGTTCATTTCTGTCTTGGTAAATACAGCTTTGGTCGTGATACTTTTTTAAATGTTCCTTTTATACTTGTTCTTTTTACAGTGAAGCTGTTGTGAGACCGAAACTTACCAGTATCATGGACTCTTCCAGCACTATATTACTAGCGTACTAATAGCCTAAAACGGGAGCAGTAGTATCGTAGCAGTAGTACAAGAAGTACGACAACCAATATTGGACACTATCCTTTGTAACTTTTATTAATATATCTTTCTTACCTTATAAACCGTGTTCCGTATTTTCCCTCTGTGTACCGACTTCGGGTCCACATCAGAAACATACATGAAAAAATATATTTTAAAGAACACCAACGTTCAGTTTGCCAAGAACCGAAGGGTTGTCCCTATATCAACCATTTAGTGGTTGTGCTTCGACATTCGAAAAGTTGATAAATCGGAAAGTTAGATTGAACTTTATCGTAGGAAATCTCATAATTCCATGTATTATCCGTAAAAACTAGAATTAATCTTTTTTAAAGCAACAAATTATGGCGGGTCAATAAATTCGTTGCCTGAAGAAGTTATTAGTTGAATTTTGAGACCGATTGCATTTCACATAGCACTAATACCCTTGGGAAAGGTATGAATCCAATTATTCTCCCCCCAGCTATGGGTAAATAGTAGGGCAGACTAGGTTCTTCAGCCTTGATGAGGCAACTAGTCTGGGAGAAGGAAAACTCTGAATTTAAACCTGTTAAACTCCGCTTAAAAAATTGACCTTGTGTCATATCCTGCTCGAGCGGAGGGATTGGTAAATATGATTAGTTGAATTTTGATCTGAATTTTTTTTTTTACTAAAATTTTGATCTAAATTTTTTTGACCTCTGTTAGCTATGCAGAAGTCATCATCATCATCATCATGTCGTGGTGCTAGCACGGATTTACCGGACTCTCTATCACTATTCGTCTCTATCGTCTATCGCTTACAGCAGGTCTTCTAGACTACATCCTGTGTCCGTACAGAGCTGTTGTAAATAAGTTGTAGCTTGTCGTCCAAAACCTGCACGTCCTAGTGAAGGGGTCCATCGGAGAACGTCGCTTAGGAGTTTGTCTTTATTTCTCCAGCAGTATCGTAGTCATAATCCTATTTACCCAACCCCTCCGCTCGGGCAGGATATGACACAAGGTCAATTTTTTAAGCGGAGTTTACCAGGTTTGAATTCATAGTTTTCCTTCTCCTAGACTAGTTGCCTCATCAAGGCTGAAGAACCTAGTCTGTCCTACTATTTACCCATAGCTGGGGGGAGGATAATTGGATTCATACCTTTCCCAAGGGTATTAGTGCTATGTGAAATGCAATCAGTCTTGTCCCGGAATTGAACTCGTATCACCGTGTCCATATCCTGTGACGATAACCATTACACCACGGGCACCAACAGTATCGCAGTCATAATGATGCTCAATAAAAACACAAAAGTAAAAGTTCGCTCACCAGATGGAAACACAGGCTTCTTTGACATTGTCGCTGGTGTTCTGCAACGAGATACATTAGCCCCATCGCTGTCCACAATCTGCCCAGACTACGTACTTCGAAGGTCGATAGATCAAATGAAAGAAAATAGAGAAGTACTGGGTGATAAATATTTGCTGTATAAGATAAATGCTTTTTCTATCATTAGGCTACACTTTGTTGATGAACTTTCGTTTTGACGTTTATTACCGGCTTTCTTTGCAATAGAAGATGTTGAGATTCTACACTGGTTTAAGATGGTTTGCAAGGCGCACACGATACAAACAAGAGTTTACGAACCATTTGCAGATGATCTGGAAAGGAAAACAGTTCCTCATTGCCTCTTCTGTGCGGATAATGAGGTGGAAATCCATCCGGCCTGTCATAAAAGTAATATAAAAATATGCAAGAAAAACTAGTTCTCAAGAGTCAAACTCCCGACTTGGTTTCACCCACAGCCATGTTTAATGGTATATCAACCCTTGGGGATTATTTAATGTCAAAGATTTTCGTGTTGAATAGTTGTGGTACTATTTAACCCATAGCTTGGGAGAGAAAGGAGTTCATAGCCTTCTCAAGGATGTAAGTGAAAGCAATAACGTGACTGGAGTTCGAACTCGTTTACTACGCTGTTGCAGTCCAGCACGCTAGCCATTACGCCACGGTAACTCACAAGCATTTAGCGGCTGGTTGTTACATACAGAAATGCGTTGATAAATGGGTGACATTGTAAATAGTGATGCTTATGTTTAAAAGGAAGAGAGACAGACAGAGAGAAAGAGGAAGAGAAAAAGAGGTTTGGTTTGGTTTGGATTCTTTGTTTAATGGCTTATAAACCTTTGTTGGTTATTTAATTCCAAAGCCATTCTCCTAGAAGAACAGTAGTGATACTATTTAACCCATAGCTGGGAGGATAAGGGGGTTCATACCTTTACCAAGTGTATTTGTCCGAAAGTGAACGTAATAGCGCGACTGGAGTTCGGACACGCTTACTACGATTCTGCAGTCCATTGCTTTAACCATTACACCACGAGGACACTCATTGAAGAGAGAGAAAGAGAGAGAGAGAGAGAGAGAGAGAGAGAGAGAGATTTTGTGTGGAGTGCAAGATTGAATAAAACGCCTGAGACTAATTCTAGTTGGAAATGATTGAATCAAAATCCCGATTATTAGATATTTATTACCAATCTCTATAGTATTAGAACTCTGTAACCAAGAATAAGCAGCAGTTCAAAAATAAGTAAACCCAATATAAATATATGTAATTTCTGGTAACAGAATTTCACTGCTGTAGACTTTCGTAATAAATAATACGGAATAATTTAATAAATAATTCATAATAATATTATTATAATTACTTTTTGACTGTAAATGTTATTCAAGAAATAATAAAATCCTGATATCTTTGATTTCAAACAAAATTAGATGTAGAAAGACAGTTTGGTATGGAGCAAAGAGAGTTCCATTGGAGAGAACAGGGAAGAAAACCAAAGAGAAAATGAAACGTAGGCTGGAGTCAGTTATCTAAAATGTTGATAAATGACAGGTTTGCGGATGGATTAAACATTTCAATTGATATTGATTAAAGAAAACTAATTCCTTTTAATCTACCTCTGAAACCATAAAAGTGCTTGCCAGAAAAAAAGACTCGGCATTAGATCTGAACAAGTTTTGCCATCCCGTTAAACCAATCATCTAACAAAACATCTATTTAGTATTTGTATATATTTTCGAGATTAATCGATGTTATTATTATCCTTCACATTGCGGACTGCTATACAAATCTTGGTTGCTATACTCACAGCGTTTCGGCCACTGCACTACCCGGCCTTCTTCAGGTGTCTATTATCGTACTCAGTAACATTCCAGTGGAATAAGAACACTCTACACCAGTATTTCGAATAAATGGGTTCAATTCGGAATTCCTTGGGGTTACTCAGTACGACAAAAGGCACTTGAAGAAAGCCGAGAAGTACAGTGGCAGAAATAATAAGAATATGGCAACCAATATCAGTAGAGCAGTCTGCAATTTGTAGAGAATAATAATCCATTTAGTAAGTTTTCTAAGATGAAAAATTGTTCTTTAGATTTACAAGGACATCTTTTTTCTTTCATAGAACGATTTGCATGTTTTATGGCTTCATGTTTAATAGGCAAAATTTAATTTTTTTTTTACATGAGTCGGTAAAAATGTCTAAAAACATAGGCATATGATAAAGTGATAATCTGAGAAGTTTGTAATTAGGTTCTGATGTCCCAAAACGAAAATGTCTCAAAAATGAAGAGCTCAGAGAACACTGTTAGATTAGCATATGACCAAATGAAAGAATTCATGCAAAAAAATCTTCAGATATTTAAAAAAATGGACTCCTGTCCTCCAAAGTAAGAATTTCGACATCAATAATTTCAGCATTTATCAAATATCTTTGCTTATTAGAAAAAGGTAACTTTTTTAAGAATATTAGAAACTAAAATGAAAATTGATAAGGTTTTCGCCACATGAATTTCCCAAAATTCCCTTTGTAAATTTGTTCAATTCAAAAATTAAAGAGGGTCTATTTGGAGTTTTTTTCCCTACCTCATTCCCTATTTTGACTTTTCTTTCAACTTCCTTTCCTATTTTGCCCTTTCTCTCTACCTCATTCCCAAATTTGACTTTTCTCTCAATCTCATTCCCTATTTGGACTTTTCTCTTTCCCTCTTTCTCTACTTTGACTTTTCTCTCTACCTCATTCCCTACTTTGACTTTTCTCTCTACCTCATTCCCTTTTGTCGACTTTTCTTTCAACTTCCTTTACTATTTTGCCCTTTTTCTCTCTACCTCATTCCCTTTTTTGACTTTTTTCCCAACTTTATTCCTTTGTTTGACTTTTATCTTTACCCCATTCCTTATTTTGATTTTCCTTCTAATTTATTTCCGAATTTTCACTTCTCTCTCAACATCATCCTCTTCTTTTACTTTTCTGTTTACCCACTTCCATATTTTATCTTCTGTTTTTACCTCATTTTTTAAATCCTGACTTTCATCTCTACCTCGTTCCTTTTTTTTTTACTTTTTCATCTTGTTCTCCATTTTCTCTTTTGGGCTTGTCTTGTTCTTTATTTGTTTTTTATTACCTCATTCCAGTTTTTGCTTTTTCTCTTCTCTTTGTTCTCTTCATAAATGTTTACACTTTTCTTTTTTGTCTTTTCCATTCTTACATTGTTGCTTTTTGTCTTTCTCATTAAATGGACAGTTTCTTGTGTCTTTCTCTCTCTACTTCCTCAGCCATCTTCCTGCAATATTCTCTCATCTCGTTTCACATTCCATTGTAAATTTTGAAGATTAAAGAGTTCCACGCTGTTTTCATGCGTCGTTTTTAACTTTTTCACAATGTAAGTGTTGCCGAAAAAATAATTTTTTTTCCTTAATTTTTTTTCTTTTTTTCGCAAGAGCCAACGATGAAAAGTGGATTCTGTACAGCAGCTGAAAAGATCTTCGCAATGGCATTTATACTGGTGAATCTTTAGAGCATTTGTCTTTATAGACAATACTCTATCAACAAAAGCTCATGGTCACTGAATGGTCACCTGTGACGGTCAGACACCATTACATTTTAATTTCATTAAGAAAGAATCTTGCTATAAATGTTTACTGTTAAGCATTGTAAACAGTGGACTTTGGATTAAGTCACCCTTAAAACATTAGTTTCTCCTAAATCAACAAAGTTGAGCGGTGAAGAGCTAGCTTAGAAGTTAGATAGGTGACCATTTAGAAACAGCAAATATCGTGAGCACTCAAAGCCCTGTGTACCAGTGAAAAGTTTAATAACTTCAAAGAATCCCAAGTAGGTAACTTTGGTCAAATCACGCTGAAAATTTTGGTTCTCCCTCAATCACCAAAGTTAAGCAGTAATGAATCTGGTCATTACTTAAGTACGTTACCAGATAAAGCAAATCTTTGTAAATTTTAAGAATGCGAAGAGCATAGAATATTATAAGAAATGTGACTAACATTATCCAATCAAAGAAAACCACTTTTGAGCAAAGAACTGGACGGTAAAGTTTATATGATAGTATTATATCTGATGTTAAAGAATGTTTTTTACCAAAAGGATCCAAGCACTGCAATACCGATAAAAGAAGCTCATGGACCACAAGGGAGGCTATGTTGAAAAATAAACCTCATTTGGTAACTTTCCTTAGATTATTTTGGTCCGCCAGTGAACTTTTCAGCCGACCTTCGTATTTTACCTTCTTCTCTTTTCGCTTTTTCTCTTTACCTCAGTCTTGGGTTTATTTTATCTTTACCGTTTTTATTTTCTCTCTTCATGCCCTTCCTTTCTTGCAAAAATTCAAGGATTTTTGAAGCTTTGCCTTACTTTCCATATTCTTCTAATCTCTCTCCAAAAACAAGCATTAAACAACGTTTCTAAATATAAAACAAAACACTAATTGGAAAGAGACAGGAAAAGTCTTCAAGGATACAAACCTAATTAATAAGACTTAATTGAATCTTAATTATATATATATATATATATATATATATATATATATATATATATATATATATATATATATATGCATCAAAATAAGTAATATTACCTTTCGTTTGAAAACTAAAGATTATAAAGTCATTTGAAAAATTAAAATGTCAGTGTTAACAATAGAAAATGAAATAGAACTCAATATACCAAAATATATTACTCAAAAGAAAAAAAACAGTTCGTAACCATAATTTTCATAATCATCTCATTAATGTTGACGTTGATAGAATATTATGATACAAGTCGCTCTATTTTCGTTTCTAATATATATATATATGATTGTGTGTGTGTGTGTGTGTGTGTGTGTGTGTGTGTGTGTGTGTGTGTGTGTGTGTGTGTGTGTGTGTGTGTGTGTTCAGGCAGCATTTCTTCGTTGAGGCATATTTGATTGAATATCATAATCATTCTTTGTCAATATATTTTTACTTCGATCATTTCTAATCGCGAACGCGCGTGTGTGTGTGTGTGTGTGTTATGATATCCTGCTGAAATTGGCTAATAAATTGTCTGTACTCAATTGGTTCCTAAGTACTTACGAACGAACCCCTCTTAGTCCATCATTGCTAAAGTACAATACACCGTTTTATTTATACCTGAGTAACTTTTTTTTAATTTAGTCCTATGAATGGCAACACTAGCAAAAGATGTTTGAGTACATTAACGCTGGTTTCAAATTTGATTTTATTCAGGGACTTATTTTTAATATGTAGGGCTTCAAGAACCTGTAATCTTTGTTTGTTATTTTGTTCTTCAAATCTTGTTGTGTTGTCGGTAAGAATTTACCGAAATTCAGTGGTAGAGCAGGTTTGTTTTTTTCAGATGTTGTGAAATTGAAAGATGCATGATAAGATATCACAACAAAAGCCGTTGACGTTAAACCAACATATACATTTTTTCCCAAAAGAATATTCAAATTAATACGCGGTGTCTTCAATAAGTTTCCGGACTTTTTTGTACAGGCATTTAAAATTGTTGTAGACTCTTGAAAATTCAGTATGTTATTGCTATATATATTATGAGATGACGAACCAATTTTTATGATTTCAGTAAGGAAGTTAATAGACCAGAGTTGATTTTTCCCCAGAAGAACAAATTAATACGCAGTGTCTTCAATAAGTTTCCAGACTTTTTTGTACAGGCATTTAAAATTGTTGTAGACTCTTGAAAATTCAGTATGTTATTGCTATATATATTATGAGATGACTAACCAATTTTTATGATTTCAGTAAGGAAGTTAATAGACCAGAGTTGATTGGGCAAAGGTTAGGGTTACTATGTTGTGGTTTTAAGGGAGTTCAGGAAGAGATTATGCCGGAAGAGGCCAACAGACTTGAAATCGAGTCAGTGGCATTTCCACCAGTGTACTATCGCCAGATACGGCTATGTGTGAAACGTACATCGAATGTCCATAAAAATAGAACATAGGAATCTCGAAATTCGAAAAACACGTAACGACTTCTCAGTTCATGTACGAAACTTTTTATTACCTTTGAGTTTAAAGGTTCTTCGACATAAGGAGAGAGATACACATTCTTTCTATTCTGGCTTTGTCGTCTGCCTCCCATCTCGTGCGGCACCCGCCACAAAGGCCACTGACCTGGCTTCGGCGAGCAAGCGAAAGCCAACCGTCCTCTCCCGAGGCAGGTCCCAACTCCACTAACTGACTTTTTCAAAATCCCCAAATCCTCCGTGCGCTTCCGGTGCGTTACGTCATTCACACTTGCTAGCCCCGTTTCCTATCTGGGCCATTGTGACATCTCTGAGTGACACGTCCGCTCCGCGCGCACGCGCTTGAATACTTGTGTTAGTGTTGCACCTAAGTTACCCATGCACTGAGCCGAAAGGTTCTCAACATAACTAAACCCAAAGGCATAAAACGAAATCCCTCAGCCATTATATTACACCAGGACAATGCACCAGTCTACAACTCCATCCTTATCACAGACTATTTGACCAGGATGGGCATCAAGACAGTTCCTCAGCCTCCCTATCGTCGAGACCTTTCTCCCTGTGACTTTTGGTTATTCCCTAAGCTCAAGGGAAAACTTAGAGGCTGTCGTTATGAGACAATTGAGGAGATGAAAGAGGCTGTGACGAGGTCATTCACGCTCATACAAGAGGACTTCGATGAGGCCTTCCAGAAGGTGTTGGAACGGTACAACATGTGCATTGCAGCCGGAGGAGATTACTTCGAAGGGGACTTGAGTTGCCCGGGATATTAGGTTAATGATAATTGCTATTATATATCGGAGGTTGAGGGTACAGGAGTTGTTATTAGTGGGGGTTTAAGTACTTTGGAACCAGTTAAATACGAAAAATTTGTTACCCAATTCCACGCAGATATCATAAAAGAATCGTAATAAAAATATATAGACAAGGGATTTCTATAAAATTTAATCAAATATATATATATATATATATATATATATAAAGAGTAAATAAAGGATTGTAATCTGACAATATATAGAAAAACTGATAACAACGATCCAAGTGGAAGGAATGATTTATTAACGGGTCGACACTATAGCGTTTCGGTTCTACTGAACCATCATCAGGACCATGAGGGTTGATATTAATAATTTTAAGTTAACGATGGAGGTTTTTGTATTTCACATTTCTAAACATCCATCGTTAACTTAAAATTATCAGTATCAACCCTCATGGCCCTGATGATGGTTCAGTAGAACCGAAACGCTATAGTGTCGACCCGTTAATAAATCATTCCTTCCACTTGGATCGTTGTTATCAGTTTTTCTACATATATTTTTTTTTCATTAAAAACAAGTCCAGATAGTTTTGGTTAAATATGATGAGAACAAAAATTTACATTTCCAAGTTTTTACTAAGTTTTGATATCGATCTTATTATTTACGAAGCTTAGTTTAGTCTGGAACACACACAAAACAATACATATATATATATATATATATATATATATATATATATATATGTACGAGGTGCCTTTAATAGGTTTCCAGACATTTTTCTACAGGCATTTAAAATTGTTGTTGACTCTTGAAAATTCAGTATGTTATTACTAAATATCTTATGAGATGACGGACCAATTTTTATGATTTCAGGTTCAAATGATTTCAAGATGGATTTAGTTCCCTTTAGTTTCTCATTTGTGAAGATATTCTTCAACTTTCTTGTTGCATAACAGAGGAAAAAAAACGACACTAATGTATAAAAATATTATCTGCTTCTTTTCTTTTCTCTTCATTACCCGAAATGTACGCATGGGTACAGTGAGAGAGGGTCGAAGATGTTTGAGCTTGCACACACACACACACACACACACACAAGGGCCGAGAAATAGATATTTTATTGCTATATCTATTCATAATCAATTTAACGAAAAAAAAAAAAGAACATGTTCATTTTTTTTCTTCCGAAGAATAGATGTTTAAATTCTGTGCGATTAGTTACGTCTTGCAGCTAAATGTCTTCCTATCGATAATTGCTAATGGTAAAAAAAATAAAAAATAAAATAAAAAAACCGCCTTTCCCCATTTAGGTTGGTTTCTTTGTTTAATGGTATATCAACTCTTTTTAGGTTATTTAATGCCAAAGCCATTCTCCAAGAAGAACAGTAGTGGTACTATTTAACCCATAGCTGGGAGGATAAGGGGGTTCATACCTTTCCCAAGGGTATTTGCCCGAAAGTGAACGTAATAGCGCGACTGGAGTACGAACTCGCGTACTACGATTCGGCAGTCCATCGCTTTAACCATTTCACCACGAGGATACCCTCCCCATTTAGAACAAAAAACAATGACGAAAACGTATGCAGGCCAAATTTAATAGCATGATATCAAGTTGTT
This sequence comes from Sepioteuthis lessoniana, assembly GCA_963585895.1. NCBI lineage: Eukaryota > Metazoa > Mollusca > Cephalopoda > Myopsida > Loliginidae > Sepioteuthis > Sepioteuthis lessoniana. The sequence goes on from OY757923.1 coordinate 8,817,435, forward strand.
CGGTTGACTCTGTAAGATACATTTTCCACAGTAAGTGGTTATTTATTAAGCTTAACTTAGTTGTGGCACAAGGCCGCAAGTACGGAGCATCCAGTTAAGAAGTAACTCACAATACAGTCGCAATGGATCTGCGAGGCCAGCTTGCTGACCATTACACCTCTATGAGATATCACTTCACAAAGAATAATTATGTTGTTGAAAAAAAAAATGGAGGTGCCCGTGGTGTAATGGTTATCGTCGCAGGATATGGACACGGCGACACGAGTTCAAATCCTGGACGAGACTGATCGCATTTCACATAGCACTTGGGAAAGGTATGTGGTAGGGAAGGCCACAATTATTCTCCCTCCAGCTATGGGTAAATTGTAGGACAAATTGGTGGGGCAACTAGTCTAGGAGAAGGAAAACTCTGAATTCAAATCTGTTAAACTCCGCTTTAAAAATTGACCTTGTGTCATATCCTGCCCGAGCGGAGGGGTTGGGTAAATATGATAATGTTGTTGAAAACGGAAAATTCTTCCAAGCTGTAACCGGGTCAATGCTACATGGACTCACACCAGAATTGACTGACGAGCAAAAACTAACATTCACCTCTGTTCTGACGAGCAAAAGGACTTACGAAGAGCAATGACCAATTAGGACCCGTGGCGAGAAAAAGTCAAGGAAATCTGATGATTATGATGATGATGATGATTATAATCTTGATATAATAATAATATATGGTATATTGATGATGATAATGATAGTGTTGGTGGTTGTTGTGATGATGGTGACGGTGGTGGTAGTGGTCATGGTGGTGTTGTTAACAGTAGTAGTAGTGGTGGTGATTTAAAAACGATAGATCTTGAATTATCTGCCAGTTTTTCATTTATGAATCATACGTTCCTTTTGTGATTACCCTCCCATATATATATATATATATATATATATATATATATTAAAGAATGCAAGATTGCAATTAATATGCAAACATATACACACACAGAAACACACATGTGTATATATATGTATATATATATGCATATTAATTGCAATCTTATGTTCTCTAATTAATTAAAATTAGACACTCGTAAATCCTAAACGAAAAAGGAAAATAATTTGAATAAATGCCAAGACAACAACGACAGCAAATTCCGCGATTCCTGCTGAAGAATTTTACCAAAAATATCTATCCAAGAATATTCAATATTTAATTAGTATTAAAAACAAACGTAAAACAAGGTGATGTTTGGGCAACAATCTAATTTTGCTCACACTATTTTAGTATTAATATTGTAAATTTTTATAATCCTTATTCTCTTGGTGACTTTTTTTCCATTATTTTATCATCACTACAACCATGTCGATCCTCATCGTTTTCTTGGTCTTCTTCTTCTGCTGCCGCTGCTGCTAAAGTATTTCCGTCGAATCTCCAACACCTTCCACAGTATTCTTATTTACTCCAGCATTGTTTTACTTTTACTTTTTTCTCGAATCTCCAATTACTCCTATCTAATCTCCATTGTTTCAACAGTTCTTCCAGATATGCCAGTTATGGTTATTTATCACAGTTATGTTCCTCAGGTTTCTCAGCTTCTTCGCTTCTAAAACAAGATACTACAATTTTCTTTCTTTCTTTCTTTCTACTTTGACAGGTCTGAATCTCAAAATTCCAGAGTATTTTTCTTAGTCTGCTTCTGAGTTTTATGTCCAACACTGGTTACGAGGTTTTGTCTCACTGTGGTGCTTTTGTCTGAGCAGTAGTTTTTACTGGTCTTCCAGCTAAATATCTGGTTCGATCAACAGCTTTTCTAGAAATTGTCTGAGCAATTGCTTCTGCTTCTCTGCCAGCTGAATATCTGGTTCGATCAACAGCTTTTCTAGAAATTTTCAGAACAATTGTTTCTGCTTCTCTGTCAGCTGAATATCTGGTTCGATCAACAGATTTTTAAGAAATTGTCGGAACAATTGTTATATTTTGACCTTCGACCCGGCCCAAAAATACTATTCCAAGGTAATACACCGGAAGGAAGTGACACATTCCAACGGCCAGTAATCGAAAGAGATCGCGTGGGCGGATTAAGTCTTATGATATGGGACAAGGTGAAGGTCCCATTGTGCCATTACAGTCATGCACCGGAAGAGAGTAACCTCTGAACTGCATGACAGTTATTTCCACTTGATGACGATTAAACATTCGATTTCAAAGATCCAGTAGGCGATCGTGTGGGCGTTGAGTTATTATTTAACTCAGTTGAGTTTGGGTCCCAGAGCAGTTGTCAGCAGACTTCTAGACAGTAGAGACCAGATGTGGTAGGGAAGGCCACACCCGACCGAGGGGGCCCTCGGAAAGCCCCGATGGAGTTGACCCCAACATCAGGAGAACAATAAAGACACAACGTGACGGTCATAACAGTGGGGTCAAAATATGAAGTTTATGTTCGGTCTCCAGCATCCTCTCACATGCAAACCCTTCAACAACACTTTCGAACCCTTACAAGTAAAGTGAGAGGTAAATATAATTGTAAAGAGTTCACCCTGCTTCCTTTCTTCATGCGTCTTTCTGTGTGCGTCTATATTTACTATTATTGAGTCGTTATGATACGGCAAATGAGTATATAACACAATTGTTTCTGCTTCTCTGCCAGCTGAATATCTAGTTTGATCAACAGCTTTTCTCGAAATTGTCTGAGCAATTGTTTCTGCTGCTCTGCCTGGTTCGGTCAGCCGCTCTTCGAGAAGTTGTCTGTGCAGAGCTTTCTGTAGATCTGAATTTTGTCTGTTCGCCACGCTAGGCAACAAATCGTTCTTCTCCCTAGGATAACACGCCTCCTTCTAGCATGCCACCCATGCAATTTACGCGGCAGTTCTACTAGAGAACAAACTTCGTCCTGTTTATTTAGCAAACAGGTGCACCTCCAATTTGCGCTGAATTTTCGCTGAGGTATATGCGTCTTGTTTACTTTAGGCAACAGGTGAATTTCTGGTTATACTACGCGACATGTCAAAGAAATTTTCAAGTCAATATCTAACAAGAGTTCTCCGTGACAAAACTTTATAGCTGGATTCAAAACATCTCACAGATGTTCTGGGTTGACTCGAAAAGATTCCAAGCATCAGGGTTTGTTTTTTTTTTTTGTTTTGTTTTTTTGTTTTTTTTTTGCATTATTCTGTGAGTATAAGGATCTCGTATCTCCTGCAGAGAAATATCGACGTTCTTTCTCTACAAGCAACCACACAAAGTTTGTCGCTTATTATATAGATTCTAATAACAGCAACATATGTGGTATAATTTATTTCTTAATTTTTAACCTGTAAAAGTTCTCATTTACCTTCTATGATAAACAAGAAAGTCCACACTGTTTCTTCCTTGACAAACAAGGGTTGAAATTCACACTGGTCTTGTGCCATTGGGGTGAGAATATTTCAGCAAGTTCTGGATTTTGCCTTGAGAGATTTGAACCTTATATAATCACATGGGATGCCTGACTTAACTTGCTCTTTCTGGGGAGATAACAGCGCGGGATTGTTAAAATACGTAGCCATTTGGAGAAAAAAAACAATTCTATGTTTAACTTGGGGAAGGACAACTGGTTTCTATTGTGGCATTTTCGTCTATAAGACCAGGAGAAGAACTAATCACCTTACAAGTTCGAAAAGTTTTTATAATTTGTTTTCTTCTCTCTTAAGTCTTTGCCAGCCCCATCGGTGAGACCTTGAATACTTCATCAGCATCAACTGCAGAGGAGTAAGATCTAAAAAAAAGAAACATATCTTAAGAATGACCCTAAATTGCATCTGTCAGTGAAATTCCTCTTCTGCAGGTACAGAGTACTTCTTCATTGCCATTACCCTCAGTTCCACTGTCACCGAGAGTGGTAGTAACTCTTAGAATCCCATCTATGGTTTAAATTGATCTGTTTAGAAATTATTAGCATTCGATAGGAATATGATTATCCTTATTAAATAAAATTATTAATGTTTGATAGAAATACTTGAAACTATTTGACTGTTGACAAATTATTTGATTTAGGTTAGTTGAAGCTATAACTGTTTAATAAGAATTATTAGTATTAATAGCATTAAAACGAATGCCTGAAACTATATAACTGTATGTTAAAATATATCATTCAATATGAATAGTTACTTTAAAATATAATTGTTTATAAGTTATTAGTATTAGATAGGAATACTCGATAGCATCTATAAGTAAGTACAGTCGGCAACCTTTGATCAATTACTACTACACTGAGGTGTAGGGGAGGGCGCTACTCCTTTCCCTGGATTGCCCCCCCCCCTTTACAATTGATACGTATCTTATAATGCTGCGACAAAGCAAGGCGGCATCAAGTACCATTTTTGAGTCTTTGATATAACTCGACTTGGGATTGAACCCCGGTCTCCCGGAATAGCCTATATAAGTAAGTAAAGTTGGCGACCATAGTTGAGGGTGACCCCGAAGGCTCCCTTTTCGATAGCTACTACACCGAGGTGTAGGGGAGGGTGCTACTCCTTTCCCCAGATTGCTCCTCTTTACCCTTGATCCGTACCTTATAATGCTGAGTGTTAAGCAAGGAGGCATCAAGTACCATTTTTTGAGTCTTTGGTATGACTCGACCTGGGATTGAACCCCGGTCTCCCGGGCCATTGGCGAACACTCTAAGCATATATACTGGTAAAGAAATAATCGGCATTACATAAGAATACCTGAAATCATACAAATATGAACAAACAAATGATTATTGACTAATAAAAAAATGCAATTAAAAAATGTAATGAAGCAATGAAAATATAGCAATGATTCCAATCAAACATTCAGAAATAAATGAAGTACCATTAAAGTACATATAAGGTGTTAATATATTATAAAATAAATTAACCCAACCAATTCTAGTGTTCACTTCAAACTCCAATGCGATTTTCTGAATGATTTATTTTTCAACTATTTTCTTTACACACACACATATATATATATATATATATATATATATATATATATATATATATATATATATATATATATATATATATATATATATATATAATGAAATTTCTTGACCTGTTCCTAGTCATAGGACATATTTATATTCTAAACTTCGTAAAATCAACAAATCTCCATTCTAGTATCATCACACCCTGATGTTGTTCCATTTAAGCCTAGTGATATTGTGAGGTATTGCTGTGGTGCCTTAAGTTCGTGACAATGATTTTAAAGCCTTTAAAACAATTACGCCTGCCTATCTATCTTTCTATCTATCTATCTACCTCAGTATAATAAATAAATAAGTACAGCATAAACAAGAATAAAACAAATAGAAAATCATATATATATATATATATATATATATATATATATATATATATATATATATATTTAAAATAGAATAAAATTGTGTGTAAATTAAATAAACAAGAAAAATGAATAAGTAAAACAATTAAAAACAATTGTCAAAAATAGGTAAATAAGTAGATTAATAAATTGATTAATCTTTCATAAATAAATTATAATTTTTTTTTTTTATCTATCATCAATGAACTTTCGCTTCCAAGATTTCAATTTCCATAGCTGTTGCGATTCAGTTAATTAGTTTAACAATGATGATAATTATGTTATTATTTTTATTCGCATCTTCATTTTTTTTTAAATCAACGTTATCCCTTCTTATTTATCTAATTAATATTCGCACTGATATCGTCCTTGTTATAAAATCACTTCTTGTTCAATCATTATCATTTTGATTTTATATGGAGTCTATTCATAGGCTTTTATTAATATTTTTACTCGGGTTCATAATGATATTAATAATTTAATAACAATAAAGTCAACAGTAGTAATAGTAGTAGTTGTAGGAGGAGGAGGGGGAGTCTTTAACGTCCTTATTTAATAGGGATTCTTTTTCTAAATATATAACTTGTAAATTTTATTCATTTGATAAATTTCCAAGCCCCGTTCACTTCCGAATTAGAATTGTATTAGATTATATTATTTATTTACTATCTTTCTTTTATTTACAAGGATTAATTTTCCGGAAAAAATAATGAAAATGTCTAGTTTATTAAAATAAAGCCGACGAAGATTATTAAAAAAAAATTGAATGAAAAATTAAAAAAGAGAAAAATCAACATTTTATGAGAAACAAAATTTGAAAATGACGGTACAAAATTAGCAAAATCTACACCCACAGGAAGTAGACCATTGGCGGAATGAGCGTTACTTCCGGAAGTCTTCGGAATGCAAAGGCTTTTAGATCTTGAGATCTTCCCAACTGTAGGCAGATACGGAGAAATTAACCTAAGTCTTTATTATTATCATTATTATTATTATTTAATCCTTAAGGCTTCTTAACAGGAGACTAAGCGGCAGCAACTCAACTGCGGTCTCCAGGACTCTTCTCAGTATTCTAAATGATTTTAACAATGCTGTGGTCTGGGTGGTCTTGATTCTTTTTATGATATTCAGTTACTCCTGTCTTTTTTCTAAGCCTTTGGACACCGTTCCAAACGCTCTAGCAACAATTGGTGTCACTGTCACCGTCAAGTGCTAAAGCTTTTTTTATTAGTTCTCTGGCTAGGTCCTGGTATTTTTTTATCTTTGCTTTCTTTTACAACACATCAATCAACCGCTGGAATGACAAAATCCTCTAGAGGGCAAGTTTTCTTTCTCTTTGTTTTGATAGTGAACACTAGGTCTAATTTTTGGGCCGCAATTAGGTGTGGGGGTCGTTTGTATATCAAAATCCAAGAGAATTTTTGCCCAGTCGGCTGCTTCTCTGCAGAGGGGTAGGACTCCCCCCACTAACGAGTTCCCAGTTAATTACACTAAACAATCTGATGGTGAGGTTCCAGTAATGCTGGAGCTTTGAAGGATGCAGAGTACCCCTTCATTGCCATCGCTCCCAGGTTCACTCTGGCCTGGAGGTGTATTACCTGATAGGGTCCTATCTATGGGTCAAATAGAACTAAACTGTGTACTTATACTAAACTGAATTGCTTGAAATAGAACTGTTGTGACATTTAGCTGTGTATAAACAAAAACTATACTTATACTAAACTGAATTGTTTGAATTAGAACTGTTTATTTGTATAAAAATAGATTTGGCGTTAAATAAACTACAAAGGTTGATATGACATAAAAGCCAAACAAAAAAAAACAAGAGAATTTTATGCACTACATCATCTACACTGATCAAATTTACATCCATTGCACTATTTGTTATTATTTCACTGCTTGTGAGTTTTTCATATCAGCCTTAACTGGAGGCATTTTACTGGAGTCTGAGTGACATCAAGTCTCCTCAACTCTCCAGGACTCTTCTCAGTATTCTAACCAATCTTAATGTTGTAGTTTGGATAGTCTCAATTAGCCTTATGTTTTGCGACTCTTCCAGTCCTTTTTCTAATCCTTTTCCAAATGCACCAGTCACAAGTAACATCACCATCACCCTCACGGTCCTCAGCTTTCTCATTTTTCTGGCAAAATCTAAGTACGTGTTTCTTTTTTCGTTTTCACTTATTTTCTCTATGTGGTCTACAGGGAATTCAAAATCCTCAATACGGCTTATTTATTTCTTTTATTTATGCTAATTGTTGCTAGGTGAGTCCTCCTAGCTGGGATCAAGTGATCCGTTTGTATCACAGAATCCCAGAGAATTTTATCTGACTGATTCTTTAGGATGGGTTCAGATTTGTACTTATACCTTTTGTTAGTATGATCACATTTCACTTACTTGCACAATTCCCAAAAGATATTTCACGAATTTGTCGCTTGAAATATCCATTCAGTTGTTTTGTTCCGTTTCTCTTTCCCTGTTTTTGTTGTTCTGTTTGTCCTTACGTTTTCAGTGCTATTACTAGCCACTAAAATTAACCTTTCTTTACTTTTTTTGATGTGCTATTTTTTTTTTTTTTTCTCCACTCCCTGGCACTTTTTCACATCAGCTTTAATTTTGGGTCTTTCACTAGAGTCTGAGTGAATGATAGTTTCCTCTGGTCTGAATATTCCTCTGATTTCCAGTTCCTCCAGTCTTTTTTTCAAAGCTTTGGTGGATGTGTCCTCGTGGTGTAATGGTTAAAGCACTGGGCAGCAGAATCGCTGTAAGCGAGTTCGAACTCCAGTCGCGTTCACTTTCAGATAAATACCTTTAGAAAAGGTATGAACCCTCTTATCCTCCCAGCTATAGGTTAATTAGTACCACTACTGTTCTTCTAAAAGGAAGGATTTGGCATTAAATATCCCAAGAAGGTCGATATGCCATTAAAACTACCGTGAGTTGCTCGATATGTCAGAGAAAGACGGGTTAATTTTTTCTATTAAAAGATCACGGCTCTTCTTGGAATAAAACTTAGGCCCAAATTCCCTCTACACCGGTTGCTTCAATTCTGCCTTTCAAAAACAGGTCGTCCCCTTACTTCTGCCTGTCGGGGGTGGAGCAGAAATGTATCTGTTTCCAGTGATTCCACACCTGCACAGAAGATATGGAACCCCCGGTTTTCCCCCAGTCATTTTTAATTACCGTAACCATTCACCCGTGACTGGATGAAGTATAACGAGTGCTTTGGCTTGGCCGTTCGGAGACTGATTTCTCTTCTTTATTTATTGAGCTTTTATATCTATTTTTTCAATTATGTTACAGTCTATTTGAGTGAATTCTTTTTACCGTGACTGTCGGAAAAGATCTGATTATTTCGTTTTTTTCGGCTAATATCAACCCGTTGAATATCTCGAGTTTTACTCATATTGTAACTTTGTAAGCAAATGGTTCCGAGACACAAATAGTCGAGTTATCAAAGTTTAACATCTCGTACAGTTCGCAAAGTCTAAGAAAATACGCTTGATCAAGCACCTCGAACCGGGGGCTGATCGGTGGATGTGACCCAACCAAGGCGAAATCGGAGGTGGAGGGTGCTATAAACTCCAATGGAAGACGACGGATTACGTGGTTCTATCCCTTTTTCTTTTTTGGTGGTTGGGGCGCATGGAGACAAACGTTCACACGAAAAAAAAGAAAGAAGCCAAAACGCACGTTATGTTCGTAATCTATATCTTCCGTCTTCCACGGCCTCAGACACTGAACAGAGTGAATAGAGCAACGAAGGTCCTAACGCTTGTAACGAATTACGTTTTGTGTTTTTATTTTCTTATTCATACATTTACCATCACTGACGTAGTAGTCGTCGGTGACTATGCAATAATTTCATTTATCTGTTTTATTTTCTTAGTTGATAAATTCCTCGTCAATCGATAAGGACCAACAAAGAATTCATATCGGACTATTCACCTCGTCTTGGTTGTTATATTAACAACACTTCGGCCGCCGAAGCCTACGGCCTTCTTCGTGTATCTTTTGCTGTAGTGGATAACCTTTAGGGATTTTCACATGGAATTCTTTATTGAAATGACGGAGTTAGACATTACTTATTCTGTTGTCCACACGTTGGGATAATTCATGCCAGTTAATTCGCCTTTTCTTCGCACTTGTTATGAACTTTTTCTTTCCGCTAAACTCGATCGCAGGAATTGAACTCAAAACTTCTTGGCAGAATTCTACAAGAATCTGTTAACCAACGCTTTTCACTCTTGATCAGTGTCTCGAAGGACAATTCAGATTGAATGTTCGTTTGTTGTTTAATGGCATTTCAACCTTCTTAGGTTATTTAATGCCAAAGCAATCCTTCTAGAACAGTAGTGGTACTATCTAACCCATAGCTGGAAGGATATGGGGATTCATACCTTTCCGAAGGGTATTTGTCTGAAAGTGAACGTAATAGCACGACTGGAGTACGAACTCGCAAACAACGATTCTGCAGTCCAGCACTTTAACAACTGTGCCCCCAGTCCACATTGACTAATTGATTTTTTGAAGGCATGTCAACTCGTCTAGGGTTATTTTATGCCTGGAGGCTAGAGAATCGAGTTCATTGTATGTTCATATCTATATTTTTTGTGGGATTGTTCCATGATTTTTTTGCACATAGTCCAATTGAATTCGAATCATATTTAGACAGATCTATTTGAAACATAGACGGGGGCTATAACAGTGTCAAAGGAGACCTGATAGTAATGACAATAAAGGGATGTTTCTACACTCCTAAGACCTACGGAACAATAACTTCATACTACTTCGACATTGTAACAGGTGTACTGCAAAGAGACACATTAGCCCCATACCTCTTTATCATTCTTCTAGTCTATGTGCTTAGAGTATCTATCGATAAAATCAAAGAAAACGGTTTCAAGCTAACAAAGGAAAGAAGCAGAAGGTACCCCGCAAAAACAATTACCTACGCCGACTACGTCATGACATAGCTCTTCTGGCAAATGCACCCGCCCAAGCCGAAACTCTGCTACATAGTCTGGAACGAGCCGCTGCGGGCATCGGCCTCCATGTCAATGTACACAAGACGGAATATATGTGCTTTAATCAAACAGGCAACATCTCCACACTAAACAGCAGCTCTCTGAAACTAGTTGACAAGTTCACCTTCCTCGGAAGCAGTGTCTCATCAACCGAGACAGATATCAACACGCAACTAGCAAAGGCATGGACAGCTATGGATACCCTATCGGTCATATGGAAGTCAGACCTGACCGATGAAATGAAACGCAGTTTCTTCCAAGCAGCGGTCGTGTCGCTACTGTTATATGATGCACTACATGGACGCTAATTAAACGTATGGAGAAAAAACTTGACGGCAACTACACAAGAACGCAGCGAGCAATATTGAACAAGTCCTGGAGACAGCATCCCACAAAGCAGCAGCTGTACTGCCACTTACCGCCCATCATGAAAACTATCAAAGTTTGACGAACCAGACATGCGGGACACTGCTGGAGATGTAGGGACGAGGTCATAAGTGATGTACTCCTGCAGACCTCTTCCCATGGACGAGCAAAAGCTGGACGACCAGCTCGAACGTACATACAGTAGCTTTGTGCCGATACGGGATGTAGCCCTGAAGACCTGCCGGAAGCAATGGACGATAGGGAGGGGTGGCGAGAGAGGGTCAGGGATACCCGTGCTGATAGTGCGACATGATGATGATGATGATGATGCTATACCCAGGACACAATTTTAAAGGGAGTCTTACCACTCTGTAAGAGATAAGTCAGCGTGTTATTAGCCTTGTCGACAGGTTGAATCAATTCAGAGATCATTTTTGAGAGCTCAAAATCAATGTCGTGTTTGTGTGCCTCTTAAAACCAGGACGTTTGCAAGGGTCGAATTTTCGCGAAAATTACGATAGCCTAAAATAAATAAATGGTGTAGGGTGCCCTGTTCAATTTTCTTGCAAGAATCGTTTTTCTCTAGAGGCTTTTAACTTTAAAATAGAATTACACACACCAAAAATATTAGATATTTTTCCTGAACTATCTACGAATACGGAAGCCAACCAGTGACAAAATCTCAAATGAGACGAAATCCTTACAATCAACATACGCAACGCTGATGACACCATTTTAACCTTTGCTATAATTACGCTCTGTCGGCAAAGCTTAGAATACACTGACTGTATCCCCAGCAAAGGGGTAAGAACACCCCCCGAAAGGGTTGTTCTGAGTATGGCACTACATCTTGTGGTTAGGCTTTAATTCTGAAGATCTAGGGAGTGTGGAGCAGCCCTTCATAAGCTTTACCCCCGGTCCACTCGGATCCGGATAGGTTGCGCTTGCAAGGGTCCCATTGAGATATCTTTGAAAATTGTTATTTGATTAGGCCATTGGAAAAAAAAACTCTTGATAACCAAATGTAATCATGAACGCACGGTGAATGCAATTCCCTAACCTCAAAGCATAAAATAACCAGAGACAGTTTGCCATGCCATTAAAATGAATCAATCATTCCTCATTATGCTTAAACCTTCCACCGGAGAAATGGAAAAATCATATTTGAAATGGAACAGTTACTTTCGAAAATGGCGTATGAAAGTAAATACTGAAAAAAGCAAGATAATCTCTGATGACCTATGAAAAGGTCAACAAATACATTTTTGGTGGGGGATCAGTAATTCCGTGAAGCTTATCTGACATAAAAACGCAGTTGACTCAAAGAAATCTGGAAACGAAGAAATCTTTCAAAGGCAATCAAGTTTCGTTTATCAACATCATTATCATCAATATCAGTCTCATGACCCCATGTCGAATCGGTTGTTGAGAAACTACTGATGCCTTTTTAACAATCAATCAACTTTTATTTCGGCCGCAAGCTACACTTTGCGACTCGGTAGAATTGTCTAATCTCTTATGTTGTCTTCCCACCTGTTTGCTTTTTCGTCTTCCTCTCTGTTCTGTACCTTGCAGGATGACTTTTGCCATACCAGATGATCGCGTCACATGTCCATACCAAATCCTTTTTCTCCTTTTCACAACGATAAACTGGTTGTCCTGTGACAGACATGCAGCAGTTCTACTTTTTTAAGTTCCTAATTTGTTGGTTGGTTGGTTGTTTGGGTTTTATGGTATATTAACCACTGTAGGTTATTTAACGCCAAATCCATTTTTATCTTTGTCAAAACAGTTCTCTATATATAATAATTCAGTTTAGTGTAAGTACAGTTTTACTGCAAAAACAGTTTTATTTCAAGCAATTCAGATTAGCATAGGCACGCAGTTTCAATATAAGTACGGTTTAATTAGCAAAAACATTTCTATTTCAAGCCATTAGATTTCGTCAAACAGTTCTAATTCAAACAATTCAGTTTGGTATAAATATTTACTTTTCCAATTCAGTTTGATATTTTTCTATTTACTTTTCCTCATTTGTATGCACACATTTAAACAAAAATCAGTATGGTGAAGGAAGCACGGTTTAGTTCTATTCAGCCCATAGATAGGATCCTTATCAGGTGCTACCACTCTGAGTGAGAGTGGACCTGGGAGCGATAGCAATAAAGAGGTACTCTGCATTCCCCAAAGCTTCAGCATTACTGGAACCTCACCATCAGATTGTTTAGAGTCATATCTAGGACACTTGTTGGGAGGGGTCTTACCCCTCTGCAGAGGTGCAGTCAGTGTATTCTACAGTCCCAGCCGACTGGGCAATCTTCATTTGTGATGTGGTCTCTGCATGACATGTTTAAGATCTTACGGCTGCATCTCATTTCAAGGGCTTCAACGAATCTCTGTGTGTCAGCAGAGAGGGTTCGGGAATCATAAGCGAACAGAAAGATAGGGATAATAAGTGTACGCATGAGTTTAAGTTTTGATATTAAGAAAATGTTTTTAATTCACCACATGCGTTTCAGTTTTGTAAGTGCCGCTGTTGATGGGGCAATTCAGGCCTGATTTTCTGGTTTCGATCTTTCATTTAAGAATCTAAGATGATTGCCACAAATTTCTTGACACTTTTGACAGTTTCAATGATTGGTTTCTTTATTTAATGGCATATCAACCTTGTAGGTTATTTAATGCCAAAGCTATTCTCCTAAAAGAACAGTATTGGTGCTATTTAACCCATAGCTGGGAGGATAAGGGGGTTCATACCTTTCCCAAGGGTATTTGCCTGAAAGCGAACGTAATAGCGCGACTGGAGTACGAACTCGCTTACAACGAATCCGTAGTCCATCGCTTTAACCATTACACTACGTGGACAACCCCCCGATAGTTTCAAGTTTTTTGCTTTAAAACTTGATGTTCTTTTTTATTACATCGTTACTGTTGGTCATGATCTTTGTCTTCTCTGCGCTGATCTCCATGCCAAAGACATGCAATGCTGTGTCAAGTCCCTCAACAAGTATTGGCTAGTTCCTCTTCACCTGCTATTGTATACATTAATAGTCCCAACAGCCATATATAACAACGGTGATAATAATAATAATAATAATAATAATAGTGATACCAATTGTAATTGGTGCGCTCTGTGCTGACATCAAAGGATTGCTACACTGACAGGAGAACTTGAAAATAAGAACAGCAGATTCCATCCAAACAACAGTATCATTAAGATTAGCCAGAATACTTAGATGAGAACAAGGAGATTTGTTGCCATTCAGACTCCAGTGGATATCTACCAGCTAACGCTGGGGTGTCCTCGTGGTGTAATGGTTAAAGCGATGAACTGCGGAATCGTAGTACGCGAGTTCGTACTCCAGTCGCGCTATTACGTTCACTTTCGGCCAAATACCCTTGGGAAAGGTATGAACCCCCTTATTCTCCCTCCAGCTATGGGTAAATAGTAGGACGGACTAGGTTCTTCAGCCTTGGTGAGGCAACTAGTCTAGGAGAAGGAAAACTCTGAATTCAAACCTGTTAAACTCCGCTTAAAAATTGACCTTGTGTCATATCCTGCCCGAGCGGAGGGGTTGGTAAATAGTATCTACCAGCTAACGCTGATGTGAAAAGTTCTCAAACGAGTGAATTAATAATAATAATAATAATAATAATAATAATGAATGGCTTTGCGTCTAATCAAATGGTGTAATGGTTATCGTCGCAGGATATGGACACGGCGACACGAGTTCAAATTCTGGACCTGACTGATTGCATTTCACATAGCACTAATACCCTTGGGAAAGGTATGAATCCAATAATTCTCCCTCCAGCTATGGATAAATAGTAGGGCAGACTGGGTTCTTCAGCCTTGGTAAGGCAACTAGTCTAGGAGAAGGAAAACTCTGAATTCAAACCTGTTAAACTCCGCTAAAAAATTGACTTTGTGTCATATCCTGCCCGAGCGGAGGGGTTGGGTAAATAGGATCAAATGTCCTCAAGAGGCAAGCGTACCTGAATGGATGACGAAAGGTACAACTGCCTTGATCCAGAAGGACCCAAAAAAGGAACTATCCCCAGCAACTATAGAGCAATAACGTATTTACCTACGATGTCAAAAGTCTTGACCGCACAGATAAGAGAAGAAATCTATAATTCGCTCATATGCAGCTATGTCCGGAAGACCAAAAAAATGCTACAGGGAGAACAAGAGGAACAAATTACATACTATATATAATTCAGAACATCCTCAAAGAAGTGCGGAGTTCCCCTTCATTGCCATCGCTCCCAGGTCCACTGTGGCCCGGAGTGGTAGTACCCGATAGGGTCCTATCTATGGGTCAAATAGAAGTAAACTGTGTACTAATGTTAAATTGAATTGCTTAAAATAGAACTGTTTCGACATTGAAACTGTTCGTACGCTAAACGGTATTGTTTGAAATAAAACTTTTTTTTTTACATTTAACTGTGGGTAAACAAAAACTATACTAGACAGAATTGTTTGAATTAGAACTGTTTGACTCAATTGAATAGCTTAAAATAGAAATATTTTTGACAATTAAACTGTGTATTTATGCTAAACTGAATTCTTTTAAATAGAACTGTTTATGTGTAAGAATGGATTTGGCATTTATAACCAACAAAGATTGATATGCCATAAAACCCAAACACAAACTCAAAGAAGTCAAAATAAGGCGGGAAAATGTAGCCATGGCATGGATTAATTTCGCAAAAACTAACGAAATGATCTCGAAAACTAGGGTAATAGATTGTCTGAAAATGTACAAGGTATCTGAAAAAGTTATAAGCTTCATTATGGAAGCCATGAAAAACTGGAAAATGAAATTAACAGCAGGAGGGAAAATTTGAGCTGAGGAGAAATTCCAGAGAGGCATCTTCAAAGGAGATGCGCTCTCGTTATTACAATTCGTAATAACAATGATGCAACTTAATTACATACTTTGGAAATGTACAGGGGACTACAAATTTACAAAATCACAAGATTCATCACTTTATGTGATAATTGGACGACATCAAGCTATTTGCACAAAATGAAAAAGATCCGGACACTGTTAAAAA
The DNA here is from genome assembly GCA_963585895.1 of Sepioteuthis lessoniana. NCBI lineage: Eukaryota > Metazoa > Mollusca > Cephalopoda > Myopsida > Loliginidae > Sepioteuthis > Sepioteuthis lessoniana. The sequence goes on from OY757923.1 coordinate 8,833,198, forward strand.
CAGTAAGAATACACACCAAGATCATAGGAATGGAATTTGGCTTTGAAAAATGTGCCATGCTGATAATGAAATGTGGAAAAAGACAAATAACAGATAAAATAGAATTACTAAATCAGGAAAGGATCAGAAAGTTTGGAGAAAAGGAAAATTACAAGTACTTTGAAATATTGGGAACTGCTCGTGGGGTGGTTCGTGTCATAAAGAACACAGATTCAAATAAAACAAAAGCATTCCACATTAGAACTATCAACATAAATTTCTTAAGTCAGAAGGAAAAGGTAGGAAATCCCTTCTCAACAAGATATTGGCTAATAATTTTTTCTCGATAGAACGTCTTAAATTTCCAAGTGTCCTGGATGTGACACTAAGTTTCATTGGATGGTGAGGCTCTATTCCTATAGTTTGGGGAATATGAAGTAACCCTTCTTTACCATTACTCTCAGTTCCACTCTGACCTGGTTCAGAAATACCTATTAGGGTTCTATCTTTGGATCAAATAGAACTGTTTAATCATTTACTAATGATTATTATAAATAGTAGTTATTTTAAACCATATGGTTGTGGGCAAATTGTTTGTATTGGGTGGGAATATTTGATAAGTAGAATTACTTATGTTAAATAACAATACTTAAAACCATTTAAAGGAGAGCAAACAAATAATTCATATTAAATAGAATTATAATTGCTTCCAATACTTGAGGAATTATTAACGTCAGGTACTTGAAACCATTAAACTATGTACAAATAGAATTATTAGCGTTAGATAATTATACTTGTAACCATTAATATGCAAATTAATAAGTTCTGACTCTTTTCAAAAATAAATTCAAATCATATGTATGTATGAATGTATGTATAATGGAGGTTGAGCATTAAATAACCCACAAGGGTTGGTATAGCATAAAACGCTTCCAATTCGATTTCCAAACATGGAAATCATTAATCTTTATTTGAGAAACGCACTATTTTCTTCCCTATCGTTTTTGGCAACCAATATTAATCACGCAGTTAAAGAACAGGCGTAGAAACAGAATATATATATAAATACGTGATCAAATTATATAAAAACGATGCAGTTGTAATGATATATGCGTGGGAATGTGTATGAGAATGTGTGTTTTTTTATGTATACATATGTATATATATATATAAACTCACAAATCTTTCTTACAACACAAATGTCGTAGGCAGGATTTAAGGAAATTATTATTTTTCCGTTTAAATATTTTTCCGTTAAAGTATTTTTCCATTTAGATATTTTCCTGTTTAGATACTTTCCGTTGAAACATTTTCCCGTTTAAATATTTCCTGTTTAAATATTTTCCCGTTTAAATATCTTCCGTTTGAATATTTTCCCGTTTAAGAATTTTCCTGATTAGATATTTTCCTTTTTCATATTAAATTAAAATGTTTAAACGGGAAAATATATAAACGAGAAAATAATTACTTTATTGTATCATTTTACTGCCAATCTGAAGATAGGCATTCGTAAAACTCGAATTGTAGGAAAATTTTGTGAGGTTTTTTTTTTATTCAATATTTATTGTAGATTCCTCAGTTTCTAAAGTATTAAGCAGTATTTTATTTTTACTTGTCATTCTATCATTATTGTTTTAATAAACACTCACACACACACACACAAACACACACACTCATACACACACACACACACAAACACACACACACATATGAAGAAGTTGGTGACCATAGTCGAGGGAGACTAGAAGGCTCCCTTTCAATAGCTACTACACCGAGGTGCATGGGAGAGCGCTACTCCTTTCCCTCCACTTCTATGAATCCGGACTTAACCGATTTAAAGATGTATTTAATTTAAATTTTGATGTTCAATATCTTATATATTCAGATTTGTATAACTCTGTCGACATATTTTCGAGATATTCTGTGAATATATATACCGACACAGACATACAAATATGAACATATAGATATACGTACGTACATGTGTGTGTGTGTGTTAAAGTGTATGAAAAAAATCTTGTTTTTGAAGATCTTATTCCGAACCTTAAACCATTTGCATATCTTAGTATTGAAGTTGTAATGCCATAAGGAGAAATGATTAATATATTATCAAAATAGTTTTTTTTTTTTTCAGTTTTACTTGAAAAGTACCATTTACAAAATAAGGTTTGTACTTGTTATTCTTATTCTTCGTATATAAGTTTCCAGACTTTTTTCGTACGGGCATTTAAAATTGTCATAGACTCTTGAAAATTCACTATGTTATTACTATACATCTTATGAGATGACTGACCAATTTTTATGATTTCAGATTCAAATCAACAGCTACAGCAGCAATTGGAATACACCCTACTAAACCCTGATTGTCACAGTCGGTCAATTTCAAAAATGCAATCTGGACGTGAGGACATTTTAGAAGAACGATATGCAATAAAATTCTGTTTTAAACTTGGAAAAAATGCCACAGAAACGTATGGAATGCTTCAGATTGCTTTTCGACCATCTTGCATGAATCGAGCATGGGTTTTTGAGTGGCATAAAAGATTCAAGAAAGCCAGGGAGTCTGTGAGGGATGATGAGATGTGTGGGAGGAGTAAGGAAGTCAATACACCACAGCTGATTGGCCAAAGGGTTAGGGTTAGGGTTACTACGTTGAGGTCTTAAGGGAGTTCAGGAAGAGACTCCGTCGGAAGAGGCCAGAACTCTTCAATTCGGGTCAGTGGCATTTCCACCAGGACAATGCACCAGTCAACAACTCCATTCTTGTCACTGACTATTTGATCGACATGAGCGTCAAGACAGATGCTCACCCTCCCTATTGTCCATACCTTACTCCCTGTGACTTTTGGTTATTCCCTAAGCTCAGAGGCTGTCGTTATGAGACAATTGAGGAGATGAAAGAGGCTGTGACGAAGGTCATTGACACGCTGACACAAAAGGACTTCCATAGGGCCTTGCCGAAGTTGCAACAAGTGCATTGCAGCCGTGGGAGATGACTTCAAAGGGGACTAGAGTTTCATGTGTGTACTATCAATAAAAGTGCCCATGCGAAAAAAAAGTCTGGAAACTTATCGTATGCACCTCGTACTTACATATTCGGGTGAATCAAATACACGTGCTTTACATTCTTCCACTATCAATCTTATTTCGTGTTCACATCTGAAGACAATGATGTTACTCTATTGTCATAATTATCATTGAGAGATTTTCACTCCATTGTTGGTTGATGGTCTTTCTCTGGAGTTTGAGTGACAACAAGTCTCCTCAAATCTCCGGGACTTTTCTCAGTATTCAGGCCGATCATAATAATGCTGTAGTTTGGATTGCCTACAATCTTATTTCCAAGTCTTCCAGTCTCTTTAACAATCCTTTGGGGATCATTCCAAGTGTACCAATTACAATTAGCATCACCGTCATCTCCATATTCCATTGTTTTTTTTTTTTTTAGTTCTCTACCAAGGTCTTGATATTTATCTTTCTTTTCGCTTTCTTTTAATTTTACTCTGTGGTCAACCAGAACGGCAAAGTCCACTATTCTGCAGGTTCTCTTTTCTAATTGACTATCACTATTATTATTATTATTATATTTATTTCACTGCGCGCGAGTTTTTTACACCAGCGTTCGCTGGTGGTCTTTAACTGGGGCCTGAGTGACAGCAAGTCTCCTCAGATCTCCAGGACTTGTCTCAGTATTTTGGTCGTTCTCAACAATACTGTAATCTGGATGGTCTCGATTCTTCCTCTGATTTCCAATTTTTCCAGTTCCCTTTGCAAGCCTTTAGAGACCGTTACAAGTGCACAAGCTATAATTGGTATCACAGTCATCCTAATGTTCCACCGCGTTTTGACTTCTTTGGCAAAGTCCAAGTATTTGTCTATCTTTTTGCATTTCTTTTATTTCCCTCAGTGGTTCGTCGCGACGGCAAAATTCATTAGACCGCAAATTTTCTTTTTTGTTGTTGTTGTTGTTGTTGTTGTTGTTGTTGTTAATTAACGCTATGTGTGGTCATCTGGTTGGAATTAGGTGACCCGTTTGTATCTCAGAATCCTAGTGAGTTTTATACGTCTCATTTCTTCGGTTGGACTCTGGTCTGTGTATATATCATATGGTTGTATGGTCAAATTTCAAAAGGGGGTGTCCTCGTGGTGTAATGGTTAAAGTGATGGACTACGGAATCGTACTGAGCGAGTTCGAACTCTAGTCGAGCAATTATGTTCAATTTCGGACAAATACGCATGGGAAAGGTATGAACACCTCCTTATCCTCCAAGCTATGGGTTAAATAGTATCGCTGCTGTTCTTCTCGAAGGATGACTTTGGCATTAAATAACCTACAAAGGTTGATATGCCATTAAAATAAAGAAAACAAATTAAACTTCAAACTCTTGCACCATTCCCAATGGATCACCTTTCCCACCCTGTCGTGCCTAGTCTTGCTTGTTTACTGCATTCGCTTACTATGTGATCAATTATTTCATTTTTTTTTTTCTCCGCATAATCAACACTTGTTCGATTTATTATCGATTTTCACTTTAACATTATTGGTCTTTATGGCGTTCTTATGTGCTGCTATTAGAAGAGATTCTGTTTTTATCATTAGAATTCCATTTTCTTAGCCATGTCCATGTCTTCTCGAGTGAGATTTCGTCAATTTGTCGCTCGAAATATCCATACAGTTGTTTTTCTTCCCATTTCTGTTTCCTCGTTTTCTTTTTTGTTTTTCTCTCCGTATCAATTTTGCTAAGGATGTTTATTGCGGATGTAACTGATCTTTTTTTTTTTGTCTATTTTAAGGTAGTCTCCGAGTCCTTGTGTTAATGTATCAACGCAATCTTCAATGCTAGCGAGTCGTCTACCTCCTTCTTTTCTTGACACATATAGTCTGTCTATGTCGTCTCTCAGATGTAAAGCCCTATGCATCGTCATCAACGTTATTGTTCTTTGGTCTATTTATCTGAGTTCTTCCCTTATCCATTTTAAGAATAGACCCGAGTATCTTACAAGAGGGACTGCTCTGGTGTTTATCCCATTGATGACATTTCTGCTACAGAGCTTGGTTTCGAAAAGGTGACTCGTTCTTCAGAGCTCATGTCATAATTAATAATAATACTCAGCACATAAAAGAGTTAGTGAATAAAGTTGGCGACTGAAGTCGAAGGGGGACTCGAGGACTCCCTTTTCAATATCTACTCCGCCGAGGTGTAGGAGAGGCCGCTATTCCATTCCCCCAAATTACTCCTCTTCACCCGTACCTTATAATGCTGAGTGTTAAGCAAAGTGACATCAAGCACCATTTTTTAAGTCTTTGGAATAACTCGACCTGGGATTGAACCGCGGTCTCCTGGACCATTGGCGAACACTCTAACCATTATGCCAATGGCCCGGTAAATATAATATTATAATCTTATTATCTTATAATATAAAGATGTTATAATTATAGATAAATGTACTGGCTTTAAATGAAGGACTATATATATATATATATATATATACATTGTCATCTACAGACTGTTTTATTGTATCACAACACTTCAGTGTGGCAAGACATGTAGGACGCTTGAAGCTGAGTTCGAAACTCGGCCAACTTTACGTTAAACTTAATACTTAATATCTTACCGCTCAGCCACTGGGTGATATACGTCAGCTCGAGAATTACTAGGCATTATGTGGTAGCTTTCGTTTGTTTACATTTTGCCTATCACCGGATACCGGAGTGCTCAATTCCTTAGAAGAGCTTTGCATTACCTGAATGGCAGCTGTTAATTCCTTCGTCAGAGTGTTCAACCGCCATTGGAGGAGTGTATATATTGTTATCCACAGACAGACTGTTTCGTTGTATCACAACTCTTCACTGGGGCTTGACACGCAGGACGCTTGAAGCTGGGATCGAAACCCACCCAACTTTACGTTGTATATATATATATATATATATATAAAGAGAGAGTCCTTCATATATATATATATATATATATATATATATATATATATATATATATGAATTGTAAGTTAATAGTTTGTAAATTGTTACTCTAGCCAACGCTCTTTTTTTACAGTTAAATGGTTTCAAGTATCTTTCACTAATAGTTGCATTGAACATCGGTCATTTGTTTGCACGTGGTAAATTGTTTCAAGTATAGAAAATGAATATTTCCATTTGACTTATAAATGGGACCCTCATAAGTACAACTACTTCGGGTCAGAGTGAGCCTGTGAGTGATACCAATGAAGTAGTGGTTCACATTCCCACAATTGAAGCCTCACCATCACTTGTAATCTAGTGTCATTTCCAGGACAATCGTTGGGAAAGTCTTGCCCCTCGGCAGAGATTCTTTCTGTGTATTCTTCAATCCCAACAGGGTTGGTTAATATGTATGCTTCTATGTGTGTGTGTGTGTGTGTGTGTGAGATTTTAAAATTTCAAGTTTGAAAATAGGAAAAAGGTGTATGCATAGAGGAGCAACTTAATTGTATGATGATGTCTAGACATCTTAACAAAGTCCAGACGAATGAGTTCCAAATATGAATTCTTTTTAATCTGAAGGACCGATATTTTTTAACGAAATATTTTTTGAGAAACACTGGACTCCATACTTACCAAACTCTTTCTGATTTTTCGTTGTTTCTTATACAGAAAATTCGTCTAAATAGTAAATGTTTTCAAACACTTAAGGAAGACATTGAAAGAAATATGACGGCGCTGTCTGACACCATATGAGAAGAGGATTACCAAAGGTACTTCGACAAAAGTAAAACTCGATGGAATAAGTTTCATGCAATTTTGATGTATATTTTTAATCGATTGATTGATTGATTGATTTCAACAGGGTGTAAACTTGCCAAGGTTTATTTTCTGCAATGAAGTTAGGGAATCGCCTTCATTGTACATTCTTATTTACTTCATGACATTCTTATTTTTTTTATTTATTTTCTTTATATAGTTGTTGCTTAAGATGGTTTTTTGAATACGATCTGATCAGATAAGAGTCATTTTTAACAGATCTATTCGACCAATATATGTGACCCTATCAAGTACAACCAATCCGGGCCAGAGTGGAGCTGGGAGTAATGGCAATTAAGAGGTACTCAACGGTTTTCAAATTTTTAGAACTAGGGATGCAGTCTAGTGTCATACCCAGGATATCCCTACCGGATATAGAGTCAGCGTATTCTAAGCCCCGCTGACAAGTTGATATTTTAAATTGGGTCTTAAAGCTTCTAATATATATATATATATATATATATATGTGTGTGTGTGTGTGTGTGTGTGTGTGTGTGTGTGTGTGTGTGTGTGTGTGTGTGTGTGTGGCTGGCTGTAACCCGGCAAAAATTCCATATCAACATCATTCTGGGGGTTTTATTAGTACCAGGCACAAAAAACACTCAAATTGGGAGAATAAGGCAGTTTCCATTCCAGTTTGCCAATGAATGATAATCTTTTCGGGGTCTGAAAAGAAGTGAACGGCATTTTTTAAATCATCTAAATTCTCAATATAATCAGCACAACAATGAAATTCTGATTTGAAACCTTTACTCCTTCCTAAACAGAAGCATCAATATCATCACAGACCGTAGCTACAACGGAAACCCGGCGAGTTCACGGGTTACTTTCAGTTAATAATAACCTTCGCATGAATGTTAACCATCGAATTTCCCTGGACAATATAGCTTACCCACAAGGAACCCAACGTTACATTTTTTTTTTTTATTTATTCTATTTAATTTTTTCTCCCCGAGATTTACTTATTAATATTGATGCATGTGGAACGATTAGAATATGCATGTGCATCTGTCTTACTGCGCACTTTCTGTCTCTTTTACAAAAGATTATAAGCATACATATTTGTTATCCCCCCCACACGTATCTGTTACTGTTTACACCGATTTTAGGGGGGTGTTTTTGTTTTGTTTTCTTTTGGTTTTGGTTTTAAATCTATGTACCCTAATATCATTTTATCAACTTATCTATTATCTATATCTTCCGTTATGTATCTGTCTATCCGCTTGTCATTTCATTTTCCATCTCGGTAACCCCCCCCCCATCACGCCTCTCTTCCCGACCAAACACTCACAAAGCACTCTTTCAAATCTATCAATCTATCTGTTACAAACATGGAAGCCCACTCACACCCACACAAGCCAGCGCATGCGCACAAAGCACGCTAGGAAAGTAAAAAGATAAAAACATTGTGATTTTAACGGAATTATTCATGCGCTCAAACTTTACGCACAATTCATTCAGGAAACGAATAAGGAGAGAGAGGAACAGAAAGAGAGGAAACAACAGAAACTTGTTATCGTTCGTTTCGTTTCTTTGTTTTAAGTCGCATTTTAAATGCAACTCTGTGTTCAATAAGACCAAAAAATAAAAAGTAAAAGTGAAAAAAAATAAAACTGAAAAATGGAAGAGAGTAAAAAAAAAGAAAAAAGTTTTTTAAAAAAAGGCGACAATCTAGGAATATTGCAAGAGAGAGAGGGAGAGAGAGAGAGAGAGAGAGAGAGAGAGAAGAAAGCCTTATAACATTCCACTCAACATTAAATCGTTTATTCTATCCCAGCTCCCTCTTGTAAATGACAGGGTTACACTGACACACCCTGACGAGTAAATGTGAAGTTGACATAAAAGAGGAACACGGCGCCCCTCACTTCGTTAAAGTCCGTTAAATCACATCGAGCTTCTTCGGCACTTTCCGTTAAACTTCTTTTTTTTTTTTTTTTCTTTTTTTAATTTACTGCGTCACGTAATCAAAGTCAAGTTTACAAGTCAGCTTCGGTCACCAAAACGTCAAGTTCTTTCTGTTAGGGCATATTGGTCGTCATTTACTTAGATTAAGCCTGAAGTAAGTTGCACCCAGTGAGAATTAAACTCGTTGGTGATTGTCAGCCAGTCTCGCTTGCAAACGAGGCACCCAATAAGAATCACTATTAATTACTTATTTGTCTACTTTAAAAACCATTGCATCACACGAGAAACCTTTTTATGGAACATTGGTAGTTATTTCCTTTGCAGGCATCCAGTGAGAATCGTACTCAGTAATAATGACCAAGCTTGCTAACATCACACGAGGCACACTTTTATTGGATATTGATTGCGCAAATTTTACTTGTGTTGTGTTTAACGTGGGAAAAGTTCTACTTTGGCAAATCATTTATCAATCTTAGCTTAATTTTAGCATAAGGCAAGAAGGATTGGGCACCTAGTAAGAATCGAAATCATTTAGAATATTTTGTGAGCTTTGATCAATTATCATTATACCACCCGAGATACCCTAAAGGGATTAACTTTTGCTTAGTCGTACACAAAAGCCACAGGTTACACACAATATCTGATGTGACTAAGTTCCTATTTACCAACCCCTCCGCTCAGGCAGGATATGACACAAGGTCAATTTTTAAGCGGAGTTTAACAAGTTTGAATTCAGAGTTTTCCTTCTCCTAGACTAGTTGCCTCAACAAGGCTGAAGAAACCAGTCTGTCCTACTATTTACCCATAGCTGGAAGGAGAATAATTGGATTCATACCTTTCCCAAGGATATTAGTGTGACTAAGTGATCACCAACCTCAGAACAAAACAGGTTCATAAATTAATCTGTGAAACTCTTTGAAATGGGAGTCTTTGCTCAGGTTGTCATTATATATATATATGTATGACAATATATATGCTCCCAGACCCGAGATTTGAGCACTTTGGCGAAGGAATTGAGGGTTGTCACTCGTGTTTTTTTTTTTCTTTGTTGTTTGATTTGGTTTGGTGTGGTTTGGTTTTATAGCACATCAACCAATGTAGGTTATTAAAGTCCAATCCATTTTATACATATAAACAGTTCTATTTCAAACAACTCAGTTTAGCAAAAGTACACAGTTGTTCTATTTGACTCATCAACCAATGTAGGTTATTAAATTCCAATCCATTTTATACATATAAACAGTTCTATTTCAAACAACTCAGTTTAGCAAAAGTACACAGTTTTTCTATTTGACTCATTAGTTAGGACCCTATCAGGTCCTACAACTCCGGGTCAAAGTGGACCTGGGAGCAATGGCAATGAAGGAGTACCCCTCATTCCCGAAAACTCCAGCATTACTGGAATCTCACTTAACTTGAAAATATACATATATATATATGGAATTAAAATGAGTTTCTAATTTCTTTTATACTACCTCCATACATACATATATATATATATATATATATATATATATATATATATATATATATATATATGTGTGTGTGTTTAAGATGATATGGTCTATATAAGAAAATAATGCTTATAACTCCAAGAGAAAGATGAAAAGAAACAAAATGTTCTTACATCTAAAGCCGCTGAAATAGAAGCATTTAAAAATAAATATGTTTTTTTAGGGGAGACAGGAGGCGTTAATGAAAGGACCCCTTTCCTCTTCGTATATATATATATATATATATATAGAGAGAGAGAGAGAGAGAGATTGGGGGAGGGAGAGAGAGAGAAGCAATAAAACAGGAATTTTAAAAAAACACGTTTCATTTTTTCATGGTATGAATATATAAGTCCGACGAAGAAGTCAAGCTGGACACTGTTGGGAAGTAAGGAGGAACTCATTTGTGATGTTATCTTCTGGACCCCTTCACACGACGAGCAAGTGTTGGACGACCAGCTAAAACCTATCTACTGCAGCTCTGCACGGACACAGGATGTAACCTGGAAGAACTGCCTGTAGCGATGGACGATAACAACGAGTGGCGAGGGAGAGTCAGGGAAATCCGTTCTGGAGGCATAACATGATGATGATGATGGTATCCTAAGACAGCGACGGGGAAACTAGATGATATCCAAGACTTTTGAAAACAATATACACGAACTGAATATACAAGGTGCATACGATAAGTTTCCAGACTTTTTTCGTACGGGCATTTAGAATTGCCGTAGACTCTTGAGAATTCAGTATGTTATTGCTATACATCTTATGAGATGACTGACCAATTTCTATGATTTCAGGTTCAAATGAACAGCTACAGCAGCAATTGGAATACACCCTACTAAAGCCTGATTGTCACAGCTGGTAAATTTCAAAAATGCAATATTAACATGAAGACACTTTAGAAGAACGATATGCAATAAGATTGTGTTTTAAACTTGGAAAAATGCCAGCGAAACGTATGGAGTGCTTCAGACTGCTTTTCGACCGTCTTGCTTGAATCGAGCATGAGTTTTTGAGTGGCATAAGAGATTCAAGGAAGGCAGGGAGTCTGTGAGGGATGATGAGAGGTGTGGAAGGAGTAAGGAAGTCAATACATCAGAGTTGATTGGCCAAGTGCCCATACATGAATATATCCCACAAAACAGCAGCCGTACTGTCACTTACCTCCCATCCAAGTAAGGTGAATAAGACATGCTGGAGAATTTAGGACGGATTCATCAGCAAAATTCTCCAATAGATTCATACACACCAGTATTGGCCACACCAGTATTGGCTCATGAGCAAAGACTTACACTACTCATCTCTGTGCAGACACTGGATTCTGTCAAGAGGACATGGCTCAGCGATGACTGATAGGGGCGGATACCGAAAGAGAATCAAAGGAATCCGTGCTCTCGGCATCCCTTGATGACGATGATATATTATTCAGTGTGTAGTCCTTTTCGACAGTCTTTAACTGTTCGTCTCACCTCATCTTCTTCTGGGTAACGATCGCCTGTCTCTCTTCCACTCCTCTTTACTATTATTTTTCAAACTCAATATACATAACTCTAGAAAGAATCACCACTTAAACTGACATTCACCCAATCAGTTGGGGTTAGAATGTACCGTTTGAATCCTTTGTAGAGGAGTGAGTCTCCCAACACCAAAAAATTGGTGTCATGGGTAAAACACTGTATCTGGTGGAGAGGACTCAGTTCTAGAGCTTCGAAAAGTATATAGTCATCCTTCGTTGCTATTACTCCCAAGTCCACTCTCAGTAATGATAGTAGAACTTAGGGTCCCATCTATCAGTCAAATAGATATATTTGAAAATTATTTGTATTAGACAGGAATACTTAAAATCACTTAACTGTATGTAAAGTATTTGTATTTAGATAGTTTTTTTTTAAGCTAGCATGGCAAATGATTTATCATTAGTTATATGAAACCATACCATTTGCAGAAAGGTACTGAGTTTGGCATTAAATAATTCAATAAGGGTTGACATGCCTTAAAACCAACTAACCCACTAAATGAACTGAATATTCTTGAATATCGAAATACTGAATTTAAAAATTCCTTTCAAATACATAAATCCCTGTTTACTGTGTCTGTTTTTATCTTTGCAAAATTGGTTGATGGATTATATTTACCACATGAAATCCTTTGATGATATATCTCTAGAAAGATCATGTTGCGTTTGCTTGCCTGTCTGCTTTGAAAATCAACATTGGAATCTAGACTTTAACCTAGGCTCGAACACCATTCTCATAGGTGATAGGCGATTTCTGTCTGAAGTGGTTTTGTAATAAGAGAAAATACTATTGGAAAGAAAAAACGGGGACAAGGTTATCAAATGAAATATGTGAACGAGTGTTACCAACCCGGCGTCAGATATACACACTTAGGATCTGTTGGTCTGGTTTACCCAGTAGATTACTAACCCCGAGTCACATTGTCTGACATAACGTTCGCGTGAGGGTGTCACGGGAACTTTGGCTATTTCGCAACGGATAATCAGTGATGGAAGACCCGTCAATAATTTCAGATGATATAAATCGCTGTTTTTTATGATTAACTTCAGAAGCGAAAAGTGCTTATTGGATTTGTCCGATAAGCAGATTTTTTTCGTGGTGAAGGAAAAAATGGTGATCAATAAGCTGACCTGAAGACTCTGAATTGGCCGGAAGAATTTTGCTGTTAATAAGGACAGACGCTTTGTCTATGATTTAATCTTTCTTTCATTGTCTACCAGACATTCTGGACGTCTTTAAAAAAAAAGGGGGAAAAGTATTTCTTCCACGTCTTCCTTAGATTATGTCAATCCACCAAATAACACTCTTCTCCTTTATATTGTCCTTTTTATCTATTACACCAGAGTCATTTCTTTCCTTATTTTCTCTTACACAAACACACACACACACACGAACACACACACACACATACTCACACTCACTTACAGATACAAACACACACACACATAAAGAATACACACGGACACACACATACACAAAAATACAGATACGAAACAAACACACACACACACACACACACACACATATATATATATATATATACGAGGTGCATACGATAAGTTTCCGGACTTTTTTTTCGTGTGGGCACTTTTATTGATAGTACACACATGAAACTCTAGTCCCCTTCCAAGTAATCTCCTCCAGATGCAATGCACTTGTTGTACCGTTCCAACAACTTCTCGAAGGCCCCATCGAAGTCCTCTTGTGTCAGCATGTCAATGACCTTCGTCACAGCCTCTTTTATCCCCTCAATTGTCTCATAACGACACCCTCTGAGCTTAGGGAATAACCAAAAGTCACAGGGAGTAAGGTCTCGACTATAGAGAGGGTGAGGAACTGCTCCTTGATGCCCATCTTGGTAAAATAGTCTGTGACAAGGATGGAGTTGTGGTCTGGTGCATTGTCCTGCTGGAAATGTCACTGGCCCGATCTGAAGAGTGCTGGCCTCTTCCGACGGAGTCTCTCCCTGAACTCCCTTAAAACCTCAACAAAGTAACCCTAACCCTAACCCTTTGGCCAATCAACTATGGTATATTGACTTCCTTACTTCTCCCACACCTCTCGTCATCCCTCACAGACTCTCTGCCTTCCAGGAATCTCTTATGCCAATCAAAAACTCATGCTCGATTCCTGCAAGATGATCGAAAAGCAGTCTGAAGCACTCCATACGTTTCGCTGGCATTTTTTCTAAGTTTAAAACGGAATTTTATTGCATATCGTTCTTCTAAAGTGTCCTCACGTCCAGATAGCATTTTTGAAATTCACCAGCTGTGACAATCAGGCTTTAGTTGGGTGTATTCCAATTGCTGCTGTAGCTGTTCATTTGAACCTGAAATCATAGAAATTGGTCAGTCATCTCATAAGATGTATAGCAATAACATACTGAATTTCCAAGTCTCTACGACAATTTTAAATGCCCATACGAAAAAAGTCTGGAAACTTATCGTATGCACCTTGCATATATATATATATGTGTGTCTCTCTGTGTGTGTGTGTGTGTGTGTGTGTGTGTGTGTGTGTGTGTGTGTGTGTGTGTGTGTGTGTGTGTGTGTATAAAAGGCTAAAAAAACTGGTGCCAGCAAACATCGCAGTATAAAAACTAAAACAATTATTTACTTTACATTATCCTACTCAGCTGTTTTTGTAGTTTCATTGTGTTTTTCGCTTGTTTTTTTTTTGTTTCTTTGCTTTTTTGTTTATTTCAATTTGCAAAAAAATATCAGGAAACAGGAGTTTTTGGAAAGCAATAAAATTATTAACTACTGCTAACAGCTGCGCCATGAAATGTGAGATAAATAATTATTTTAGTTTGTACATCATTATCAGCAGCAGCAGCAGCAGCAGCAATAAATCGTGAGAATAGTATGGATTTCTTTGACTCTCTCTCTCTCTCTCTCTCTTTCTCTCTCTCTCTTTCTCTCTCTTTCTCTCTCTCTCTTTCTCTCTCTTTCTCTCTCTCTCTTTCTCTCTCTATCGTTCTCTCTCTCTCTCTCTCTCTCTCTCTCTCTCTCTCTCTTTATCGGCCATTGCTCCTTGCAGATCCTCTAAGCTGCATCCAGTGTCCGGACAGAGCTAATGTAAGAAAGTTTTTTGTGGGTTAACCAACACTGGTGTGTCCATGTGTAAAAATCCACAGGAAAACTTCGTTGATATGTTCATCCTTTCTTCTCCAGCAGTGACCACTATGTCTTAGTCGTCTTACTCGGCTGGTATACGAAATGAGAAGAAAATGGTCGAACAATTGCTGCTTTGTGAGGTGCTGCTACCTGGATTTGTCCAAAACGACATGCAGCATTCTTGTATAGTTTTCATCTAGGTTTCCTCTATGCATCTCGTAAGAGTTCATGTTACACAACCATACAGTAGTAGTAACACGGCTACTGCCCGGAAGAATTCCCATTTTATTTTATCAGATTTCTGAATGTCAATAGCAGTTTATGCCAACCCTATACGTATATTGACATCCCTTTTAGTAGATGTGATATTGCTACCGAGGTATGTGAAATGGTCTACTGGTTTCAGAAGCTTATTATTCAATGTGGAGATGGCTCCATCTTATTTAAAACACATGAACTCTGTTTTATCTGAGATCATATATATATATATATATATATAAGATTTAAAATGCTCCACAAATTTACTTGCCTTTCTTTACTTGGAGTTTCACGTGTGTTCAAGTTACACGATCTTCAGATGGATTAGCAGTACGCTAGATCTTCAGTTTTGGGTAGAGTGTTCGCTAATGGTCCGGGAGACCTGGGTTCGATCTCAGGTCGAGTCACACCAAAGACTTTTTAAAATGGTACTTGATACCTCCGTGCTTAACACTCAGCAATATACAGTACGTATCAAGTGTAAAATGGAGCAATCCAGGGAAAGGAGTAGCGCCCTCCCCTACACCTCGGTGTGGTAGCTATCGAAAAGGGAGCCTTCTGGTCGCCTTCGACTACGGTCGCCAACTTTACTTACTTAAAGAGATAGTGGGTGTTTTTTGTGAAAAGATGAAAGTGAGTACAGGTGGGAAGGGGACAGTATGACAGTTGTATTACTCCTCTTTCTTTCATTCTTCATTTTAGTCTATCCCAATTATTTCTGGTACGTTTTTGCATCAATTTATGCAAATTAGTCCGAGGGTAAAGTACTTAACAAAAATTCATTCAAGGGGTGACATTTTGAAATAAAATCCGTTTTTGAATGAACAACTTATTGGCATCAGAGCATTCAAAAATGCAGTCTTTATTCAAGACATACTCTGCAACCTTTCTCACCTGTTTTTTAAAATGGTGTTTTTTCTTAATGATTTGTCATTTGCTGATTGATGACTAACCTGTATTATCTTTAATCATCCGCTTCTGATGAGCCAGTGTTATTGCAGTATTTCCTTAGTGAAAATTGGATTTTATGATAAGATTTTTTTTCCATTTTAACTCTAAATCTTTGATGAATACTCTTTTACCATCATCTCCCACTTTTGTGGCGTAATGGTTATAGCGTTAGATTGCATCCTCGAAGTAAGCAAGTTCAAACTCCGGCTGCTCTAATGCGATCACTTTTGGACTAATACCCTTGGGAAATATTTGAACTCCATTATCCTCCGAGCTGTTGGTTAAATCGTATCAATGCTATTCTTCTGCAATGATGGCTTTGGCATTAAATAACCCACAAAGGTTGGTATGCCATTAAGAAAAGAAACCAAACCAGACTATTGCCCACTAATCACAACAGATTTGAAATGTATATTTTCTGCTTGGCAATAATCCTCCTATGGGCTATTGTATCTTTTGTCAGCATTGCCATTTTGCTTTCATATTGTGTTTGGAAATGATTCTCTCTATATTGTTTAGGTAACAATAGCTTATTTGTAAATTATATTTGTTTACTAATTTGGGCTGCATTTTTGATTTTTAGAAATGCTTGTCAACCAACTTAAAAGATAATATTCCCACATTGTTTTTACTTTCATGCTGGAAGGTGAAATGATTTAATCATATTTACCAACCCCTCCGCTCAGGTAGGATATGACACCAGGTCAATTTTAAAGCAGAGTTTACTAGGTTTGAATTCACAGTTTTCCTTCTCCTAGACTAGTTGCTTCACCAAGGCTGAAGAAATCAGTCTGCCCTACTATTTACCCATAGCTGGAGGGAGAATAATTGGATTCATACCTTTCCCAAGGGTATTAGTGCTATGTGAAATGCTATCAGTCTCGTCCAGGATTTGAACTCGTGTCGCCGTGTCCATTTCCTACGACGATAACGACTACACCACGGGCACCTCCTTTATGGTGAAATGATTTAATATTCTTAGTCCTACAGCGTCTTTTTTGCACCGAGATATTATTTAAGCGACTCGAGTTCAAAACCTGAACGAGGCTGTTTGCATTTCACATAGGGCTAATATCATTTCCTCTCCTGCTATAGATAAATAGTAGAACAAACTCGGTATGGCAACTAGTCTTGGAGAAGGAAAACTCTGAATTCAAACTAGTTCAGCTCTGCAAAAAATGACCTTGTGTCGCACTCTGCTCGTGTGGAGGGTTTGGTAAATACATATATATTATTTAATCATTCTTTAGTATTTGCTTTTCCAGGTTATTTTGGGTTTCCAATGATTTTAAATTTACCTCAACTCATAACGAGTTAAACTCTTTTTCAAATAGTCACGCGTCTTTAGAATGCTTAAAGGTTACGTTGAAATTTACTATCTACTAATAAGACAGCACTCAATAAAATTTTGCTTATTTTACAACAAAATCTAATTATTAATTTTGATTCAATAACTTAATAAACCCAATTTATTACAGTCCCTCTAAAGATCATGGCCAATACACATGTGAAACTCTGAGTCAACCGGGTTGCGAACCCAGCTACGGGAAGCTAGTATGTCTAGCCACACTGATGAGTTCTGATAGAATGAAACAGATCTGTCTGTGGATAACTTTATAGATATATATACTCCCCTACCCACGTAGGGTTGAGTTCTCTAAGCGAATGAAGTAATCGCGTTGCCATTAGCGTTTGTTGCGAGGCTCTTCAAATATGAATTGAGCTCTCGGTAGCCGTTAAGCGGATGTATGCTAACGGTAGTAATAGTGATTCATAACTGTTTAAAATTTACTTCGTTGCTACTATTTCCTCGTGGCTGAGGGGTAGAAGCTTGGGTTGGCGTTTGAGTCAACCGGGTTTCGATCCCAGCTATGGGACGCTAGTATGGCTATCCACACTGATGAGTTCTGATAGAACGAAACAGATCTGTCTGTGGATGACTTTATATATGTGTGTTCTATCAGTTTGTTTGTTCGAGTTCTACGCAAAATAATTGCTTCCTCTATTAAACAGGTTTGAATAGCTGACTAAACCTTTTTCAAAAGTTTTTTTTTTTAATTTAATGTGAATTTATGAATATTTGGGTTCATATCTTTTATTCGTAAGCTAAGTGCATTTACATGAACATAGGATCAGAAATAGGATAACTATATTCTTTTATTTAGCAAATGCTGTTTTGTTTTTTGTTTTGTTTTTGTTTTGTTTTTTGTTTTGTTTTGTTTTGTTCACTTTATTTCTTACTATTTTTTCTACTCTATCCTAGCAAATTTCAAATGAGTTTGATAGCGAAAGTGAAAGTACATAAAATAATTTATAGATTATGATTAATTGATTGATTTTAACCCATTTAGAGTTATTTTATGCCTAGAGGTTAGTAAAATGCGTTCATTTTCATAAGAGCGGTTTTTTTTGTTGTTTTTTTTCTTTTTTTTCTTTTGCACGCGGCCCTATCGTATATGAATAAATTTTTAAATCGACACATTTAAACCCTAAATGGGACCCTAACAGGTACTACTACTCTGGGTCTGAGTGGATCTGGGAGTAATGACAATGAATAAGTACTCTACCTTCTCCAGATCTCCAGAACTCCCGACTCATCATCAGATAGAGTTTAGTTCCATGCCTAAGACACTTTCTTCTTGTATGGGTAAATGGTCAGACAAAGTTCTTTAACTTTAGTACGACAACCGGTCAAAGAAAAAAAACAGAATTCAAGCCTATTAAATTCTACTTTCAAAAATGACCTAGTATCACATCCTAATCGTGCCGAAATATTTGGTTAATACATACACTTTTGGTTGCCCAGTCGACTGGGGTTGTAGAATACACCGAATGCTTTTCTGCAGAGAGGTAAGACTCTCCTCAACGAGTGTCCTGTTTATGACACTAAGCAATCTGATGGCGAGGTTCCAGTAATGCTGAAGCTTTGGGGAAAGCGGAGTACTCCTTGATCACCATCGCTCTCAGGTCTACTCTGGCTCGCAGCGGTTGCACCTGATAGGGTCCTATCTATGGGTCAAAAAGAAATAAACTGTGTACTGATACTAAACTGAATTTTTTCTAAATAGAAATGTTTAGAACAGGCATTAATAACCTATAATGGTTGATGTGCCATAAAATCCAAACCAAACCAAACCAAACCAAACATACACTTTTGGGAATGGGGTCTTATCTCTTTGTAGGGGTTAAATTACGTATTTCCTACGTCTTATCGACATGACAATATAGATTATGGTAAATTACATAAATTTTGATTTTCTTCTATTTATTGCATTTAAGAATGAAATCATTGATGAAAATAGAGTCTTTATTTATTTATTTATTAATCTATTTACTAAACGAAAGAATATAAAAAGTTTTCGCATTGAGACGAGGGGAATGAAAAATGAATCTACTTTACAGAAAAGTATTTTCCAATGATATTTTTTGTCATCTTGGAAAGTTAATATTCGTTGAGAAAAATATCTTGTTGAGAATTTTGTTTATTATGCAAATAAGTCACGTTTCGTATATGTATTGATTTAAGAACATTTTTGGGTCCAAATTGTCAGTGTTAACTAAGAAATAATGCTACGTTGAATTTTATATCTCAAGTTTAAAGAACTCACAAAAAAAGCTCAACTTTTAAAATCTAATTTGATTAAATTACTTTTATTCTCATAAGAAAAAAAAATCAGTGATTTATTTCATTTCTTTATTCATATTTTGAATTTGTAATTTTTTACAATTTGTTATGCTTTGCAGGAATATGTCTTCTCGCTGATTCTTGATTATTACTGATAACCATCTCCGATGACAATCCACTCTTTTCCTGTGGGGATTGTTTTTCACATTAAAACCAACTTTACCCGGTCGGCTTGGGCTGTAGAATCCACGGACTGCACCTCTGCGGAGGGGTAAGATCCCCTAACGAGTGTGCTTGATATGACACTAAACAATCTGATGGTGAGGCTCCAGTGATGCTGGGGCTTTGGGGAATGCAGAGCACCCCTTCACTGCTATTACTCCCAGGTCCACTCTGGCCTGGATTGGTAGCACCGGATAGAGCACTACCTATGGGTCGAATAGAACTAAACTGCAAACTTGTGCTAAACTGAATTGCCTAAAATAAGACAGTTTGACTAAACTGAATAGCTAGAAATAGAAATGCTTTTGACAATTAAACTGTGTACTTACAGTTAAACTGCGTACTTATGCTAAAAAGAATTATTTAAAATAGAACTCTTTGACTAAACTGAATAACTGTTCATTTGTATAAAAATGGATTTGGCATTAAATAACCTACAAAGGTTGATATGCCGTAAAACCCAAACAAACAAAAAACAACTTTGCATACCAAATTTGGTTATTCTACTTTAAGCTGCTTTGCTACTCCGATCATTCACACCCACACACACACACGCACACAAACATGTATATATATATATATATATATATATATATATATATATACATGTTTGTGTGCGGATGTGAATGATATATATATATATATATATATATATATATATATATATATATATATATGTTAAAGTGAGTCTAAGTTTAGAAATGTATTGGTATGCGCCAGTTTGTGGCGCGTCTATTACGTGACCGAATTGATTAAAGCCATGCAAGGTACCCGCTATGGTACTCTAATAAGTTGGTGAGGGCACCTCTGGTGGTGTAACGGTTAGCAAGCTAGACTAGCAAACCTACACGAGTGAGTTCGAGTCTCATTGGGCGCCCCATTCATTCGTCCTTGTGCCACATCGAAGCAAAGAGCTTTGTAAATTACTAATAAGTTGGTGAGCCTGCTTCATTCCATGTGTGATTCGACAGCCGCATAAACGGACGTGTGACGTAGACTTTTTAGGGAACACTTATGCTTTACGTGTTCAAACAGAGGAAGGAAACTAAAACACTTGTTATGCGAAAAGTGGAGGTGCAGTTGATCATAGTACAAAAACCAGATGGTTTCAAGAAATTTCACTTAGTTTTTAAGAACCTTGATGATCCGACAAGGTCAGGATAGCCTAAAAGCAAATATTCCAAGGTCATGCATCAAGCCATTGTGACTAATCTGGTGTGTAATCCTCGGGGAGTTCGGCATCTCTTTGTTCTGTGTGATTCGTCGACTTCACGACATAAGCTGGCGAATTGTGCCTAAAATAACAAAATATAGTAAAACTTTTGACACATCCTAGTATTTGTATATATATATATATATATATATATATATATATGCATATACGAGGATCATTAAATAAGTTTCCAGACTTTTTTTCGTATGGGCATATATATATATATATATATACGAGGATCATTAAATAAGTTTCCAGACATTTTTCGTATGGGTACTTTTGTTGATAGTACACACATGAAACTCTAGTCCCATTCGAAGTAATCTCCCCCGGCTGCAATGCACTTGTTCTATCGTTCCAACAACTTCTCGAAGGCCCCATCAAAGTCCTCTTGTGTGAGCGTGTCAATGACCTTCGTCACAGCCTTTTTCATGTCCTCAGTTGTCTCATAACGACAGCCTCTGAGCTTAGGGAATAAGCAAAAGTCACAGGGAGCAACGTCTCGACTATAGGGAAGCTGAGGAACTTGAAGTCCATCTTGGTCAAATAGTCTGTGACAAAGATGGACTTGTGGACTGGTGCATTGTCCTGCTGGAAATGCCACTGACCCGATTTGAAGAGTGCTGGCCTCTTCCCAAGGAATCTCTTGCTGAACTCCCTTAAAACCTCAACATAGTATTCCTTGTTGACTGTCTGTCCAGTGGGAACCCAGTGCACGTAGATCATGCCAGTGCTGTCAAAAAAGGGATCATCAAAATTTGTGGGTGGATTTGCTCCGTCTGGCCTTCTTGAGTCTTTGAGCACCTGCATGCTTCCACTGGGAATTATGTTTCTTGGTCTCTGGGTCATAGCAGTAGATCCAGCTTTCATCGCAGGGCATGTTTTCCAAGTTTAAAACAGAATTTTATTGCATATCATTCTTTTAAACCCAGATTGCATTTTTGAAATTCACCAGCTGGGACAATCCGGCTTTAGTAGGATGTATTCCAACTGCAGCTGTAACTGTTCATTTGAACCAAAAATCCTAAGAATTGGTCAATCATTAGGAATCCAAGTATTCCCTCTGCAGTAATGGGCGAATAGCAGGACAAACAGGGCAATTTAACCTTGGCATAGCAACTGCTCTAGGAGAAGGAAAACTCTAAATTCAAACCAGATGTAGACCTGGAGAGGGATGGGCACCGCCAGGCTATCCCTACCTAAGACATGCTAAATGAATAGCGCCCCTATGACCAAACCAAGATACAGAATATGTCTTTTGTCTTTCTTTTTTTGTTTGTATGTTTGTTTTGCTTGTTTTGTTTTGTTTTTCTGTTTTTTGTTTTTGTTTTTTTATTCTTTTTTGTTGGGGGTGGTAATTAGCTTTATAAGTTTATTCCCACTTTTATTTGTTGCAAAGTCCACTCGAACAACATATGGACCGTCAGTTCTGATGCTAGAGTCTCGTCTCCTTCGCGAATTCATAATACGGGTCCCCCACTCTACTATATATCAATTTTCATAGAAAATACAGATTTGAACAAATTTTTAAAAAAGACACCAAAATTATGTCAAAATCCGCAAAAATTTGCTATCCTTATATATTCAGTTAAAATTAATTTGTGTGTGTGTATGTGTGTGTGTGTATGTGTGTGTATGTGTGTGTGTGTATGTGTGTGTGTGTATGTGTATGTGTATGTGTGTGTGCGTATGTGTATGTGTGTGTATGTGTGTGTGTGTGTATGTGTGTGTGTATGTGTGTGTATGTGTATGTGTGTGTGTGTGTGTGTGTGTGCTTTTAATCTGCTCTCCCGATGCGGTGACTCAGATTCTAACGAAGGGACTTGGTATCCCCTATCGATATTCTGTTAATCCCTGGGACAGCGAGGTAACGTTAATCTCAATCCCTGCTCAAAGTATAGCTGAAACCCACCTTTTCGGGAACCCTCCAAGTAGCCTCGGACCTCACCCCACTCCACCCCGGTCAGGCGTCAGCTCTGTGGACAGTCAATTAAACTTTGCTTACTTTTTGATTTTTTCAGGATTTTTTGTTTGTTTTTTTGTTTGTTCCTTTGCTATTTCTACTTTTTTGATTAGTTAGAATAAAAGAAAGAGAAAGTAAAAAAATTGTTATCGACAATTGATAAGTTGACACTAATTCGAACAATAGATTTTTTTCTCGAAAAAAAATTCGTTAAATTTCTCACTCGACCTCAACGGGGGTGTGAGAGGTTCACGCAGACGCAAAGCTTATGCAGGTAGCAAAAATACAATACAAATGAATCTATCGCCTTTAACGGTTATTAGCTCTCTGCTAAAAATCACTGTTATTATTGATTTGGAAACAGCGAAATAGTCAATCGATTGTTTTATTCATTCTTCACCCATTTTTTTTCCGTTTTTCATTATCTTTTTCAATATTTTCCCTTTAGTTTTTACTTTCTTTATTTGTTTCTTTATTTGTTTTCTTTTTTTTAACATAAGCCCCCCCTCTCTATCTATCTATCTATCTATCTATCTATTTATAACTCTCTATATATCTCTCTCTCTATCTCTCTCTATCAATTTCTCCCCCTCTCTCTCTATCTCTCTCTCAATCTATCTATCTCTCTCTATCTATCTGTTTATTACTCTTTCTCTCTCTCTCTCTCTCTCTCTATATATATATATATATATATATATATATATATATATATATATATATATCGTCACCTTTCTTTCTTTCCCTTTGTTAGTTTGTTTTGTGTTTTTTCATTCCCACTTTCTCTCGCTAATAAGATTTTTTTTATAAATTATCTCTTCTCTCATCGATTTTTTATCTTTTCTTTCTTTATTTTTCTTCTAATATTTCTTCTTTCTTTCTTCTTCCTGTCTTTTTTTCTTCCTTTCTTTCTTTCTTTCTTAAAGTCCCCGTAGCGTAGTGGCTTACGTGCTGAGGTGCAACATCTAAGTAAGTGAATTCGAACCCCTGTCTCTCAATGACGTCTACATTCGGAAAGTAAAGAACGTCCTAATTCAGCCCCAAGATATAGGTTGAATTATGCCACTATTGTCTTTCTACAAGGAAAGCTTTGGTATTAAATAAACCTCGAAGGTTTATATGCGATTAAACAAAGAAACCAAACCTCTTTCTTTATTTCTGCTTTTCTGTTTTCTTTCTCTTAGATTTTCTTTTTTCTTTTCAACCCTTTTCTTTCCTTTGCCTGTGTTTATTTCAGATCACCATCGCAGCTGGAAGTGAATAATCTATTGGCCGCAGAGGATGTTTGCAGAATGGTCCAGCACAAAACCTAGCCCTAGAAATAATTGAATTCATTCCTAGGGAAACATAACTTTACGTCATACCGTCATGGACGTCGCCTAAGCCACTTCAGTTACAGAAACTTCGATAATAAAGTGGGGCTTAATCAGCAATTGTCTATACCAGGCCTTCTCAAATTTTCTGAGTTGTTTCCCTACCTTTTTAAATATTTGTTACGAATCCCCTATGTCTTATTTGGATAGTTTCTGTGATGGGTGGTAAGTGGCCGAACAGTTACTGTTTTCTCGGCAGCTGTTTCCAGAATTTATTCAAAATAGCATGCCGCATCTTTAAGTAGTTCCCATCCAGCTTTTCCCCCAAGTGTTTTCTATTAGTTGTACAACCATACTGTAGTATTGATACAGCTACCGTTAAGAAAAATTGCAGTTTATTTTATCAGATTCGTATATATTATATAAATATGCACTTTATTCCCTTATAACGAAAATAATTAGATATTTTGACTTTGGTTTTAATTGTATAATCGCAACGTTTTATTTTTTTAGGGAAAAATTGCCATAACTTGGAATTAATGATCCTAAAACTGGAAATATGTAAAAAAAAGAACTGCACAATTTAACCTTCCCCCGAATTATTTTAGAAATCCCGTTTTGTGTGTCGGAACCTCCACCATGGGAAATCTTAGTAAATACCACCATTAGTTTACAAACTAAAATTAGAAATCTATTTTCAAGAATACTGCGAGCAATTGTTGTATAGTCACAACCAACCATAGATATGTAATGTAATGGCCGAGGGATTTCGTTTTATGCCTTTGGGTTCTAGTTAGGCTGAGAACCTTTCTGCTCAGTGCATGGGTTACTTAGGTGCAACATTAACGCAGGTGTTCGCGCGCTCGCGCAGAGCGGACGTGTCACTCAGAGATGTCACAATAGCCCACATGGGAAACGAGGCTACAAAGTGTGGGTGACGTCACGCACCGGAAGCGCGAGGAGGATTTTGGGGGATTTTGAAAAAATCAGTGAGTTGAGTTGAGAACTAGACACCAAACGAGAAGGGTCGACTTTCGGGGCTCACAGAGGCCAAACGAATTTGCGCGCTACGGGCGCTGCGCGAGATGGGGCGGGGGCAGATGGAAAAGCCAGAATAGAAAGAATGTGTATCTCTCTCCTTATGTCGAAGAAACTTTAAAATCAAAGGTATTAAAAAGTTTCGTAGCTGAACTAAAAAATCGTGTTTTTGTCTTTCGGGATTCCTATGTTCTATGTATGTATGTATGTATGTGTGTTATGAACGTTTTATGTCCATTTCACACATATCCGGATATCTGGCTATGTTACTCATACACATAGGCATGTAGAAACATATTCAATACAATAAAGACGAGCGCACACAGTTCTTTAGAAAAATATACCTCACATTTTATTGAAAGGGTTGTGTGTGAGAGGTGAGTTGGAGACTGAACAAAGACTGCAACATATTGACCCCACCAACTCTTCTGGTTATCACAGCCTTTCTTTCTCGTTCTCCTGGGCTGCTCAACCGGGGGCCTGGGAGTCTGGGGGCCCAGCCTTTGCTGGGACATGGTTCTCATTCCAGCATCTTCTCTCCAACTGATCTGAACTTCCTGTCGCCAGGGTTATATAATAATTTGACATCAACCTACTTCCTGCGAGCGTCACAATTCGCACTCAATTCAACCCCTTGACAGTCAATGTCACCCCCTGATATCTTCGACCGGATGCACCTGTTATTTACACAGGTGCATTTCGTATTTTGACAGCTTGGCCAGGTCAGAGGTCAATATGCAACACAATATTGAACAAGTCCTGGAGGCAGCACTCTACAAAGCAGCGGCTGTACGGTCACCTACTACCCATGACGAAAACTATCAAAATTAGACGAACCAGACATGCGGGACACTGCTGGAGAAGTAGAGACGAGCTCATAAGTGATGTACTCCTGTGGACCCCTTCACATGGACGAGCAATGGTAGGACGACCAACTCGAACCTACATTCAGCAGCTCTGTGCTGATACGGGATGTAGCCCTGAAGACCTACCGGAAGCAATGGACGATAGAGACGTGTGGCGAGAAAGGGTCAGGGATATCCGTGATGATAGCGTGACATGATGATGATGATGATTTTAAGTATTATCCGACATTGTGCTGCTTACTCTTGCGGTCGATAAGTCTATCGACTCATAGTGTTAAGACTAAAAGCAGCATTAATCAATTTATACATAAAAAAAAGTTGTTTGTCCATCAGAAAGTGTCATACCGATGTAAAAAAATAAAGAGAGGTAAGGGCTTAAACAAACACATTCTCTCTTATCGTATCTTGCAGACTAAGGACTAAAACTACACCCGGTTTGTAAAAGTGCTGTGGTTTTAGAAATTGGTGTTGCTACCCAACATCCCTTCTCCGAAATTTTCCATCTCGGTACCATGGTTAGAAAGCTCAGTCTACCCTACTATTTATCAATAGCTTGGAAGAGAAGATAGTTTTAGCACGAAGTGAAACATATATAGCCTCGTTGAGGATTCGAAATCTGCACGTTGAGCCCATTTCCTGTATGTTTATGTCAACAGCGACCTTTTAGTTTAAATGTTTAAACAATCAGCCCTTTTTTTCTTTTCCAATTCTGCCTTTTCAGTGAAGCTTATAATACTGTGACAGTATCCACTGCAGAGGAATCAGACCCATCAAAAAAGAAATGTCATGAGTATAAGAATGATGGTGAGGCTCCAGTTCTGGAAATCTAAGGAGTGTTAGGTAGGACCTGTTGAGGCCTCATCTATGAGTCAAATAGATTTTGTGAATTGAATTACCATAACCTACAAATCCGGCGAACACTTTCGCGCGACATACCGAAACACTGGACAGCTGTTTCGACCTTATAAGGTCTCATCAGCAGTATATACCGTGATCCCCACCACTAGAGATCGAACCAGCGACCACAGATTGAAGAGCCGAAACTCTATGATTTTCTGGTCATTGTAATTCAATTCACAATATAATTCCTCAACTTAAAAAAGAAAAAAATGTACATCTATATCCTTGCCCTTGAGGTCATAATAATTACGCAGATGCGTATTTCTAATCCTCTTGGGAAGACGTGGCACAGGTGGTGACCGTATCCTCTGTAAAGAGTACGGATGTAACTTGCAAGACACATTCAGATTAATTGGCCGCGCAATTGCCATGACTAGTTAATTTGGCGTCACTTGTGAGCGATATGAACTGAGGGTTCAGTCGTAGATTTTCGGCTCCATGCTATTTGCATTTCACATAGCACTAATACCCTTGCGAAACCATGATTCCAATTATTCTCCTTCTAACTATGGGTAAATAGTTGGGCAGACTGGGTTCTATAACCTCGGTTAGGCCATCAGTTTAGGAAAAGGAAAACTCTGAATTCAAATCTATTAAACTCCGCTTCAAATCTGATCTTGTGTCACATTCTGTGCGTGTGGAGCGTTTGGTAAATAAATATATATGAATATAATTAATATATATATATATATATATAAATATATATATATATATATATATATATAATTGATATATGTCTCCATGTATATAATTGATATATGTATATATGTATATAATTGATGTATTTATATATATATATATATATATATATATATGTATATAAATGATATATGTATATAATCGATATATATATATATATATATATATATATAAAATTGATATATGTCTCCATGTATATAATTGATATATGCATATATGTATATAATTGATATATGTAAATCTATGTATATAATTGATGTATGTATATATATATTCATAAAACTGATATATATATATATATATATATATATATATAATTGATATATGTTTATATATGTATATATTTGGTATAGGTATATATGTATATAATTGATATATGTATATAATTGAGATATATATATATGTATATAATTTATATTTATATATATATATATATATATTTACTTGGTAAATGCATATATTTTCCTAAGTATGTTCGAGATCTCTCACCCCCTGTCTGTGCAGAGGGATAGGTAACTACATACATAACACTAAACATTGATGGTACCTACATGTGAAGGAGGCTGTGACGAAGGTCATTGACATGCCCACACAAGAGGACTTCGGTGGGGCCTTCCAGAAGTTCTTGGAACGGTACAACAAGTACATTGCAGCCGGAGGAGATTACTTCGAAGGGGACAAGAGTTTCATGTGTGCACTATCAATAAAAGTGCCCATACGAAAAAAAAGTCTGGAAATTTATTTAATGATTCTCGTGTATGGATGTTACCAAGAAATTTGCGGAGAATAAAAACCAATTATAAAATAATATGCAAACTATAAGAATCTACAGTCAATATATAAGTACAGTGATACATCTTTGCCCAGTCGGCTGGGGTTGGAGAATACACCGACTGCTTCTCTGCAGAGGGGTAAGACACTAAACAATCTGATGGTGAGATTCCAGCAGTGCTGGAGCTTTGGGGAATGCGGAGTACCCCTTCATTGCCATCGCTCCCAGGTCCACTCTGGCCCGGAGTGGTAGCACCTGATAGGGTCCTATCTATGGGTTAAATAGAACCAACAGCATACTTATGCTAAAATGAATTGTTTAAATAAACTGAATAACTTGAAATAGAAATGTTTTTCACAATTAAATCGTTCTTACATTTGAACTGCGTGCTTATGCTTAACTGAATTATTTCAAATAGAACTGTTTTTCGACATTAAAACTGGATTTACACTTAACTGAATTGTTACATATAACTGCTTGAATAGTTTGGAATGGAAATGTTTTTGACCATTAAACTGTGTACTTATGCTAAACTGAATTGTTTTAAATAGAACAGATTATTTACATAAAAATGGATTTGGCGTCAAATAACCTACAAATGTTGATAGGCCATAAAACCCAAACAAGCAAGCAGGTGATACATCTACATAGGAAATTAAGTCGTTCCAGAGGGGATTTCGTATCTTGGAATTTTCGTATTATGGGACAAGATTTACCCTATCATCATCATCATCATCATATCGTGCCACTAGCACGGATATCCCTGACCCTCTTTCGCCACTTCACCCTATCGTTCATCTCCTCTGGCAGGTCTTCAGGGCTACATCCCGTATCCTCACATAGCTGCTGTATGTATGTTCTAGCTGGTCGTCCTGCTTTTGCTCGGCCATAGGTGGGGGTCCATAGGAGTACATCACTTATAAGCTCGTCTCTGCTCCTCCAGCAGTGTCCTGCGTGTCTGGTTCGTCTAATTTGGATAGCTTTCGTGATGGGAGGCGGGTGGCCGTATAGTTTGTGCCTTGTGGGGTGTTGCCGCCAGGAATTATTCAATATTGCTCGGAAAATTCTTGTGTAATTGCCGTCTAGCTTCTTCTCCAGCCGTTTATTTAACGTCCAAGTAGTGCATCCATACAGCAGTATCGACACGACGCCGCCTGGAAGAAACTGCGTTTCATTTTATCGGCCAGGTCCGATTTCCCAATGATCGATAGCTTATCGATAGCTGTCCATGCCTTCGTTAGCCGCGTGTCGATGTCTTAAACCTCGAAAAGAAACCGCATGAAGTGCAAATATTATACCCACCCGAATGACAACGTAGTCATTTACTTAAATGTTAAAAAACAATGAGAAAATAAAATCAATGAAAAATGATAATAAATGTTGTTACGAATAAAGTAAAATAAAGTTGGCGACCGTAGTCGAGGTTGACCCGAAGGCTCCCTTTTCAATAGCTACTACACCGAGATGCAGAGGAAGGCCCCACTCCCTTCCCTGGATTACTCCACCTTACCCTTGATCCTTACCTTATAATGCTGAGTGTTAAGCAAGGCAGCATCAAGAACCATTTTTTAAGTCTTTGATATGACTCGACCTGGGATTGAACCATTGGCGAACACTCGACTCATAAGGCCACTGGCATGTGAGTCGGGCACTTTCGATTTTCGTTTTTGTATCTTGAATATTTTTTCGTTAAATAAGACGGAATTTTTTTCGAAAACTGTTTCGTATTCTGAATTTTTGTAAATTGGAGTTTTCGTGAGTCGAGGTGCCACTGTAATGGAATTTGAAAATTATGCCATGAAAATAAGGAAAAAAAGGAAAAACAAAAACGACTAAATGAATAGAATTGCCCAATCGGGAATGAATCCAAACACTTAGAGATGAATAAAACTGAAGATACTTGGGAATATTAGAAGCAGATCAAAGAAAAAGATATGAATAAAAGCGTAAACGAGTAAACAAGAAAACTCTGCAACAGAAATCAAATCAAATAATAATAATGATAATAGACACGACAGGGTAGGGAAGGGAATCCACTGGGAATTGTGCAAGAAATTGAAATTTGACCAAGCAAGAATCCATCCTGGAGAATGAGACGTATTAACTTCTCTGAGATTTTAAGATACAAACAGATTATCTAATCTCGGCCAGACGACCAGATTAAGAGAGGATAAACAAAAAATAAATTATAAACAGGAGAACCTGCCAAATAGTCGGCTTTGCCGTCCCTGCAGACCACAGAATAAAAATAAAAGAAAGCGTAAAGAAAGAAAAATATCCAGACCTTGCTAAAGAGCTAAAAATACTAGGGAGTGACGGCGATACCAATTACAATTCGTGCGCTCGAAACAATCCCCAAATGATTGGCAAAGGGACTGGAAGACTTGAAAATATGACAAGTGAACACCATTCAGACAACAGCATTGTTAAGATCGGTTAGAATACCGAGAAGAGTCCTGGAGACTAGAGGGGACTTGCTGTCACTCAAACTCCAATGAAAAACTATCAGTTAACGCTGATGTGAAAAACTCTCAAGGAGTAACAATAATAATACCTGATCAGACAACTTTGTACGGTATTCTAAACCTTTCTTAATATGAACAAAAAGGGAACTTAGATATAGGGACTTTAAAACAAGGAAATTAATGACGATGCATCCGAGGGTTGACAGACTCTATGCAACAAGAAAAGGAGGAGGAAGAAGACTTTTCCAACATTGAAGATTACATGAACGCAGCAATTCAGCTACTCGAACAATATACAGAAAAGAGCAAAGAAATAACGATTACAGCAGACAGAAATAGCAATCTCAATAGAAATAAGCAAAGGAAAAACGGGAAAACATATAACAGCAAAAAATCTTAAAAAAAGCAAAATAGGAGAAAAAAAAACAACTGTAAGCGACAAATTAAAGAAATCACACACGAAATGACCCGGAAATGGTTAAGAAGAGGTCATCTGAAAAAAAAACTTAACCTCTATCAATTACTGCTCAATAAAATGCCAAAAGAACTAATTACGTCCCAGCAAAAACTGATAATACGCAGAATAATAGTGGTGCAATACGGTGATGAAACAGTTAATCACATAAGTAAATGCTGAAAACTGGTTTATAAGAAACAGAAGAGTAGACATGAGTGGGTAGGAATGGTGATCTTCTGGGCATTGTACCATAAACTGAAATTTCACCATACAAAAACAAATTGTATATGCACAAACCAAAATCCGTCCTAGAAAATGAAGTGTGTAAAGGTCTCTAAGATTTTGATATACAAACCGATCAATTAATCCCGGCCAGAAGTCCAGACTTTATATTAATTATCGAGTAAAGAACTTGTCCTCCTGAGGATTTTGCAGTTGTCGTGGAAATAGAATAAAAATAAAGGAATGGAAAAAGATAGCCAAATTATAGGATCTTGCCAAAGAGATAAAAAAAAACTGTGGGACACGAAGATGGGGATGATACTAATTGTAGGTAGTGCCCTTAGACGGTCTCCAAAGACCTGGAAAAGAGACTGGGGAAAGCGGAAATCAGAGGAAAACTTAAGACCACCCAGAACCCTCAGCTAAACTACTTTAAAGAGTCCCGGAGACTTGTTGTCACTCAGACCCCCCCTTTCTAGAGTGAAAAAATCGTTGGGAGTAGAATAATTCTTCTTTTAGATTTGTTTGGTTTGGTTTGGTTTAGTTTCATGCATTTCAACCATTGTTGGTTATTTCATGCCAAATCCTGTTTTCACATATATACAGGGTGGAACGATAAAATTGTCGCGCTAGAAAAGACGACATGATTCCATTTCCGTTGATTGAAAACTGTTTTTTCTTCTTTTTTTTTTTGTTGCAGACCATCTACTAGTTGGTCAGTTGTGTACAAATCCCAACAGCGATAGGAGCCTTCTATCATGTCTGAAAGTGACACAATGTTCAACGAGCGAGATCGGAGATGCGCCGCTGTACAACACATGCTCTCTACCGATCCAAGTTATGACAACAGGACCATTGCCAGCACTCTCAAAATGCAAAACGGACGGTTCAACGCTTGAGGGCACAGCTCAACGCATCGGACGACCTTTCGGACGGCTACGGTTTTGGTCTTTGGTGTGGTTTCAAGTGAGAGCCATATCATGCCACCTCACATCTTCGAAGTCGGCTTGAAAGTCAACACCAATGTGTACCTGGATGAGCTGAAGAGTGTGGTGATCCCCTGGTGCAAGCAGGTGGCCGGTGGCAGACCTTGGCTGTGGCAGCAGGACTCGGCGCTGGCTCACAAGTCCAAAGAAACCCAGGCTTGGCTTCAGAAGGAGTGCTAAGACTTTGTACCCTTCTCTCACTGGCCCCTCTCCTCCCCCGGCCTGAACCGGCTGGACTACTTCGTTTGGTCATACGTCGAGAACATCACCAACATGACCTCCCACAACACCAAAGCCAGCCTGATCGCCGCCATCCGCCGAGTATTCACCGAGCTCCCGTCGGCGCTTGTGGAAAAGGCATGCTCCCAGTTCCGGATCCGTATCGAAGCGGTGATTGAGGCTGAAGGCGGCGGCTACATTGAATAGATGTCAGCTCTACTACATAATCAAGTTAGCTGAATTGATTTTTTCAATAAAAGTTTTAAAATAAAGCTGTAGTGTTGTTTTCT
Source organism: Sepioteuthis lessoniana (assembly GCA_963585895.1). Classification (NCBI taxonomy): domain Eukaryota; kingdom Metazoa; phylum Mollusca; class Cephalopoda; order Myopsida; family Loliginidae; genus Sepioteuthis; species Sepioteuthis lessoniana. The sequence continues at coordinate 8,866,445 of OY757923.1, forward strand.
TTAGGACGACAATTTTATCGTTCCACCCTGCAGTAAATGTATGTAAAACATATTTGTAAACACATTTTTTAGATACATACAATTAAAGATCAACCAGTTCTATTTCTAACAATTCAAATTAGCGTGTCAAAGTTAAATGGTTCCAAATATTGCTATGTATAACTAATAATTCAATTCAACATCAGTCATTTGTTTACTCACAGTTTAAATGATTAAACAGTTATATTTCTAACAATTCAATTTAGCATAATCATTTGTTTCCACTCAGTTTAAATGTCAAACGGTTCTATTTGACCAATAGATAGGACCTTATCAGGTGCTACCATTCCAGGCCAGAGTAGACCTGTGTGCGATGGTAGTGGAGGGGTACTCTGCATTCCCCAAAGCTCCTGCATTACTGGAGCCTCACTATCAAAGGATTTAATGTCATGTCATGAGCAAGACACTCATTGGGGTTGGTCTTACCCCACTGCAGAGATACAGTCGGCCTATTTTACAACCCCAGCCAACTGGGCTCTTTTAAATAGCCTCAGTTCTTTTGCTCTGTGTATAATATCTAACAGGTAACTTTGATCTCAGTTATGTAATAGATTATTAAATCTGTATTAATTAGTTGTTTTTATCCTTAATATTTCATTTTCTTCGTTAGATTTTAGTCGGGTAGGTATTGATCTAAATGACAATATGTTTGTTCTGAGAAGTCGTCTGCAAAAGACAAAAAGAAGAAAGAATTTAAACAGTTTACGTACGACAGATATGGGCGGCTTCCAATGGCCAGACTTTTGCTCGAATCCCAAGATTGACTTACAAAGAACCAGAAATCACTAGCAGGAAGAGAATTGGCGCTATCACCC
>OY757923.1:8874798-8887298 GCA_963585895.1 Sepioteuthis lessoniana
CGGTGTAGTAGGTATAGAAAAGGGAGCCTTCTGATCGCCCTCGACAACAGTTGCCAACTTTACTAACTTTATTCCAATGAAATACTAATAATTCATACACAATTATATCGTTTAAAATAGCTATTCAGTAAATTTTTTTCTTCCTCCAGTTATTTGTTTTCAAATATTTCTTTGAAACATAAATAATTTGAATATATGTCATATAGTTCCAAGTAACTCATAACAATCTTTTTGTAAATAATTTTAGCTTCTTGTAACTATTCATAATACCAATAACTTTCACAGAGTTTTACGGTTTTATGCATTCATATCTAACAAATGATTTTCAAACATATCTATTTAATCATATATACTAACCCCTCCGCTCGGGCAGGATATGACACAAGGTCAATTTTTAAGCGGAGTTTAACAGGTTTGAATTCCCAGTTTGCCTTCTACTAGACTAGTTGTTGCCCCAAAACGGAAGAACCCAGTCTGTCCTACTATTTACCCAGAGGTGGAGGGAGAATAATTGGATTCATACCTTTCCCAAAGGTATTAGTGCGATGTGAAATGCAATCAGCCGCGTCCAGGAATTGAACTTGTGTCGCCGTGTTAATTTCCTATGACGATAACCATTACACCACGGGCAGCTCCTACACAAATCTATTTAACCCATAGATGGGACCTTAACAGGTGCTACCACTTTGGGTCAGCATGAACATAAGAGCTATGATTATAAAGAGGTGATACCTTATCATCCTGAGTTCCAGAACTGAAGTCTCACCACCAGGACCCCCACTTCTGACGATATTGTGAGTTCGAACTCGAGTCGCGCTATTACGTTCATTTTCGGACGAATACACTTGGGAAAGGAATGAACCACCTTATCCCCTCGGATATGGGTTAATTCATACCACTCCTGTTCTTCTACAATGATAGATTTGGCATTAACTAAGCCACAAAGGTTGACATGCCATTAAACAAACAAACCAAACTATCATATGATGGACACTTCTTGTGAAGTAAAGTCGAACACATAAGCAGTGGTCTCCAACATATGGATACACCAGCTCGATATGAACACTGGGTGCCGTCTAGGAGAATTACCAAGAACACTGACAGATAGGGAGGGATAGCGAAAGAAAGTCAAAGGAATCCATGCTGTCATAATGAAAGCTGATTTGAATTCAGAGTTTTTTTTCTCCTCCACTGAACGCCTATCCAAGGCTAAAAAAAAAACCCACCCTGTTTTATTATTCGTCCACCCTTGGGCGGAGGGAAGTAGACAAATGGGTTTATACTTTCTAAAGGGCATTAGCACGAAGTGAAATGCAAACAGCTTTGTCCATGATTTGAACTCGGGTTATCGATTCCATTTCCAAGGATTATAACCGTTAAGCTAAGTACGCATCTTTACTCCTCATCAAAGATTTACGGCTGTCAGATTCAGAAGATGAAATGCGCGCATCCGTTCTACTTTATTTGAGAATATTCATTACGCTGGCTACTTAAAAGTCAAAATAAGCGTATCTATTAATAAAAATAAATACATCGGTAAATTTGAATTTCATAAGTTGACATTAATGTGCAAGCAGCCATTAATAGTATTTTTCGGTTCAACTCGCCAGTACTGAAACCGCTACACTATTCACCGTCAAAAACTTACCCAAGCGAACTTATGTATTTCTCACATGAGCTGGCAGACATGGATAAACAAGAAAGCATTTAATGTTCATACTCTCGTGTACGAATTCGTGTATTTTCGCTTGTTTACAGATGTGTATGCGTAGGTGTGTTACAGCCGATGCAGTCAATGTTTCAGACCACAAAACTGCAATATTACAGTACCTCTCAGCTAGCACTTATGCATCTGCACAAATATTCAGGACAAGGACGTTAGTTTATTGCGCACGTTTCGCTTCACTGAGTTGGGCAGTTATTCAAGACTTCTTGAACGGGAATTACATAAGAATTCTTCCAGACCCCCTCGAACCCGGCAAACAATAGTCACCAAGCCGACACTACACCGAAAATCGTTTTGTAAGGATAGAAATGAAGGAACGGTTCGTGCGTAACTAACTGATAGCGTTGACTTTAGAAGATGCAAACATGTTCTGCGATCTAAGAGAATCCGATTCGGCTCCGTGGAAATTCCACGCAATCTATTTCTCAGCCTACTTGGTCGTAACTATGTAGCTACCAACCTTTCTATCGTTCCAGTGTGTCACACTTTCAGTTATCATCATCATCATCATCATCTTCATCAAGGTGTGCTTACAGAATGGATTTCCTTGACTGTTTCCCGCCATCCGTCCTTATATGTCAAAACTTTTGGTAAGTCCTCTAGACGGCACCGATTTTACGCACAGAATGTAACTTTTTATTGGTCGACTAACACTGGTGTGTCTATGTACAGGAGTGTATAGGAGAACGTCACTTATAACTTCGTCCTTAATTCACCAGCAGTGAACAGCATATATTGTTCGTCTTCCTAGGATAGTTTGAGACAGAGATATGTTAAGGCTAAGCTAAATGAAACCAGATCTTTCTATGCCTTCGTATGTGCCATAGACCATTAAAACAAAAATGTCTATATTTATTCAACCTCCCACGAGGCCGAATTTGACATAAAGTCTTTTTATAGACTCATGAGCAGCCATCAAAAAATGCTTGATCCTGTCGACATTCTCCATTTTTAGGGCGCTTTAGGCGCTAAGCTAGGGACTCAGTCCTGTTAAGCAGGTATTGCCTGGAAGGGAGCCCTCTAGGGAAAAAAGCCTAATAAGTGTTGAATCTAAAAATAAATGCGTTTATCTGATTTTTTTTTTTTTTCAGTATAAGGTGCGTTAAAAGAATAGCCCTCCTATAGATTTCTATCAAAAATAGAAAGAGTAATGTAATGCTAATCAAAAATATATTTAGGTATTTATTTCCAATTTGTCGTTTTGAAAAACAAATACCAAAATATATTGATTTCCAATATTTGCTTCCATTCTGTCCTTTTGAAAAAATACCAGAATGCATTCCTTTCCAAAATTTACTTCCGTTCTGTCCTTTAAAAAAATACGAAAATACATTCCTTTCCAATACTTATTTCCATTTTGTCCCTTTGAAAAAAATCCAAAATACATTCCTTTCCAAGTATCTTCTTGCCTTTTTTTTTTTTTTCATTAGATCTATTGACGTTCGTAGAAAGTAATCTAGACTGATTATTAATACATATGGCATTAAAGTATCTTCCTGCCTTTGTCTTTCATTAGATCTATTGACGTTCGTAGTAAGTAATTTAGGCAGATTATTAATACATATGGCATTAAAGTATCTTCTTGCCTTTGTCTTTCATTAGATCTATTGACGTTCGTAGTAAGTAATTTAGGCAGATTATTAATACATATGGCATTAAAGTATCTTCTTGCCTTTGTCTTTCATTAGATCTATTGACGTTCGTAGTAAGTAATCTAGACTGATTATTAATACATATGGCATTAAAGTATCTTCTTGCCTTTGTCTTTCATTAGATCTATTGACGTTCGTAGTAAGTAATCTAGGCAGATTATTAATACATATGGCATTAAAGTATCTTCTTGCCTTTGTCTTTCATTAGATCTATTGACGTTCGTCGTAAGTAATCTAGGCAGATTATTAATACATATGGCATTAAAGTATCTTCTTGCCTTTGTCTTTCATTAGATCTATTGACGTTTCTAGCCAGTAATCTCAGCAGATTATAAATAGGAATTGTATTAATGTAATCATGAGAATTGTGTTAATGTAATCATGAGAATCTAGCAACAATTTTAAAGAAGTCATTGTCTATATTGGCCTTCGTATTTTTTATAGCGGTCACAGTTTCTTTAAGATGACCACGAGCAAGTATTTGGTCCATCTTTCCTTTGCGTATGGGATCAGATACCATAACGAAATTTGTAAATAATACTGTTTCCTCGAGGTTTTCTTACCAATTCCTTAGATGATTCGATGAAGGCAATCAAATGACAGGAAAATTTTTAAAAATGCGCATTAATTTCAATTACTATACACAGGTCATCATGTAATTATTGAAAAACCTATCCTTTATGTATGTCATACGGTGTAAATGCACAATGATACAAAACAATGACTTTTATTTCCTCTTCCACTTCATTCTTCATCACCTTCTTTTTCTTCACTCATGGCATATTTTTGACTTCTCTCTCAATATCTCTTCCTAACCTCTTTAAAGTGGCTAGTTTCAAAAAGCAGCCTACACCAATTGTACAATCATAACTGACTATGAGACACGCACGAACGATATAGGAGTGGCTACGCATTTTCAGTTGCAAAGGACGCTCTGAATATTAAGCTTCCTATTAACTAAAACAAGTTCAGGCAGCACAATAATACCGTGAGATTGAGCAAGTTTCCAGCGCTAAAACATTATTTTCCACATAGCCACTACCACTAGGAACTCAGTTTTGTCAGCAAGAAAAATGATTTCACGTTCCGCGCTGATCAATGTTTTGCTTCGAAAGTAACACCTATTTTTACTGTGTTGTTCCACAATATTTGTTCGCTTAAGACTGCTATTGTGGAGGAATGCAAAAAAAATATCTTAAGAATTTTATTTAGAAGGTATGCAAATCGTTTCGAAGACGTGCTGATACAATAATTGAAAAAAAATGGTGGCCACATTGAGTAAATTTACTGTTTTGTGTCTATGTTCCTATTTAGTTGTGTTTTTTTTTTTAATTAAAATTGATCTTGTTTTGTAATTGAGTAGTTTATTATAAGACTAGAATATTCCTAATTTCTCTTACGCACCCTGAGTTATTAATTATTCCTATCTAATACTAATGATTAACAGACACCTGTATTGTATCAAATATTCCTGTCTAATACAAATAATTTGCACTCAGTTATATAGTATTTGATACTATATAAGTAAAGTTGTCTCCCTTTAATCGAGGGCAACCAGAAGGCTCCCTTTTCAATAGCTACTACACCGAGATGTAGGGGAAGGTGCTACTCCTTTCCCTGGATTGCTTCCCTTTACCCTTGATACGTCCCTTATATTGCTGAGTGTTAAGCAAGGAGGTATCAAGTACCATTTTTAAAGTCTTTGGTATGATGCGACCTGGGATTGAATCCAGGTCTCCCGGACCATTGGCGAACACTCTACCCACTAGGCCAATGAACCAGTTATTATTTGTAATCCTATAGAATACAGATAATTTGCCCACAGTAATACGGTATCAAGTATTGCTGCCAAATACAAAAATGCACACTCTTGTATTGTATCAAGTATTCGTACCTAATATAAATAATTTGCACACTGTTATATAGTTTAAAGCATTCCTATCTAATACAAATAATATGCACACACTTATATTTCAAGAATGTATAACAAATATATGTGAATGATGATTCTTTTTAACTACTTATAAAGTAAGTAAAGTTGGTGACCTTACTAGAGGGTGACCCAAAGGCTCCCTTTTCAATAGCTATTGCTCCACTTTACCCTTGATCCTTACCTTATAATGCTGAGTGTTAAGCAAGGTGGCATCAAGTGCCATTTCTGAGTCTTTTGTATAACTCGACCTAGGAGTGAACCCCGGTCTCCCAAACCATTGGCGAACACTCAACGCATTAGATCAATGAACTATTTTTCATTCAAATCAATGAAAGCAATTAGAAGGTTTCAAGTAACTTATTAACCTAATAATCCTTAGTAAACAGAGGGAAGTCCCTCTGTTGTTATGGTTAACGTGCTGGACTGCGACATTTTAGTCGGCGACATTTCCACACTAGACGGAACCTCTCTGAAACTAGTAGACAAATTCACCGACCTAAGAAGCAGCGTCTCATCAACCGAAAAAGACATCAACACACGGCTAACAAAAACATGGACAGCTATCGATAGGCTATCAATCATATGGAAATCAGACCTGACCGATAAAATGAAACGTAGTTTCTTCCAGGCAGCGGTCGTATCGATACTGCTATATGGATGCACTACTTGGACGCTTACTAAACGGCTTGAGAAGAAGCTAGACGGCAATTACACAAGAATGTTGTGAGCAATATTGAACAAGTCCTGGCGGCAACACCCCACAAAGCACGAACTATACGTCCACTTGCCTCCCATCACGAAAACTATACAAGTTAGACGAACCAGACACGCAGGACACTGCTGGAGAAGCAAGGACGAACTCATCAGTGATGTACTCCTATGGACCCCCGCATATGGCCAAGCAAGAACAGGACGACCAGCTCGAACATACATACACATGTAGCCCTGAAGACCTGCCAGAAGCGATGAATGATAGGGAGAAGTGTTGAGAGAGGGTCAGGGATATCCATGCTAGCGGCACGACATGATGATGATGATGACTGACTGAAACTCTTAGCAAATGAACAAATCCACTTATCCTCCCAACAACGTGTTACTCCACACTACTCAAAGATCCATCACCAGATGAAATTTAGTGTTATACTCAGCACGCAATATATAAATAGAGGTACGTAAAAATAGCAGGAATCAACATTAACGGTGATGCTAACAAATCTATAAAATGAAACGTTGGTTGAAATCACGTTCCAATAAAAGCTTAGCCCAATTGGCTGGCGCAGTAGAATACGCAGACTGCATCTCAGCAACGCGTATCTTGGATATGACTCGAAACTATCTGAAGTTGAGACCTTAGTCCTGGAGTTTGGGAAATTTTGGAGGACTCTTTCATTACCATTACTCTCAGGTCCACTCTAACTCGAAGGGTCTAATAGAAATATTTCATCATTTTCTAAACCATTTAAAAGTGTACAAACAAGTGATTGATGTCAAATTGAATTGTAAGTATAACATAACAATAATTGGAACCATCTAATTGTATGTAAACGAATGACCTTTGACTCATTCAAAAATAATCTTATATATATATTGTGTGTGTGTGTGTGTGTGTGTAAGATGGATTTGGCATGCTTTGAAATGCCATAAAACGCGACCAATCAATCGATTGAAGCTCTGTGTCGTTCAGCCCATCTGTGAACGCAAACTGCATTTCATGTGGTTTCGTTTTTGGCTTCTTTGTTTAATGACATATCAACCTTCGTGAGTTATCTAATTCCAAAGCCATCCTTGAACAAGAAGAGTGTGTTACTAAGTGACCCACCGCTGGGGGTATAAGTGGGTTCATACCTTTCCGAAGAGTATTTGACCGAACATAAACGTAATAGTGTGACTGGAGTTCGAACTCACATACTTCGATGTCGCAGTCAGGCACGTTAGCCACTACGCCACGGGGACTTCCCAGATAGATAGATAGATAGATAATAACAGACTAAAGAATAGATAGATAGATAGATATTAACAGACTAAAGGATAAATAGATAAATAGATAGATATTAACAGACTAAAGGATAGATAGATAGATTTTAACAGACTAAAGGATAGATAGATAGATAGATAGATAGATAGATAGATAGATATTAACAGACTAAAGGATAGATAGATAGATAGATAGATAGATAGATATTAACAGACAAAAGGATAGATAGATAGATAGATAGATAGATATGAACATACTGCAATCATTAGAAATAACAGACAAAAGGATAGATAGATAGATAGATAGATAGATAGATAGATATTAACTGACTAAAGGATAGATAGATAGATAGATAGATAGATATTAACTGACTAAAGGATAGATAGATAGATAGATATTAACTGACTAAAGGATAGATAGATAGATAGATAGATAGATAGATAGATATTAACTGACTAAAGGATAGATAGATAGATAGATATGAACATACTGCAATCATTAGAAATGAGCAGATAGATAGAGAGATGAATAAAATGTAAAAATGTTCCTTTTACAAAAATCGAATTATTACATGACGATACCTACATGTATATCATGCAATCACCAAATCATTTTGAAGAATTTTTTTGAAAAATTTTATTATAATGAAAGCAGGAATAATTAAAATTATCCATTAAAATTTAATTCTGTCTGCAATTTAATTTAGTTTACCAGTTAATTAACTTTTTCCTGTAAAATGTATCATTAATAGAATTATCAACAAGCAACCACTTCCACTTATACCAATCAACATAATGTTCAAATTGTTTCGCTAAGAAAACTATAAATCGCTTTCGTGCTTGTTTTTATTCTACTTTCACGAACATATCATCTGATTTTGCGGCAGCCAAAGAAAAGAATTCATCATTTTGTTAAAGGGAAAGTGTTGTTGTTGTTGTTGTTGTAGTAGGAAATCGAATCGACATTTCAAGTTCAAATCCAACCGAGGGCGAATGCTTTTCATTTTCCAGAGGAAAGACATAAATCCATGGTCTTTCCCAGCTACGGATAAATAGTCGGGCAGATTTAATTCTTTAGACTTGGCTCGGGGATCAATCTAGAAGGAAAACTCTGAATTCGAACCAGCTATACTCCACTTAAGAATTGACCTAGCATCGTACTCTGTTCCTGGCAGATGACTTGCTCAGTTGACTGTGCATCGCTTTCGACGTTGTTTTCATTCTGGTTATTTCAAAGTTGTCCTTCATCTTCTTCATCACTAAAGCATACTGACAGTACAGATTCCTTTGACTCCCGCTCTCTCTCTCTCTCTCTCACACACACACACACACACCCACACATTCACACACACACGCATACACACACACACACACACCATCCATTTCTATAAGCCATCAAACTGGGTAAATCCTCTAGATAGTATCAAGTGTCCGTAGAGAGCTGATAGAGTTTTTGCTGGTCGCTTAATACTGATGTTTCTATGCATAGTTGTCCATTGTAGAATATCGCTCTGGTGTTCGTCTTGCGTGTCTCTCTCGTCTTACTTGGATGCTCGGCACTTTTACGAAACACCTGGAGAAAAGGTGAGATGGGAATAATTCAAAGATGCTGCGTAACGTTTTGAAGAAATCCAGAAAATAGGATCCAAGAAAACAGCAGCCGTACGACCACTGACTTCTTATCTCACAAGCTGTTCTCAGAGATATACGATTTTCAGAAAAATAATTAGAATCGTTTCTAACATTTTCTGCTAAACGTTTCACTGATCACCACCTACTTAGCTAACTTCAACGAATGTGGTTGATTTCTCCGTGTGGATGTTCTCGGTTCAGCTATATTTAATTAAAAATGATGTATCTGATTGTTTGTAGGAGGATAATTGATAAGAAATGAGAAAAGGGCTTTTTATGCGAAGGATCTGCAAACGTCGTATTTTATCCCGACGATATAACTCCTTAGAAAACAATGTGATAATTTGGCAAGGTTTTAATGCATTTCTGAAGTTTACATGACATCGATCTTTGCCACAAAAACGTTCTTATCAAAAACAGGAATGATTCATTAAATGGTACATAGAGAAACATTATAGCCATTCGTAAGCCTTAACTAAGTCTAACACAGGGATAAATTAAGTGTAAGCATCAGAAATCATCCAAGAATGACGAGAATAGATTCCTAACGAGCAGCCACTCTGGTACAAGGTCACAATAGAAAAAAACAGAACTCACTACGAATGTTTTGCGAGATGATCGTTCTATCCAATACTTATCAGGTGCCCGTGGTGTAGTCGTTATCGTCGTAGGAAATGGACACGGCGATACGAGTTCAAATCCTGGACGAGACTGATTGCATTTCACATAACACTAATACCCTTGGGAAAGGTATGAATCCAATTATTCTCCCTCCAGCTATGGGTAAATAGTAGGACAGAATAGGTTCTTCAGCCTTGGTGAGGCAACTAGTCTAGGAGAAGGAAAACTCTGAATTCAAACCTGTTAAACTCCGCTTAAAAATTGACCTTGTGTCATATCCTGCCCGAGCGGAGGGGTTGGTAAATAGTATCAGCAATTGTTACATCTACCTTGTGCGTTGGTTATATGATCCTATTTACCCAACCCCACCGCTCGGGCAGGATATGACACAAGGTCAATTTTTAAGCGGTTATATGATAGCACATTCTGCAAACTGTAATGCCAAATTATAATATTCTGATATTTTTTAGACATATCTCGAGGGTTGAAGAGGTTCTAAACTGAACTAGATGAAACTTACTGGTAACATGAGGTGTGTTTAAAAACTATCGAAACTGAAGCTGTTTTTACCGAGATAAAATTGAACAATGATTGAAACAATAATTTTCTTCAAAGTAGTCCCCCTTGGCATTCAACACAATTATTCAAACAAATTTACAATTCCATTTGAAATCCCTCTTTTAACATGTAATGCTGCTCTACCAGATTTTTGTTCAAAGTCAGAAATCTGCTCGTGTGATTCGTCGTCTGCGATAGTCATGGGCATCAAAGACCATGGGTTGCCATTCTAATTCTTTTCGCAGGGCCTCATCGAGGAGCTGGACACGATGGTCAAGTGGATGTCTTTCGTGAAATTGAAGTTATTTACTACAGTTTACGAGCTCATAAGTGATGTACTCCTATGGACCCCCATATATGGCCGAGCAAAAGCAGGACGACCAGCTCGAACATACAGCAGCTTTGTGAGGATAGGGAATGTATCCCTGAAGACATGCCAGAGGCGATGACGATAGGGGGAAGAGTTGAGAGAGGGTCAGGGATATCCGTGCTGGCGGCACGACATGATGATGATGATGATGATGACTACAGTTTAGCTTATAATACAAGGCCAGAATTATGGGACACTCAGAGAGGATTGAACCTTCCAGAATGGATCTCCTAAGAGGCTCTACGAAGCTTTTCTTCAGATTTTGATTATCTAAGCAAATATTTCATTGGCGTCGTCGTCGAGAGAGAGAGAGACAGAGAGACCAATCATCGTCTTCAAAAAACTAAAAACTCGTTCAAGTTTGCCATCGTGAACGTGATCGTCAAACATGAAAGAAAAACACCTGATCTAGACATGCAGTTGATTATGAGGTGGCATCGAGGATTAGAGTAGTTGTTGTTGTTTTTTTAAATAGCCTGTAAGATTTTTTTATATGTTTTTAATCTCAACTGAATAAAACTGACAGGTAATCCTGAGGTATGCTTTAAAACTATCGAAAATGAAGCTGTATTTACCAAGACAGAATTGAACACTAAATGAAACATTAATTTTCTTCAAACTAGGTCTCTTGACATTCAATACAATTGTTCTAGCGAGTTTTCCATTGGTCGAAACACCTCTGAAATTTCTCACTAGATGTGGTATGAAACTGAGCAGTCGTATTTCTAATAATGCCCTCCACGTCGTCAAATCTTACACTTGAGATGAATTTCCAGTTTAGCGAACAAGAAAAAGTCGCAAAGAGCTTAATCTGCTTAATATGATGTGTGCTCTACCCGCAGATTCCTGTGTATTATCAAAAACTATCAATCAAAATGTATCGAGACAGTTGACAATCATCATCATCATGTCGTGCCGCCAGCACGGATATCCCTGACCCTTTCTCGCCACTTTTCCCAATCGTTCATCGCCTCTGGCAGGTCTTCCGAGCTACATCCCGTATCCTCATACAGCTGCTGCATGTATGTTCTAGCAGGTCATACTGCTTTTGCTCGGCCATATGTAGGGGTCCATAGGAGTACATCACTTATGAGCTCGTCTCTGATCCTCCAGCAGTGTCCTGTGTGCCTGGTTCGTCTAACTTGTATAGTTTTCGTTATGGGAGGCAGGTGGCCGTATAGTTGGTGCTTTGTCGGGTGTTGCCGTCAGGACTTGTTTAATATTGCTTGCAACATTCTTGTGTAGTTGTCGTCAAGCTTCTTCTCCAGCCGTTTTGTGGTGTATCCATACAGCAGTATCGACACGACCACTGCTTGGAAGAAACTGCGTTTCATTTTATCGGTCAGATCTGATTTCCATATGACCGATAGTTTATCGATAGCTGTCCATGACTTCGTTAGCCGTGTGTCTATGTCTTTTTCGGTTGATGAGAAGTATTGATTATCAACACTGACTCACCAAGATAAAATCTAGACGTTTAGAGAGCAATCTAGACGTCTAGACATTATCACTTTATATATATTTGCCACTCACCTCAGGTCAATTTTTAAGCGGAGTTTAACAGGTCTGAATTCAGTGTTTTCCTTCTCCTAGACTAGTTGAATCACCTACGCTGAAGAACCTAGTCTGTCCTACTATTTATCCATAGCTGAAGGGAGAATAATTGGATTCATACCTTTACCAAGGGTATTAGTGCTATGTGAAATGCAATCAGTCTTGTCCAGGATTTGAACTCGTATCGCTGTGTCCATTTTCTACGACGATAACCATTACACCACGGGCACCTCAATCATTATTACTTTATATGTTCCTCAGTTATACACTAGTATTCATTATTTTTAATGTCAAGATTGATACTTTTTGATCACATCAAATATTTTTGCATGTATTTATGCAGATATGATATTAATTTTGATCTTGAGATGAATTTTCAATAGTGGAAACATGTCGCACGAAAATAGAAGTGCTGGGTGTGAAGCATGGAGAATACTGCACTTGCATAATTCTGTGTTTCACAAATGATTATCATCGGAA
>OY757923.1:8892298-8897298 GCA_963585895.1 Sepioteuthis lessoniana
AGTAATTCATGGAACAATACCAAGGGCATGCGATAAGTTTCCAGACTTTTTTCGTATGGGAACTTTTATTGATAGTACACACATGAAACTCTAGTTCCCTTCCAAGTAATCTCCTCCGGCTGCAATGCACTTGTTGCACCGTTCCAACAGCTTCTGGAAGGCCCCATGGAAGTCCTCTTGTGTGGGCGTGTCAATGACCTTCGTCACAGCCTCTTTCATCTCCTCAATTATCTCATAACGACAGCCTCTGAGCTTACAGAATTACCAAAAGTCACAGGGAGCAAGGTCTGGACTATAGGGAGGCTAAGGAACTGTCTTGATGCCCATCTTGCTCAAATAGTCTGTGACAAGGATGAAGTTGTGGATTGGTGCATTGTCCTGGTGGAAATAATGCCACTGACCCGATTTGAAGAGTGCTGGCTTCTTCAAACGGAATCTCTTCCTGAACTCCCTTAAAACCTCAACATAGTAACCCTAACCGTTTGGCCAATCAACTGTGGTGTATTGACTTCCTTACTCTTATGCCACTCAAAAACTGATGCTCGATTCATGCAAGAAGGTCGAAAAGCAGTCTGAAGCATTCCATATGTTTCTGTGGCATCATTTTTCCAAGTTTAAAACAGAATTCTACTGTATATCGTTTTTCTAAAGTGTCAGATTGCATTTTTGAAATTCACCAGCAGTGACAATCAGGTTTTAGTAGGGTGTATTCCAACTGCTGCTGTAGCTGTTGATTTGAACCTGAAATCATAAAAATTGGTCAGTCATCTGATAAGATGTATAGCAATAACATAGTGAATTTTCAAGAATCTATGGCAATTTTAAATGTTCATATGAAAAAAGTCTGGAAACTTATCGTATGCCCCTCGTATTTCAGAGCATGTGTATTTGTTTACGCTAATTCGTAAACTATATATAATCATAATTATTAAAAAGAAAAAAATAACATTCGCATGTTCTTGGATTTGTTGTACACGAAAATGTCAATATTTGATTCTGCATCATTCGCATGAAACACAATTTTCAAACGTCTCTTCATGCTGCATATTTATCTTCCGATTTGCATCTGAGGAATATTGTGCCATTCATCCTGGAATTTCTGAAAGTCTTCAAAGAGGCTTAACACAAGTTCAGACTTTAAAGCCCAAATCGTTCAATAAATTTTCTATGAGGTTAAAATCAGGATATCCTTCAAAGCACGAAAGAGCGTCAATGACGTCAGGCTGCTGATTATTTCTAACTGTACATGACCTTTGGGGTCGGACATTGTCATCTAAGGTTTTGGTCTATTAATTTAACGACATATCATTGCCTTATGGATTATCTAATGCCGAAATTTGATTAATTTCTAAATGACTCGCCTGTAGTCAGGATTGAACCAGCAACCCCCAGACGATTGTCTCCTTAGAAGCTTATAACCGTTACGCCATGTGTCCTGCCAAGTGAATTTTGGGGACTTATAAACTTAATGTTCTTACTTGACTAGAATTACTACTATTATGTATGATTTTTTACCTGTGCTCATATTCAGATGTTTTTAAACAGTGGAGGATTAGACGCATTAAGGAATCAGCACATATGTTGGGTTACAATGACCTACGGAGTAGACCAAGTATAGAGTTGAATACAATATGGGAACCGATAATTAAGAAGGCTAAACGAGAAAAAAAAATCTGAATATGAGCACAGGTAAAAAAAAATCATACATAATAGTAGTAATTCTAGTCAAGTAACAACATTAAGTTTGTAAGTCCCAAAAGTTCACTCTGAATTGTCCAGCAGTAACGGTTATAGGCGTTGGTTCCCTAAGCTTCTAAGGAGACAATTATCTGGAGGGTGAAGGTTCAATCCTGACTACAAACGAGTAACAATACAGGAATAATTAACACTTGTACCCGGTTATATCCAACGGAATCAGAACAGGCGACCCCCATGGATTCAATAAAGGACGTAGTTCGAAGTTCCGTGAAGGTTCCCGAGTTCGACAAACACCTGAAGAAGGCCGGAGGACATATCGACCGAAACGTTTTGGAAATAACAATAAAGATGAAGATAATAGTCCGAAAACCCTTATATCTTTAATGTTCCATTGAAATCATTTTAAGTCTACGTTTTTTGTTTATAATCATTCTTTTGCGCACAGTTATGCAATATCAAGTATTTCTATCTAATACAAATAATTCGTGTAAAGGTTGTATGGTTTCAAGTATTTCTATTAAATACTAGTAACTTATACACATATGGTTTCAAGTAAGTATTCCTGTTTAATAATAATTGTTTATTTGCACACAGTTATATGGTTCCAAGTATTCCAATCTAATACTAATAAGTAACAAGTCATTATATTGTTTCAACCCAGAACTTGTCCTGTAAAATGTCACACATAAACTCCTTTGGGACTTTGACATACAGACGGATCATATAATCTTGGCCAGAAAATCAGACCTAATAATAGTAAGTAAAGTTGGCGGCCGTAGTCGAGGGTGACCCGAAGGCTCCATTTTCGATAGCTACTACACCAAGGTGTAGGGGAGGGCGCAACTCCTTTCCCTGGATTGCTCCACTTTACCCTTGATCCTTACCTTATAATGCTGAGTGCTAAGCCAGGTAGCATCAAAAACCATTTTTTGAGTCTTTGGTATGACTCGACCTAGGATAGAACCCAGGTCTCCCGGGCCATTGGCAAACACTCTAATCATTATGCCAAACCTAATAATAATCAACAAAAAAAAGAAAATTTGCAAAATTGTCGACTTTGCTGTCCACAGAATAAAAATGAAAGAATGTGAAAAGAAGGATAAGTACCTCGACCTTGCTAGGGAATTGAAAAAACTATGGAAAATGAAGGTGACAATTATACCAATTGTAATTGGTGCTTTTAGTACAGTAACTAAAGGATTATTAAAGGGAGTGGAGGACTTGGAAGTTAGCGGACGAATGAAGACTATCCAAACTACAGTATTATTGAGAACGGCAAGAATACTGAGAAGAGTCCTGGAGACTTGAGGAGACTTGCTCCCACTCAAACTCCAATGAAAGACCATCAGCTAATGCTGATGTGAAAAACTGAAATGAGTAAATGATAATAATAAAAAACCATCAGCTAACACTGGTGTGAATAACTCTTAAAAGAATAAAATAATAATAAATAGCAAATGCAGACTATGCGGTGACAGAGATGAAACCATCAATCACATAATAAGCAAATGCAGCAAATTGGCACAGAAGGAGTACAAGGCTAGACACGACTGGACGGGCAAGGTGATCCACTAGGAAATGTGTAAGAAATTTAAATTTGACCATACAAACAAATGGTATATGCACAACCCAGCATCTGTCCTAGAAAATGACACGCATAAACTCCTATGGGAATTTGACATACATACAGATCACCTAACCCCGGCCAGAAGACCAGACCTTATAATAATCAACAACAAAAAAAAAAAAAAAAAGAAAACCTGCAAAATTTTCGACTTTGCAGTCCCAGCGGACCACAGAATAAAACTGAAAGAATGTGAAAAGAAGAATAAGTACCTCGGCCTTGCTAGAGAATTAAAAAAGCTGTGAAACATGAAAGTGACGATTGTCTCAATTGTGATTGGTGCTTTTTGGCACAATAACTAAAGGGTTATTAAAAAGCCTGGAGGACTTGGAAGTCAACAGACGGGTAGAGACTATTCAAATGACAGCATTTCTGAGAATAGCCAGAATACTGAGAAGAGTCCTGGAGACTTGAGGAGACTTGCTCTCACTTAAACTCCTGTGAGAAAACAACAGCTAAAACAGATGTGAAAAACCCTCAAGGAGTAAGAATTATAATAACAATTATATCAATAATCATAATGATAATCCTTAGTAAACAATTATATCTTAAATTATATCTTATTCCTCATACAAATAATTTTCGCAAGGATATATGATATTAAGAATGTCTATCTAATACGAATAATTTTAGATGGGACTAACTGATTCCACTCCGTATAAAAGTGGCACGGGTAATAATAACAATGAATTTGTACTTTGCCCTTCTCAGAACTGAGGCCTCACCACAATATGCAGTTTACTGTTTTGTTAAAAGTAGAATATCCCTTTTTGGGCGGGGGATCTTAACCATCTTCGGAGGATATATAACTAGGATACCCCTTTTTGGCAGAGGGGTCTTTACCTCCTTAAGAGGGTACTATTGGTATATTCTAAGACCTACCGATTAGATGTCATCTATGAAAGTGTTTTGTTTGTTAGTTTCTTTGTTTAATGGCATATCAACCTTTGTGGGTTATTTAATGCCAAATTCATGGTTGCAAAAGAACAGTTGTGGTACTATTTAACCCAAAACTGGGAGGGTAAAGGGATTCATACCTTTCCTAGGGGTATTTGTCCGAAAGTAAACTTAATTCCGTGACTGGAGTTCGAACTCGCTTACCACGATGTCACAGTCCAGCACGTTAGCCACTATGCCACAGGGACTCTCTCTCTCTCTCTCTCTCTCTCTCTCCCTCTCTCTCTCACACACACACACATACACACGCACGCACGCGCGCTTTTCTCTCTCTCTGTCTCTCTGTCTCTGTCTCAAGATGTGATACCAGTGAGTAATGATCCAAATGAGATGCGGTGACTCTTGCAAGGTCTTGTTCCTTGTAGAGGTTGTCTTGTAATATCACAAGATCGAGTTTGCAGTCATACAAGCAGCTACTTTGAATCCTAACTGAACCACCATCAAATGGAACTACTTCTTGCATGCCAAGTGAATTATATTCACTTCTCCTGGCACATGACATATTCAAGTTCTGTTATGCAATATAAAGCCAATCTCATCAGACCAGTGCACCTAAATTCGAGAGTGGGTGCTCAATTGCACCACTGAACATTGGTGGGTTTGTTGTACATGAAGAATTTAGTATCAGCACCATTCTCACAAAGGATACTTTGAAAACGCCACCACATCCTGCTTTTTAGATTTCTGTTTTGCATCTAAGGAATATTGTACCATTCTCCTG
>OY757923.1:8902298-8912298 GCA_963585895.1 Sepioteuthis lessoniana
AGCATTCCATACGTTTCTGAGGCATTTTTTCCAAGTTTAAAACAGAATTTTATTGCATAACTTTCTTCTAAAGTGTCCACACGTCAAGATTGCATTTTTGAACTTCACCAACTGCGACAATCAGGCTTTAGTAGGGTGTATTCCAATTGCTGCTGTAGCTGTTGATTTGAACCTGAAATCATAAAAATTGGTCAGTCATCTCGTAAGATGGTTAAAGTTCTGGTTTTGCTAAATGATGATAAACGAGTTCGAACTCCAGTCACGTTACTTCATTCACTTTTGGACTAATACCGCTGGGAATGGTATGAACCTCTTTATTCTCCGCTCCAGCAATGGGCTAAATTGTACCACCACTGTTCTTTTCTACAAGGATGGATTTGGTATCAAATAACCCACGAAGGTTCATATACCATTAAATAAAGAAATCAAAGTTAAACTAAGAATAAAAATTAAGTAAAGATGATTGATTATCCGTTTTGTCGAATCGGAAAAACCCAAATTTATACACAAAAAATGTGTTGTCATAATTTCGTAAAGCTTTAAAAAGTAAAAAAAAAAGTTTTGAATAATAATAATAATAATAATAATAATAATAATAATAATAATAATAATAAGTAGGATGACTCAGAGCAAACCATGGATTCAAAAATTAGTTCTATAAAATTATGATTTCATGATCATAAATCAAAGGTCAGCTATTCGACCTATACACGGGTACATTATTATTACCTATAATAAAAAAGAGGAAGACATGAACGCATGTGTTCCGAATTTAATTAACTAAAAAAAAATAATAGACCATCCTATTTTGATTGTGAGGAAGGAAAAAAAGAAAAATAAAACGTTAGGAAGGAAAAGAAAGCAAATATACAAAGAAAGAAAGAAAGAAAAAAAAGATAGGAAAAAGAGGGAAGGAGAGAGAAAGAGAACGTGATAATGCTGTACATCAGACGCTCATCGTCTTCTTAAATTGAATGGAAAGTAGGGGGGAAATAAAAGTTTGGAAAAAAGAGATAGATAGATAGATAGATAGATATTAACAGACTAAAGGATAGATAGATAGATAGATAGATAGATAGATAGATAGATAGGGGATGGGGGAGAGAGAGACATAGATCGACAAAAGAAGACGATAGAGGGAGTCTTCTTTTCAATGAAATAGTCATTCTGAAAACTTATTCAGTCCTGTTAAATGAAGTAGTTGATAATCTATAAAGAGAAATGGTTTATATGCATTCTGTTTCAATTTAAAGAGGCTATTTACAACAAGCAGAGATGAACTCATAAGAGATGTACTCTTATGGATCCCCACACATGGCCGCGCAAAAGCAGGACGACCAGCTCGAACGTACATTCAGCAGCTATGTGAGGATACAGGATGTTGTCCTGAAGACCTACCTAGGGCGATGAACGATGAACGATAGGGAGGAGTGACGAGAGAGGGTCAGGGATATCCGTGCTATGATGATGATGATGAGGATGATGATTTACAACAACAACAAAAAACAAAGCGAACGAGTGTATTTCCAGTATAAAATTAGAAAAAAATTTTTTTTTTATTCATCCCGTAACCTGGTTTAATGGTAGAAGGCGCTACTTATACAGTGTGTCTTTGGCAGGAATAGCTAAATGCGGCCCATCCTTCTCCTGGTGTACAACAGATTAAAATTCAGGGTTCTTTCTTCTCCTAGACTGGTTACCTTACCAAAGTTAAAGCGTCTGTTCCGCTCTACAATCTAATCAAAGCTGGGGGGAAGGATTTTTGGATTCATATCTTTTCCAAGGGAATCAGCACAAAGTGAAATGAAAACTGCCTCTTTCAGGGCTTGAACACGTGTAGCTATGTCCATTGTGTACGACAATTATCATTACGCCAGGAAAGCTCTAGTCCTTTTATTATTATTATTATTATTATTATTATTATTATTATAGTTAGTTTTTCATAGCAGCATCACCTAATGATCTTCATTATTATTATTATTTACTCCTTTAGAGTTTTTCACATCAGTGTCAGCTGACGGTCTTTCACTGGAGTTTGAGTGACAGCAAGCCTCCTCAAGTCTCCAGGACTCGTCTCAGGATTCTGGCCGTTCTTAGCAGTACTGTCGTTTGGATAGTCTCTACCCGTCCGCCAACTTCCAAGTCCTCTAGGCCTTTTAATAATCCTTTAGTTATTGTGCCTAATGCACCAATCACAATTGGTACAATCGTTACTTTCATGTTCCACATTTTTTTGAATTCTCTAGCAAGGTCGAGGTACTTCTTTTCACTTTCCTTCAGATTTATTCTGTGGTCCGCCGGGACAGCAAATTCGATAATTTTACAGATTCTCTACTTTTTTTTTTCTTTTTTGGTGATTATTATTAGGTCTGGTCTTCTGGCCGGGATTAGGTGATCCGTTTGTATGCTAAAGCCCAATAGGAGTTTATGCGAGTCATTTTTAGGACAGGTGCTGGGTTGTGCATATACTATTTGTTTGTATGGTCGAATTGAAATTTCCTGCACATTTCCCAGTGGATCACCTTGCCTACCCAGTCGTGTCTCGCCTTATACTCCTTCTGTGCTAATTTGATGCATCCGCTTATTATGTGATTGATCGTTTCGTCTCTGTCACCACATAGCCTACATTTACTGTTTTGTTGCGTCTTATCTATTCTCGCTTTGATATGATTGGTTCTTATGGCGTTGTCCTGTGCTGCTATTAGGAGGGATTCCGTTTCTCTCTTAAAGTTTCCTTTTCTTAGCCAGTTTCAGGTTTTCTGGTGAGCGATGTTGTCTATTAGACGTTTAAAGCGGCCATAGAGTTGTTTTCCTTCCTATTTTTGTTTCCTATGCGAACGCGTCAAAATGACGACAATACTTAAATCACATTGTACTAATAGAATATTAAAACTTTTTTGAATTTAATCCTTATTCTAATTTAAAAGGTAAAATTAAGTAAAGATGATGATTGATTCTTATGCCATATACTTTTGCTGTAAATGTAACCAATTATAATAGATTAAAAGAATTCAATATATATATATATATATATAGATTATCATTTCTTATCTAAAAGTTTATCGGTCTTCTTAGCCAATAGCAATTTATGCATATCTTTGACACTGTATTATTTATATGCATATTTGTCGGCTTCTTAGATTAAAACAATAGTTGTTCTGTCTTTCAACACTGACAGATAACATTCTTTTTAGAATTAATAATAATGAAATTCTATTAATCAAATTTGACGTATTAGAAAATTATATTCACCACATCATCAAAGGGGTTCATTAAATATAAAATAAATAAATGAACAGGATGCGACCAAAAAGTCAGTTCTTTTAGTTTAACAAGTTTGAATTCAAAGTTTTCCTTCTCTTAGACTGGTTGCCCTACCAAGGTTAAAGAGCCTTGTCTGCCCAACTATTCACCCATAAATGGTAGGAGAATAGTTGGATTTATATATTTCTTAAGGACATTAGCAACATGTGAAATACCGTCAACCTTGTTCAGGATTTGAACTCGGGTCACCGGGTCCATTATCAACAATGATGGCCATTACATCAGGAGCTGCTCCATTAGTCTTATATATATATCTGTGTGTGTGTATGTGTGTGAAAATTCACCATTGCACATAATTAAATACACTTCAGCCAATTTTTTATATAAAAATAAAATTTCTTGATACCTTCTTGCTTAACACACATCAATATAAGTTACATATCAAAGGTAAAGTGGAGCAATCCAGGGAAAGGAGTAGCGCCCTCCCCTACACCTTGGTGTGGTAGCTTTTGAAAAGGGAGCCTTCGGGTCGCCCTTGACTACAGTCACCAACTTTTTATTGTATCGGTTATATTGAACTGTAGACCTATTTCTCTAGCCGTTGACTAAAATCAGCTATCCGAAACGAGGGGATGGGATTCCTTGACCCAAACTGAACAGACGATCATTCAAGTTTTCCTAATTACTAAAGAAATATCTTGTATTCCTTGCCGTTTCTGAAGCTGATGAACCGTTTTTGAACCTATATTGTTAGTATTACCTACTCCCAACGAATCGGTTATTTATATACCCATGTCTGGTGAAAAATCAGATCATCCTATTATTCACCATAAATGCTGGGTGACACATCTAACAAGGAAAGGAAAGAAAAAAAAGTCTGAAGCACAGTTTAACCAGAGACTAAGCATCGAGATAGTTTTTTTAACTCACCGAACAAGCCAAAAGAAAACGGACACTATACGAAAACACAATAATGGCGTCGAGAAAATTGAAAATTCGACGATGGCGATTGCATCAAAGAATCATGACAGAAATTGAGAAACAACGATAAAAGTAATTTAAACCAGCACAGTTTTGTTTAGTAAATTCTCTGCTTCAGTGTTTTAACATTCAACAGGCAGCCGCAAACTCAAACAAGTCACACATTTGAGGCATAGTATAAATGCAGGGAAGACACTTTTCTTAATGAATTCGCTTACAAAAACGATACGTGGAAAACACGTCTGCTTGTTTGAAAACTTGGCACAATCAAATAAGGTTTCATTAATGTATTTTTTCGAAACGATCTAAGGATTTGGACTTTGAACAAACAGTGAAACAACTGACTCAAATATTTGGGAATTTTTCTTTTCTCTTTTCAACGTTCAATACAACTATCTCAAGTTAACTAAACGCGAGGCAGATGACTACACATTATTTTTACAGGTTGCGTCCACTGTGAAAGCGAAAAATGTCAACAGCAATCGCTTATGGAATATCAGTTTAAATGCTTTATTTTATCGCTGAAATTTACTCTCCTCACAACACAGGTGGTCGCATTCGACTTCGATCGAAACTTGAGCTACAGAAAGACGTTAAAGTAAAGGATAGGAAAACCGATTGGCTACGTTTACTCAGTCTGAAACCTGACTCTCAGATGTTACAGCAGGCAACGAAATTACCTGCAAATAATTGAAGGAAAGTAGAAGATACTCCAAATGTGTCTTAAAAGATACAACCAACAACGTGTTAGTTTTTGTAGAACGTGACATAACTCATTTTTTTTTTCCTATTCAAAAGAAACCTGTGTCAAAAAAATAACTGGTGAACACACAACGAAAGCTTTTGCTACTCTCAGAAAGTCAAAACCTTCAAAAGGCAGACCCCAAACCCACTTTTTAATTTCCGTTCAAAACACTTTCCGCAAATATCTGTACTGCATGCACACACACACATACACAGAGAGAGAGAGAGAGAGAGAGAGAGAGAGAGAGAGAGAGAGAGAGAGAGACACACACACACACTAATTATGTATTCACAACTTTCAAAGTTGATTTTGAGTCTCGATGAAAATATATTAGAATTACTGATAACAACATTCCAGGCTGTTTTCAACTTAACACGATTTTACATATAATTTTTGGTATCACATAAGACTTGCTCATTTATCAATAAACCTGGTGTCGCGAAAATTAACTTTGTAGCTCGACGTGCTTTTGGCAATATTATTCAGATGATAGGTGAGTTAAACTGTAATGTGCCTTTTAACAACAAAACTGTAACGTGCCTTTTAACAACAAAACTTTTATTAGGATAAGTTATCTTAGAGACAGTTCAGATTTTAATTTACTTTGCCGTGACTGAATAGAATAACTTTATCTTTTTAATGTCCTCCAATGTTTGATGCATAACAGATTACCGCTGCTTCATGAATTGAAAAAAAAAAGAGCCAACAACACAAAATAAAGTTGATCAGTCTTTTCCAAGATGGCGTTGGGTGCTGTCCCGAGTTTAAAGCTTACGGAAAAGATGAAACGTCTTTTCAGACCCAAAATTCCAATACTGTACGCTACTTTCGTCACCGTAGATAAAGAATTAGACCATCTTTAACCAATTATCCAACCGATAAACTGAGAACAACTCCCATTGTCATCATAAAAAAAAACCAATGGAAAAATATATTAATATTTGGATTATTCCGCTGGACTGAACAAGGTGCTGGATTCATATCAGTTGTCACTACCAGTGTTAAAAGACCTGTTTACAAAATTCAATCGAAGAACTTGCTTTGCAAAGCTTGACCTTGTTGAAAACCTACTCCCAGATGGAATTTGATAATGATTCTAAGGAGGTACTTATGATGAATTCATATCGGATTTTTTTCCGATTTTACTGTCTTCCGCTTGGAAAAAAGTCTACACCAGTCGTTTTCTAATGGACGATGGATACCATACTGATAGGGTTAAAATATGCTGTTGTTTGCATCGAAGACATAACTGTCATGAATTCAAATCCAGAACTCCCATAACGTTTGAATAGGGTTCTTGACTGAATTCAGCAATATAGACTCCATTTATGGGCTGACAAATGTGAATTTTTTCGAATATCAATTAAATATCTAGGAATTGTATTTGATAAATGTGGTCATAGACCAAACCCAGAAAATATTTACGCGATCAAACACATGAGAGCACCGGCAAATTAAACAATCCGACACTCTTTTCTCGGTCAAGTGAGCCACAAAAATGCAGTTTGCCAGAAACTAACCGGTTGCGCGCTCTCCTCAGTCGTCTTTTGAAAAAAAAGATGCACCATTGGAATGGTCAAGCGAATGTCTGTTTGCTTTTGATAGAATTGAGTCTTTACTGGGTTCTCTGATTATTGCTAACCCACTGCAGTTCATAATTGGATATTATTGTAGCCTCTGATGCTTTAAACTATGGAATCGGTTCAGTTGTTGAATAATAGATTGGCTGAATCTATTATTTGGCAAGTAGAGTAGAATGCTATAAGATGGTATTGAAAAACCGTTGGAACATCTGCTTTGATTGAAGGCTATTTAAGCCGAGATCAATCTGAGACCACGATTCTCATTGGATGGCTCCAATTAGGTGACCAAAATGGTTGAAGAAGTCAGAAATTAGTTAGTCAGTTAATGAGAGACGCTCGACTAGAGCGGTTTAATGTTCCATCTCTGCTTTCAAGCTCCTCCATCTGCTTCAACAGGTGAAGAAAGGAAAGTGTCGTCAATATAATAAATAAACCATGCTCGACTAAAAAGGTGGTCGTGTTGTTATTCATCATTGTTATGACCGATTATTAAGGGTCAATAAATAAATAACTCAACACGGAGATATGAGGTGCCACACAAATGTATCCAAATCTCTGAGGAGGGTTTCCTTGGTTCAACGTACACGAAGACAGGCAAAAGTGCTAACTACAACTGCAGCTCTCCGCTCTACCAGCTTAGTTCTTGATTAATATACCCTTTGGGTAAGTCCATTATTCTAGTCATTGGTGAGTCACCTACAACAATCATCCAAGCAGAAAAGACAACAACTATAGATAACGATAAAAGATAACTAACAAGAACAAAGATGGTGACACGACGCAAACAATAAGAAGACCGAAGAAAGAAGCAGGTCGATCGTATTGTTAGGGCTATATAACATATATCATGAATTGGTATGCAACACGGTTATTTCACTCATTTTTTTCCAGATGGAAGAGAAATGCAATAGCTGACCAATCCACTTCCCTTACACCTGCTGATTGTAATTACGAACAAATCGGGAAAAGAAAAGCCTTAGCAATCGTGTTTGCAATCAAAAAGTTTCATAAGATGCTATATGAGCGATATTTCACCCTTGTATCAGATCACAACCTCCTAGTGAGTATATTTGAATCGAAGAAATCCATCCTATTCTATACTGCTAACTGTTTACAGATCTTTTGGACTATGATTTCACCATCAAATACCAGCCAACCGATAAAATCGGCCAAGCAAATGTTTTATCAGGACTCAAGGATTCTCATCGCAAACAACCAGAAGACGACGTTGCTGCTGCAAAATCCAGTCAGACTGTTTTTCTCTTAACCCTCCGAACAAGGTAAAAATATAAGAGATATAAAGTGAGAACACAAGTATTGCAAAAGAGTTTAATCTGTCCTTATTTTTATGGATCACATTACTTAAAAAATGACTCAAATTCCCAAAAGACCAGACCACTAAATTTTATGTATAATTTTTGGCATATAATCAATTAATAGCATTCAAATTATCAAATCAAAGCAAGCGACACAACATCCTTTTCAAGATTAAAAACTGAATAGGCTATAAATTCAATTGCTTGTGCTCAACGCAAAAAAAAGAGTTTAAAACTAATATAATATTTAAAAGATAAAAAGTAAAAAACTCTGTGTCTATGCTCATCTAACTATCTGCTATGGCAACAAATCACACAGTGTGCTTTAAGGCTTGAACAGATTATCGTTATCTGAAATACAAACAGCTTCATCCAGGATTTGAATTCGGTTCGTCGTGTCCATTTCCCACCTTGAAAACTATATATATATATATATATATATAATTGTTAATAACATCAACACTGATGAGCATCACAAGTTGTGATAGAAGATTTTGTTTCATTTCAAATATTTTTTTAAAGATTTAAACTATTTATGTTCCAACTCATCAAAACAAATAAAAACGTAAAATAAGAATAATATCTATCAAAATTTATATTTTTATTCATTTTCTATCTCTCTCTCTATATATATATATATAGAGAGAGAGAGAGAGATTGATTTATCTGGTGATCTATGCAAAAAAAATTTTAAATTTGAATTCGTTAAAAGGGTGTGCTGCTCTGCATCTGAAGAAACAACAGATAGATAGATAGATAGATAGATAGATAGATAGATAGATAGCCTAAGATAGATATATAGATAGATAGATTGTTTCAAATCTATATCCCTACATAATAGAATATTGTCTTCATACTTGACAAGATGAAAGTCAGTCGTTGTATTTTTTAATTTGCCTGTCATTTTTACTCAAATTTGTATTAATGAAAGACAGCTGCCTAAATACACAAAACATAATGAGTCAGATATGTTTAATTTTTTTTTTTTTTAATTCTACTCGTGTAAATTTTACCTATTTCAAAGTGTTTGTTCAATATGCCTCAACAAATAAGGGGTTGCATGCGTGCTTGAAAAGAAAATCTCCAAAACTCGGACAGACTAAATTTTTGTCTTACAAAATATGCTTTTTTCACCAGCAATTTCTTAGCGAAACACAGGAATGTGCAAGTGAAAAGAATAATACAATTTGTAACATTTGTAAATATAGAGTGCTCAATATCGGTGATTGAGTATATGCAGATCTAAATTTGAAAAGCATAAAAACAGAGTCCCCGGATCTTGGTGACATTCAGTCTTTCGCTTGTACAATCAACAGACCTAAGTATATCTTAATTTTTATCTGGGCGCGCGGGGGGGGGCTCATCTGATTTCCATGCTAAAAAAGTGTTTATTTTGTTCAAAAATTAAGCTTGAGAGTTTATAATTTTTGTATCTGTACTTTTTCATTAATTAACCAACTGGCGCATTCGCACTAGTTTTTAAATTTCCAGATACTACGACTTGCTGCAAAAAAACACAACCCAAAACAATTTCAGAAATTTTTTCCCCCTGAAAATATTAAAAATACAATTTCTCAGCCAATTAGTTTCATAGATGAGCCATTAATATTTTAGGTAATTTCGAACCTACCTAAATTGTCTAAATATGCGAAGAAATAAATCTTTATTCAGTAAGTATGGAATTGTCTATGCTAACTCAACAGTAAGTATGGAGTTGTCCATCCTAATTCAATTATTACTTGCTCAAATACCTTTCGGATTATTTCTTCTGAATGAAAACCTACATTCTTTATTTTTCAAGTATGCATTTAAATTCAACACCGATTATCTATCGCATACGTTAGTTTTAACATAAACTTGCTTCTACAGCTAAAAAATATCTCGCTTGGTGCTTGATTTATTTAGCTTACAGACTTTTACTATCACATTAACGTCCTTCTTCCACTTTATGTCCTTTTATTGTAAGCAAACAATTACTGCTATACTTCACTGCACGAATCTTAACTATCTCTATTTAAAAATATCTTCGATCTGGCTAACATTATTTTTGCCAAAAGAAAAGAAATTGCACTTAGTTTTACTGCGAACCTTTCACTTAATTTAAGGAAATA
>OY757923.1:8922298-8997298 GCA_963585895.1 Sepioteuthis lessoniana
CTTCAAAGTACGTTTTACTCATTTATTTTTCCTAAAACCTCACCGTTCCCAATCTGCCACAGATCGTTTCTCCTACTCCAGCTAAGTCAAAATATAACGGTGACAATTTCACATAGGAGCATAGGATAGAGGAGGAGTAAACTGAGACGCCGAATGGAAAAGTTTGGAGAGGAGACATACTGTAAATCTTTTTGTAACTTCTCTTATCTTTCTTCTTACACGAGATTCATACGAGATAAGGTGAATTTTAACTTAGGAGTTGGCTATAAAAAGCACTGTTTAAAGTTGCACTTCTTTCGAGGGAATCCGTAGTCATGGGTTCTTTCATGTCCCCAAATAGAGTCAGCACGATCTTCTTCCTTGACCGCAGCGCCCGGAACTTTTTCTTTACCAGAGAGTCAATGTGTCGGAAACACGTGGACTTTCTTTCTGACTTAGGACAAACTCATGTTTAACCTATTTGTAAACACTTTTTAACTGAAACATGCTTCTCTGTATATATCACACATAGTTGTACTCCTCACCCACCAAAGATTTCATGACAGACCTCTGTTCAAAACTGAAGAACTGTTTGATTTGCCATTTTGAATTGCTTCAAAACAAATATTTTTGTGAGATTAAAATATTTTTTGCTATAAACCAATCCCAAACAATGCAGAGTATATATTTATAGAAAAAAATGGAAAAATAAATTGAAAAAAATCCCCTTTATTTATTTGTTTGTTTGTTTGTTTGTTTGTTTGGGTTTCATAGCATGTCAACCTTTGTAGGTTATTAAATGCCAAATCCATTTTTATATAAATAAACAGTTTTATTTTAAACAATTCAATTTATTGTAAGTACAGTTTCAATGTCAAAAACAGTTCTGTTTCAAATAATTCGGTTTTGCATAAGTACGTAGTTTAAACGTCAAAATACTTATGTTTCAAGCAATTCAGTTTAGCATAAGTACGCAGTTTAGTTCTATTTGGCCCTTAGATAGGACCCAATCAGGTGCTACTACTCCGGGTCAGAGTGGACGTGGAAGCGATAGCAATGAAGGGGTACTTCGCATTCACCAAAGCTCCAGCATTACTGGAACCTCACGATCAGATTGTTTAGCGTCATATCAGGACACTCGTTGGCGGGTGGGTTCTTACTCTTCTGTAGAGAAGTAATCGGTGTATTCTCCAGCCCCAGCCGACTGGGCAATTTATTTATTGAATGACCCTTGCAGATAGATAGATAGATAGATAGATAGATAGATAGATTCCTCTTCCTTATCAAATGATCCCCCTTAGTGTACAGAGTACCAAAGATTGATGTCGATCAGAAGTTTAATTTAGGTTTTCTAAAGAAAACAGTGTGGATTTTATTTGGAAATGAGATTTACGTCAGATAAAAGATTTTATTTAAATTGAAAATTAAATCGACTAAAACGTTTAAGTAAAGACTGTTGATTTGAGATGTCAATCACAACTCGACTGACAAACCTACACGAGTGAGTTCGAGTCTCACTGGGTGTCCCTTTCATATGGCCGTGTGCCACATCTAAGCTTAGTGAATTACCGCAACTCCCACCAACTGAGCTGATATCGTGATCGCAGTTAAAAGGTTAATATAAACAATCTTTAGCTATCACGTGCAGATAGCCGCCATGTAAAGTTGGGAAATTTTATAGTTTTGAAAATGTTTGAAAAATCAGAACGTTTTGGATAGTAAGCTTTAATCCACTCAGCATTATCTGGCAAAATTGAAAATGTAATTGGATTAGCGAACAATTGGCTATCCGGGAAAAATCTGTTTATATTTCACACTTGAGAAAGATATGCATTCAACTATTCTCCCTCCAGCTATGGATAAAACATAAGAGTAGACAGGGTTCTTTAACTTTGGTGTGGCAACCGCACTAGAAGAAGGAAAACTCTGAATTCTAACTCCACTTAAAATTTTCCTTAAATCGCATCCTGCACGTGCGGAGGGGTTGGGTAAATGTATATTTGATTGGCTAACTATTAAACGCTATTTAATTGGTCAGGTAGAAAAAAAAAAGGCTGAGTCGACCAATCAGAAACAGGCCTGAACATACTTCTCTTGTCTGTATGGCACAAGGACTTGAGTTATTGGAGAGTTACGAAGAGAGTAGCCTCTCCTTCTACCGTACCTTTAGGAGTCAATAGTAGAGTATGCATTCACACACACACACACATATATATATATATATATATTCGATTACCTGTATTCGTGTTAGCCCAGTCAGCTGAGGAAATAGAATACGCCGACTACATCTCAGCAGAGGTGTAATACCTCCACTTCGGAAGGAGTGTCCTGTATATGACTCTAAATTTCATCTGATGGTGAGGCTCCATTCCTGGAACTTTGAGGAGTTAGGAATACCCTTTTATTGCTATTACTCCCAAGTTCATTATGAGCCAGGGAGGTAGTTGCAGTTAGGGTCTCATCTATGGGTCAAATAGAGCTGTTGAATAATTTAACAGAATTGAAACCATTCAACTGTGAACAAACAAATGATTTATATCAAATTGAATTCTTAGTATATGATAGCAATACTTTAAACAATTTAAACGTGGGCAAGCAAATGTGCTTAGGTTCTTGTAAAAATTGTTACCAATATTTCTTTATAAATCATATGCATTTAATTTATATATATACAGGGTGGAATGCTAAAATTGTCGTCCTAAAGAAAACAACACTAAAGCTTTATTTTAAAACTTTTATTGAAAAAATCAATTCAGCTAACTTGATTATGTAGTAGAGCTGACATCTACAGGGTGGAACGATAAAATTGTCATCCTAAAGAAAACAACACTACAGCTTTATTTTAAAACTTTTATTGAAAAAATCAATTCAGGTAACTTGATTATGTAGTAGAGCTGATATCTACAGGGTGAAACGATAAAATTGTCGTCCTAAAGAAAACAACACTACAACTTTATTTTAAAACTTTTATTGAAAAAATCAATTCAGCTAACTGGATTATATAGTAGAGCTGACATCTATTCAATGTAGCCGCCGCCTTCAGCCTCAATCACCTCCTCGATACGGATCCGGAACTGGGAGCATGCCTTTTCCACAAGCGCCGGCGGGAGCTCGGCGAATACTTGGCGGATGGCAGCGACCAGGCTGACTTTGGTGTTGTGGGAGGTCATGTTGGTGATGTTCTTGACGTATGACCAAACGAATTAGTCCAGCGAGTTCAGGTCGGGGGAGAAGGGGGCCAGTGAGAGAAGGGTACAAAGTCGTAGCACTCCTTCTGAAGCCAAGCCTGGGTCTCTTTGGACTTGTGGGTCGGCGCCGAGTCCTGCTGCCACACCCAGGGTCTGCTACCGGACACCTGATTGCACCAGGGGATCACCACACTCTTCAGCACATCCAGGTATACTTTGGTGTTGACTTTCAAGCCGAGTTCGAAGATGTGAGGTGGCATGATGTGGCCCTCACTTGAAACCACACCAAAGTCCATAACCGTAGCCGGAAACTTTGTTTTCATCACCCTAGACACGTTGAACCGTCCGGATTTGCATTTTGAGGGTGCTGGCAATGGTCCTGTTGTCATAATTTGGATCGGTAGAGAGCATGTGTTGTACAGTGGCGCATTTCCGATCTCGCTCGTTGAACATTGTGTCACTTTCAGACATGATAGAAGGCTCCTATCGCTGTTGGGATTTGTACACAACTGGCCAACTAGTAGATGGTCTGCAACAAACAAAAAAAAGAAAACTGGTTTTCAT
The DNA here is from genome assembly GCA_963585895.1 of Sepioteuthis lessoniana. Taxonomy (NCBI): domain Eukaryota; kingdom Metazoa; phylum Mollusca; class Cephalopoda; order Myopsida; family Loliginidae; genus Sepioteuthis; species Sepioteuthis lessoniana. The sequence continues at coordinate 8,926,030 of OY757923.1, forward strand.
TAAACGGAAATGGAATGATGTCGCCTTTTCTAGGGCGACAATTTTATCGTTTCACCCTGTATAAACAGGATTTGACATTATGTAATCCACAAGGGTTGATATGTCGAGAAACACAACCTACCAACTAGCTTGTAGCCATTGAACTGTGTACAAGCAATGATTAATATTGAATTAGCGTTAGATAGCAAAGCATAAAACTATTCAACTGTGAGCATATAGAACTATAAGTGTTAGAAATACCGTGGTGTAATGGTTATCGTCGTAGGAAATGGACACGGCGACACGAGTTCAAATCCTGGACGAGTCTGATGGCATTTTCACATAGCACTAATGCCCTTGAGAAAGGTATGAATCCAATCACTCTACCTCCAGCTATGGGTAAATAGTAGGGCAGACTGGGTTCTTCAGCCTTGGTGAGGCAACTAGTCGAGGAGAAGGAAAACTCTGAATTCAAACCTGTTAAACTCCGCTTAAAAGTTGACCTTGTGTCATATCCTACCCGAGCGGAGAGGGGTTGGTAAATAGGATAAGTGTTAGAAGTACTTTAAATCCATTTAACTGTTAGGAAACAATAAATTGCAATACTTGAATTCGTGTAACGGTGGGCATATAACTGATCTCTGGCTCGTTTAAAGACGTTGTCTTCCAACTAGTCATTTACAAATCACATATGTATATATGTAGATATATATGTGTGTGTGTGTGTGTGTGTGTGTAAAAAGAATTTGACATTAAATAACTTACAAAGGTTGATATGCCATAAAACCCAACTAACGATATTCATGTTCCCTTTTTATAGTTGTTTCCGATTGAAGAAGATGCGGGCAACGTAATGGTTATTGATGTTAAAATGGAAATAGTGGGACGAGTTCAAATTACGACGGTGACTGTTTTCATTAACTTCACGGTGAATATTCAGCTATATGTTTTGCATCTTATTTGTTATAAGTTTATTTACAGCTAAATTGACATTTACGTGACCTTCCTCTAAGTGTGCTAATTCCATGATTATTGCCAGGGTAGCATATATATATATATATATATATATATATATATATATATATATATATATATATATATAAGGGTCGTTCTGGGTTAGCCAGAAAGAACATAGCTGAACATTTTTATTTTGGCAACACATTATCACTTCTTAGAAATCAAGAAAGACTAATTCAGATTGTTCTAGTTTTATCAGAAGTTGTAGTCTGTTGCCAAAACATAAATATTCAGCAATGCTTTTCCTTCTGAGTCAGCCTTAAAACTTTTTGAATGACCCTTGTGTATATATATATATATATACATATATATTTAAAGCTGACCTTATTTATGCATAATAAATTCACCCGATTAACACGAAACATAGTTCCTTAGTGAAGAGGTTGCTTTTAAATTCGTAACACTCTTCTTTGATTGGCTGGTACGTTTTCGGTGAATGAAAGGACTAAGAAATAAAATCAGGTTTCTTCTGCAGTCAAAGGAGAACGAAAAAGAAAACAGCGTTAAGTAAACGCTACGGAAATAAGAAGAAGCCCCTAACTGATTTGTATTCTGTTCGCTTCAATTATTTTCTATACTAAAGGTGATAATCGACGAAGAGGGTCTACAATATCGCTGTTTACGAAACCGTTATTTTTGGAAGGACTCGGATCCTTTCAGGCGGGAACAAGGCGGAGAGAGGTGGGGGAGCTTTTGCAGTTTTAGATACAACTACAAACAAGCTAGGATAAAATAGCTATGTTTTTTGTTGTCTTTTTTGCTCTTTGCTTTTGCGTCCATTAAGAAGGGGCAAATCAGTTCGTTTAGTTTACAATAAGAACAGATCCATAAAAAGTACATATACACACATACATAGATAGATAGACATATAGGTACTTACATACATACATATGAACAGACTGTGATTCACATAAAAAGACCGAGATAGATAGATAGATAAATAGATAGATAGATAGATAGGAACAGTTCGAGATAAAGATAAACGAATATATATATATATATATATATATATATATATATATATATATATATATGTATGTATGTATGTATGTATGTATGTATGTATAGAATGATTGATTATTTGAGATAGATAGATAGATAGATAGATATCTAGCAAGCTAGATAGATAGATAGATAGATACATACATACATACATACATACATACATACATATGAACAGTCTGAGAGAGATATAAAAAACCGAGATAGATAGATAGATAGATAGGAACAGTTTGAGATAAAGATAAACAAATATATATATATATATATATATATATATATATATATATATATATATATATATATATATATATATATGCACACATATAGAATGATTGCTTATTTGAGATAGATAGCTATATATCTAGCTAGCTTGATACATACATACATACATAGATCCATATGAACAGACTGAGATAGATAGATGTCATTCGTGATATACTGAATTTTTTTCTCTTAATCCTTTGGAAAACCAATTCCATTGATTTGAGTAGTGACGGTTAAGATTTTTCAAGAAACAACAATGGCAGATTCATCTTCTTTCACCTTTGAAAGAAAGTCAGTGCTTGTAATCATTCAGCGCTTGATCTACCAAAAATAGACCCTTAGAATCGCATCCACTTGTGCAGTTTCCACTTGTCCTCCATGTTCACTACCATCAGCACCCTAACAACCCTCCACAAGACACGCCCCTGCAATAGCTGTCCTTTTTTTTTTCTTTCATGTTTACATTCATTTTTCCCCATCTCATCTTAAGATTTATGACGATCAAGTTTAAGTAGAAACGAGTACAAACACTTAAGAGACTGGAGAGTTTCTCCAGGGACAATGTTACACATGCATCCAAATCAACACACACACACACACACACATATGTATACGTATATATCTCATAGCATTATGATATTCGTTAGTCTCACAAGATGCTGGATTTGGGCCTGGTTATATGGAAGATTAGTAGTTGCCTCTACTACAGGTCTCTCCTGTTGATGAAACAGATGCTGTCCAAGAGAAGAGTTGGAAGCCATACTAGTTAGTATTATTGTGTATACAAGAGTTACCAAAACAATGTGGAACTTAAGGTCGGACAGCTTTTGAGAATCCTGTTCCTCGTTTTGCAACCCAACCACGGCGTGCTGGCAAAAGGATCAAATGTAGATGCTTTTGTATATAGTAGAATGATTCCTGAGGAACAGTATATATATATATATATATATATAATATATATATATATATATATATATATATGTGTGTGTGTGTGTGTGTGTGTGTGTGTGTGAAAGAATGGTCATCCAAATACTACGTTCAATCTGAATTGATGGTCTGTTTTTTTAACGACATATCAACTCTACATTGGTTATTTAATGCCAAAAATTAATTCATTTAAAAATGTTTGATCGCGATCATAACAATATTTTCAATGTTCCATTGCATTTTTTTAGTTGCACTTTCTTCCTGTCTAAGATCACTTGTTTTGCACATGATTGCTTCTAGTTAGTTGGTTGGTTGGTTGGTTGGTTGATTGATGTTGTATTGCCACATACAATTGCACATATACCTATACACGAGAACATAATCAACTGATAATGAAGACTTCAATGAACGAACGAATACACTTCTTTATAAAAATATAAATCTCTCCCACATTATTCTCGAAAGGGTGATGTTTGTTGTGCGTGAGAAATGAGTGGAGACAAGGATGGACTGCTATATTGACCAAAGTTCTTCCTCTCGACCATATCAGCACCTACTTCCTCTGTTCTTCCGCTTATTTACACAGGTGCATCTCTTGATTGACGGCTCGGTCAAGGGTCAATATATAACAGGTTGGTTGTTTGGGTTTTATGGCATATCAACCCTTGTAGGTTATTTAACGCCAAATTCATGCATATTCAACCAAAGATTTCAAAACGAATACTTAGGTAGGTAAAATTTTCTAATTGCAGGATTTCATTTGTTTGCGCAAGATTAACCAGTTTTAAGTTGTCATATTTTTTGGTACAACTCTGTCTCTCTCAAGAAGGACAGAATGTCATCTATTTTGACGATCTCGAACAGATCGGTTAAACTATTTACTTTGAAAAATCGCTTTTTGATTACAGCGAAAGCTCTGCATTCTATAAGAATGTGTTTAACCGTTCAAATTATCTAACAGGTCAAAAACTGTGGTTGTGGTTCCTGTTTAAAACTGAAAGAGTGAGTAAGGCTTGTATGACCCATTCGCAATCGGGATATAATAACTTGTTCTCTTCTTGATTTTCTCGATTTTGGTCTCCACTCTCCCAAGATGGTCTGAATTTGGAAGAGTTTATTGTGGATGTTTTTACTCCATTATTGTTGCCATTTTGTGTGAAGGAATTTATTAATTGTTCAGGTCAGTATCTTATATTTATCGGGCGTCACATCTAATGCCGAATCTGCTCTTTCATTCCCTCTCACTTCAAAGTGGATTGCTTCTAGAAATTATTCTTGAAACAAATAACTTACGTGCAGCTATCTGGTATCAAGTATGCAAAAAAATAATAATTTTCTACTGGGTTTGAGTGGACCTGGGAGTAATAGCATTGAAGGGATACTCTATACACCCAAAGCTCCAGAACTGGAGCCTCACAACCGGATTCAGTTTAGAGTCCTAATCAGGAAAAATTTTTTCGGAGAGGCACGAGTTTGGGACCTTTGGAAAGTGCGAAGCAACCCCTTAATTATCATTACGCCCAGGTTCACTCTGACCTTTCACTCTGACCAAGTGAGTTGGTAGTGTTCGAGTCTCATCTTATGGGTCGAATAGACTTGATTGCAAGTTATTTGTTAAAACCCTATAATTGTCGGCAAATTGTTTTTATTAAGAATATAAAGGAATTTGGTAGAATCTTTATATTTTTATCATAACGTTTAGCTCTACAAGAGCTTCGAATGATAATGAAATTTTTCCTTTTAGTTTACGAAAAATATTGGGGGGGGACTGTTACAATTGTCTTATAAGGTTGTTATGTAAATGTCATTAGTAACGTTAGGGCAAATGTCGAGAGATGGGATTCTGTTCTTGTCATAACTGCATTTCCAAAGCAGAAACTGTTTTCCTTCTCTCACAGAAAGGTTTCCTCTCTCTATGTTCCGTAATTTCTCGTTCTTTATCGTTTGATAGCAAATTTGGCTTTTATTTGTGTAGATGTCCACAACAATTTCAAGACAATTGATTCTCTGACACTCTATCCCTACATCTATCTATCTATCTATCTATCTATCTATCCTTTAGTCTGTTAATATCTATTTATCTATCTATTTGCATGTTTAACCTTTCTTTTCTACTCTCTCTCTCTCTTTCATATTCAACCCGGCTTCCCCACGATCTCCCTCTCACTTTCTCTTTCTCTCTCTCTCTCTCTCTCTCTCTCTCTCTCTCTCTCTCTGTGTATATTCAACCATACTTCCTCTCTCTTTCTCTCTCTCTCTCATGTTCTATTCTGCTTCCTCTCCCTCTCTCTCTCTCTCTCTCTATATATATATATATATATATATATCTTTCTCTCTCTTCGCATGTTCAACCATGCTTCTCACTCACTATGTCCCTCTCTCTCTCTCTCTCTCATTTTCTACCTAGATTCGTCTCTCTCTCTTTCTCTCTCTCTCTCTCTCTATCTATCTATCTATCTAGCATGTTCAACCCTGATCCTTCTCTCTCTCTCTCTCTCTCTCTCTCTCTCTCTCTCTCTCCGTAGCAGCAGCAGCCGCGGCAGTAGCTTTTATCTCTAGTTGTGTGTCACTGTCCATTAGTTAAGCAGTAAATTTTGCCTACGTCATGCGCCTCTTTCAATGAAAATGCTAGCGCAGCGCTGGCGAATCTTTCACCAAGACCCTGAAACATTTTTTTGATCAATGAATTATTGGATTTGAAAATATTACTGTTGTGTGTCAAGTGAAATAATGTTAGCTATAAATTATAATTGAATAGTACATTAAAATTTACTGAATGTTGGGGATGAGTTTTTGTTATTTTAAACGCTTTCTCAAATTCAGTGGAAATTGTTTTCTTTCAATGTAATCTAAAGATCATGTGTTATAAAATCTTGGTCGCTTGTTTGATTGTTAAACTCTCCGCCCAGTCAGTATTAAAATTGATTGACAGTCAAAGGGAAAAAGAAATAAGACGATTAAAATCTTCAGTCTAAATTATATATCTATCCTGCATTTGATGGTGAAGCTCCAGTTCAGGAAATCTGGGACGTGTGGAGTATTTCTTCATTGCCATTACTCCTAGGTCTACTTTGGATCTAAGTGATTGTTCGATGTATATGTCAAATAAATCAGTTTGATAAAATATTTGTATTCGATAGGACCGTGTGCAAAATATTTGTATTAGTAGGACCGTGTGCAAATTAGTTGTATTCGGTAGGTCCCCGTGCAAAATATTTGTATTCGATAGGACCGCGTGCAAAATATTTGTGTTGCTAGGACAGTGCGCAAATTAGTTGTATTCGATAGGACCGTGTGCAAAATATTTGCATTGAGAGGGCCGTGTGCAAAATATTTGTATTGATAGGACAGTGTGTAAATTAGTTGTATTCGATAGGTCCCCGTGCAAAATATTTGTATTCGATAGGACCGCGTGCAAAATATTTGTGTTGCTAGGACAGTGCGCAAATTAGTTGTATTCGATAGGACCGTGTGCAAAATATTTGCATTGTGAGGGCCGTGTGCAAAATATTTGTATTGATAGGACAGTGTGTAAATTAGTTGTAATCGATAGGTCCGTGTGCAAAATATTTGTATTCGATTGGACCACGATTTATTTGTTTTATTTCTATTTTCAGTAAATCGAAATGTTAAAAGATATTTTGATAATGTTTTGAATAAAGCAAACACTTCTAAATGAACAAAATAAAATAAGAAGGAATTTGATTTGATTTGGTTTAGTTTGGTTTTATGGCATATCAATCATTGAAGGTTATTTAATGCCAAATCCTGTTTATCCATATACGTGGTGAATTCAATAGGTTTACAGGCATTTAAAATTGTCGTAGACTCTTGAAAATTCATTTCTATACATCTTACGACCAATTTTTATGATTTCAGGTTCAAATGAACAGCTACAACAGGAATTGGAATACTCCCTATTAATGCCTGATTGTCACAGCTGGTTAATTTCAAAAATGCAATCTGGACGTGAGAACACTTTAGAAGAACGATATGCAATAAAATTCTGTTTTAAACTTGGAAAAAATGATGCCACAGAAACGTATGCAATGCTTCAGACTGTTTTTCGATCAGCATCAACTTTTGAGTGGCATAAGAGATTCAAGGAAGGCAGGGAGTCTGTGAGGGATGATGAGAGGTGTGGAAGGAGTAAGGAAGTCAATACACCAGAGTTGATTGGCCAAACGGTTACGGTTAGGGTTACTATGTTGAGGTTTTAAGGGAGTTCAGGTAGAGATTCCGTCGGAAGAGGCCAGCACTCTTCAAATCGGGTCTGTGCCATTTCCACCTGGGACAATGCACCAGTCCACAACTCCATCCTTGTCACAGACTATTTGACCAGGATGGGCATCAAGACAGTTCCTCGCCGTCCCTATAGACAAGACCTTGCTCCCTGTGACTTTTGGTTATTCCCTAAGCTCAGAGGCTGTCGTTATGAGACAATTGAGGAGATGAAAGAGGCTGTGAAGAAGGTCATTGATACGCTCACACAAGAGGACTTCCATGGGGGTTGTCAGAAGTTGTTGGAACGGTACAACAAGTGTATTGTAGCCAGGGGAGATTACTTCGAATGAGACTAGAGTTTCATGTGTATACTATCAATAAAAGTGCCCATACGAAAAAGTCACGAAACTTACTTGATGATCCTCGTAAATTAAATATATTATTTGCAAACACATTTTGTTAATTCCATTCTTTGCACAGTTAAAGGGTTTCAAGTATTTCTATCAAACCCAAATAATTCTACTTACTATTAAACACTTGTTCACACACAGTTAAATGGATATACATATATGATTTTTAAGTTTTTAGTTTGAAGATAATTTCATTTTTCAATGAGTTAGAGCTAATTTTTTTGCAAATTAATTTTTCTATTGTTTCTATACAGCTAAATGATTTCAATTGTTGCTATGCATCACTAACAATTCAATTAAACATTAGTTATTAGTTTACACACAGTTAAATGATCAAACAGTTCCATTTCTAACAATTCAATTTCAGCCCAAGTCATTTGTTTGCACTCATTTCAAATGTCAAACAGTTTTATTTGATCCATAGATAGGACCTTATCAGATGCTACCACTCCGGGCTACAGTGGACTTGGGAGTGATGGCATTGACGGAGTACTCCGCATTCCCCGAAGCTCCAACATTACTAGAGCCTCACCATCAAATTGTTTTGGGTCATTTCTAGGACACTCGTGAGGAGAGTCTGACCCCTCTGCAGAAATGCAGTCAACCGACTGAGTTAAAAAGGCATTTGAGAAGTTTATTTCTCTATTATTAACTGCTTACTTATAAAAGTTATAGACAAAATTATTTCACCTGTGTCCTCGCAGAAATAGGAACAAACAAACAGACAGAGCTTCACGATATGACTGATCTTTACTTTCTGATAGTGATATAAGCAACCAATATTCGGTAACTGAAAGAAACAAGTTTTTATACGCCTCTGGAGACATCTGAAAGACATGACCGATACGAAAATCTTGTTCCTGCCCATACTGAAGTAGCAGCAGTGTGAATTTAAAAAAGACAAGAGCCAAATGTTGAGTTAGATACCTGTTAGTCAATACCAGTCAGATGGCGAAAAACATTACATGAAAAGGGGATCCTTACTTAAAAGAATGATTACATTTTAGAAGACATGCTGGGGTGATGGACAATAGGGACAGGAAGAGAGAGAGAGAGAGAGAGAGAGAGAGAGAGTCAGTATGACTTAATGATGATGACTGCCTGACAGCATCTAGTTATGTTTTCAACGAATCATTGACAAAGATATGATAATTGTTGTCAACAATTATTTAGCGTGTTAAATAACAGAGTTTAATTAGAAAACTTGCCATTTTTTAGCTTTCTATCAAATATTTGCCGTAAATAATATGTGTATAAGGCACTGAAATTTCATCAAAATCCGTGCCAATAATAAAAAGTGTTTTTTTTCATTTACTTTTTTTCTTTTTTTGTCTAATACTGTACACATATGAAAATAGAACAATGAAATTACGGATGAATAATCCCAGACAGTAATTTATTCAAACATGCTTTTTAAAATCATTTTGCAAATTAGATGTCCCATAACTGTGATAAACACCATTTGTTATTATATATAATACGTACGAGGTGAACACGATAAGTTGCCAGACATTTTTGGTATGGGCATTTAAAATTGTCGTAGAATCCTGAAACTTCAGTATGTTATTGCTATACATCTTATGAGATGACTAACCAATTTTTATGATTTCAGGTTCAAATGAAGAGCTACAACGGGAATTGGAATACACCCTACTAAAACCTGAATGTCACAGCTGATGAATTGCAAAAATGCAATCTGACACTTTAGAAGAACGATATGTAATGAAATTCTGTTTTAAACTTGGAAAAAATGATGCCACAGAAACGTATGCAATGCTTCATATTTCTTTTCGACCATCTTGCATGAATCGAGCATGAGTTTTTGAGTGGCATAAGAGATTCAAGGAAGGCAGGGAGTCTGTGAGGGATGATGAGAGGTGTGGGAGGAGTAAGAAAGTCAACACACCAGCGTTGATTGGCCAAACGGTTAGAGTTAGGGTTACTATGTTGAGGTTTTAAGGGAGTTCAGGTAGAGATTCCGTCGGAAGAGGTTAGCACTCTTCAAATCGGGTCTGTGGCATTTCCACCAGGACAATACATCAGTGTACAACTCCATCCTTGTCACAAACTATTTGACCAAGATGGGCATCAAGACAGTTCCTCAGCCTCCCTATAGTCGAGACCTTGCTCCTTATGACTTTTGGTTATTCCCTAAGCTCAGAGGCTGTCGTTATGAGACAATTGAGGAGATGAAAGAGGCTGTGACGAAGGTCATTGACACGCTCACACAAGAGGACTTCCATGGGGGCTGGCAGAAGTTGTTGGAACGGTACAACAAGTGCATTGCAGCTGAAGGAGATTACTTCGAAGAGGACTCGAGTTTCATGTGTGTACTATCAAGAAAAGTGCCCAAACGAAAAAAGTCTGGAAACTTATCGTATGCACCTCGTATTGCATTTTGATAGTGTGTACTAAAGATTCAACATGATGTAGGACACACAGAAACTCTTTTATATACATCAACATCATCCTCATGTCGAGCCGCTATCACGGATATCCCTGACCCTCTCTCGCCACTTTTCTCAATCGTTCATCGCCTCTGGCAGGTCTTCAGGGCTACATCCCGTATCCTCACATACCTGCTGTACGTATGTTCGAGCTGGTCGTCCTGCTTTTGCTCGGCCATATGTGGGGGTCCATAGGAGTACATCACTTATGAACTCGTCCCTGCTTCTCCAGCAGTGTCCTGCATGTCTGGTTCGTCTAGCTTCGATAGTTTTCGTGATGGGGGCAGGTGGCCGTATAGTTGGTGCCTTGTGAGGTGTTGCCGCCAGGACTTGTTCAATATTGCTCGCAACAATCTTGTATAATTGACGTCTAGCTTCTTTTCCAGCCGTTTAGTTAGCGTCCAAGTTGTGCATCCATACAGCAGTATCGATACGACCACTGCCTGGAAGAAACTGCGTTCTATATGATCAATAGACTATCGATAGCTGTCCATGCCTTCGTTAGCCGCGTGTCTATGTCTTTTTCGGTTGATGAGACACTGCTTCCTAGGTAGGTAAATTTGTCTACCAGTTTCAGAGAGGTTCCGTCTCGTGTGGAAATGTCGCCTGTTTGATTATAGCACATATATTCAGTTTGGTGTGCATTAACATGGAGGCTAATGTTTGCGCGGCTCGTTCCAAATTATGCAGTAGTATTTCGGCTTGGTTGGTTGTATTTGCCAGAATCGCTATGTCATCGGCGTAGTCGCGCCGGTAATTGTTTTTGCGGGGTACTTTCTGTTTCTTTTCTTTGTCAGCTCGAAGCCGTTTTCATATATGTATATATATATATATATAGTACAATTTGATGGAGACTCAAACTCGGTTAAATCGTCATAATAAATCTATTTCGGTGGAGAACATTACTCTAACAATAGCCATACACTGCGCTCTCTCATAGATTTATATGATTTTCCTCATATATTCTATGTAAAGAATAATCCACACCTACTGTCTTTGGACACTGACTGGATATTTTTTTAAAAAATAATAATAATAATAATATATATATATATATATATATATATATATATATATATATATTTATATACTTTCTTTAAGAAAAAACCAAAGACCGGTTACTTTAGGATTATAAATTTATTTCCATCCTGTTATGAAGAAAAATATAACAGGACTTCTTCAGATCTTATGGATAAAATAACGTTTTTGTTTTTTTTCTTAAAGAAAGTATTGCTCTGTAATATTAATTACATTGATCTCTCTACCAGGAAAATTTAAATGTTCAGTTTTTGAATGATTTTCTTGTCCTGAGGAATTACTCCCAACCCTGGTTTAACTGGACCGAATAATACTATATATATATATATATATATATATATATATATATAAGTTTGGATAACCTAGACACAAAGTCAAAAGCTCTGGCTCAATGATTGCATTGGCGAGAAATAGCAGTTGTCAAGCTTCGTTAACTTTGTGTCTACCTAATCCTAACTTAGATATATATGCTCTAAAACTCCCGTTGAGTATTCTTTTTCAATAAATATAGCAATCTACATTATATATACAATAAACATATGCACACTCTTGGCGGAAGTATTTGATTTTCAATGTAATAAGATATTATATTGAATTAGAAAGACAACTGAAAGTAAGAACTCATATAAAAAGATTTGAGACAGACGAGGTATATTCAAAGAATACGGCAACTTGGACGCTAGCTTTTCCAATCACTCCTGGCTTTTATTGCGATATTTTCAAATTTTATCTATTTAACTAAAGTAGACAGTAAAGAATAAAATTACATTTATTTCTTTTCATTAGTGGATGTCTAAAAATCTATCAATAGAATTTTTTTTGGCTCATATTTATTAAAATAAAACCAAATAATTATAAATCAGTAATTGTAAGTTTTTTTTAAGATAATTATTCAAATTAACCTTCTTACTTTCAATGTAAATTTTTTTGTATACGTTAATACAATTGCGTGTTGTTAGTATGTAGATAAGGTCAACAGTATGGATAATATAAAATAATTTTATCAAAAATTGAGATTTAACGGAAAAATAAAATTATGGAGAATATCATGCAAATAACTAAGAGAATTCCGACGTCGTTTCCATGACAGAAATATAACATAATAATCATCCTCAAGTCGTGCTGATAGTACGGAGTTCCCTGACTCTATCTCTTGCCATCCATCCCTATCATCCATTACTTTTGGTAGGTCCTCTTGACTGAATCCAGTGTTCGCACAGGGATGATTATATTTTCATTTTTTTTTATCTTTATTTTTATTTCTTTTTTCGCCTTTTTTTATTTTTCTTCGTTCTGCATTTTTCTCTTCCGTTCTTTTTATCCTTTCCAAGAAGTTTTTTTTTTTTTTTTTTTTTTTTTCGCTTTTACTGATTTCTGTCAAATTAAATACTTGGATTATTAAAAATCATAATCAGACTTCACAAAACCATCATTCACTTACAAATTGGACGAGAAATTGTTTTATTCTTTAAAAATTTCGCTACGATTTGCCGCTTTGGTGGATTGTGGTTACATATATGCAAGCATATTGAGAATTTTAGTAACATATCTCTCTCTCTCTCTATCTATCCCTCTCTTTCTCTCTCTCTCTCTCTCTCTCTCTCTCTCTCTCTCTCTCTGTGTGTGTGTGTGTGTTATTTCTCTTTTAAATTTCAAGCGCTTCCATGTTTACGAAAACAAATCGTCACTGCATAATTTGCAACGTTATCTCTCTATTTCTTGAAAAGAGGCGAATTTGAAAAATGAAACCATTTTTATCTATTTATTTTTCTGTCTTTTCGAGTTTTCTCCAAGTTAACTTCTACCAACGTCATTACAGGCCATCACTTACCCACGACTTCTACCGAACACTTCCTCTCCTAACCCAACGCCAAGTTCTCTCGAAAACGTATATCCTCCCTTACTGATTTCATCTCTACAGACTTGTCATTACGGAGACGCTCTTCTTTACCTGAAGTGTAGTGGGGCCATTTTTTCTGTGATATTTACGTTCCCTTATACACGCACACACAAACACACACACACACTCATATATGTATATACATATTTATTCTTTCATATATGTTTTCTATTCTCAATTCTTTGCTTGCCGTAACTTAAATAAACGACAATTATTCTTTGCGGTTTTGTTTGTTATATATTTATGTGGCGTTGAGTGTCACTTGAGAAAACGGAATCTGAGTTAGAATGACCTTGGAAATGATTCAATCTTTTCTTTCTTTCTCGGTATCCCTCTTCCCCCACACACAATTTTGCACCTACGTCCGTTCCTCTCCTTCATTCACGCTTTGTTCTATGTTTATTTCCTTCGTTCTTTCCTTCTTTATTTATTCAACTTCTTTTTTCTCTCTCTTTACTCTATTCCTTTCTTTTTCTCTTTATGCTCCTTGCCTATTCAACCCTGCTTTCCCGCTTTCTTCCTCTCTCTCTCTCTCTCTCTCTCTCTCTATCTATCTATCTATCTATCAAATGGTTCAACCTTCTGCTTTTCTTTTTCTATTCTTTTATTAGTCGGAAGGAATTCATTCATTTTAAAGCAGATGTTACTGTCTTTTTCTTTCGACCATTGTTCATTTTTTTCTTCATTTCCGTTGAAACATTTTTCATATTCTTTTTTCGCTTTTTAATCCAGTTTTGATTGTTTTTCTCTCTTTTTTCCGTTTCCTTTGAATTTGACCCTCACCAGCTGCCTCATACTTGTGACCATGTGCCAGATCTAAGTTATACTTAGTTCTCAAAGGGCATTTTGCTTGGTGCGATATTTACTGAACTAGTCTATCAGACCATTGCAAGTGAGTTCGATTTTCAGTGAGTGCCAAGCTAAGTAAAACTTAATAGATAACTTGGGCAGTTCGCGGGGGCGGGTATACGTTAGCAAGGAAGTAAGTGAGTTTAATTCGAACTGGGTGTTTCAGATTTCTAGCCTTGTGCCAAATTAGACAAAGTTTTTTAGATGAGTATCCCCCCTCTCTCTCTCTCTCTCTCGCACTCCTTAATTTATATCTTTTCTTCTTATTTTCTTTTATCACTCCTTCCTACTCTCTCTCTCTCCTTCTCTTTCTCACACTCATACTCTCTCTCTCTCTCTCTCTCTCTCTCTTCATTCTTTATTCTTACCTTTTTCGACATGAGACAGAGAAAACAACTCAATCCAACGAGTACCTTCAACTGTCCAAACAGCCGTCTTCCTGCCATTTATTTTTTCGCATCTCTCGCCAATTAAAAACTGTAACACGCAAAATTTCCTACACAATCTCAGCAACCGGCAATATTTACAGCCAATCCGTTATTTCCTAAAGTTCAGCCATTAGTGGACACATTTTCTCTTTTAAAAAAAAGTGCCTATTACGACTACTCAGACCGGAGGAAGTCCTGAAAGCCCGATTCCTAGTAACCCCGCGGCCAAATAAACAAACCAGGCAGTTACCCTGACCGACCGGAGAAAGGTGACTGTAGGCGGATCTAGACCCGCAGCTTTTAACAGGAACCTCTAAAGCGGCTACCAAAGCTCGTCGTACATGAGCAGCCGTAATAGTCTAGGCAGCAATTCACAGTTACAGCCGCGACGCCAGCAGCAGACCTGCGAAAGTCAACAAGCTCTTAGCGGAAGCAGAAGCTCTTGACGTTCCGATCAGCAACATTGATACCGATTGGCCCTCTCTACCTGTGATCCCTAGAGGAACCGTAGCTTCTTCACAGGACAGTTTTCCAATCCTTGTTGTTCAGAGGAGGAGAACAGGATGGAAATCACACAGAAAGTAGAAGACCCGCAGGAAATATTGACAGGACAGTGACAAGTAGCCACAGTGCTTTGATGGGACTATAATCCTTC
This sequence comes from Sepioteuthis lessoniana, assembly GCA_963585895.1. NCBI lineage: Eukaryota > Metazoa > Mollusca > Cephalopoda > Myopsida > Loliginidae > Sepioteuthis > Sepioteuthis lessoniana. The sequence goes on from OY757923.1 coordinate 8,941,170, forward strand.
CCATCCAAGAAGTCAGAAAAAAGAATCCTGTCTTTTGTGTCCTCGGAGCTGAAATTCAAAAGACTCATTGGTATCAAGCGTTTTACATAGGAGGAGCTCCTCCGGGCAAATAGTATCTCGGTTAAGTACTTTTGTCGAAGGGCCTTCACAACATGGGACATCCTGCTCCCAATGGAGGACGAGGCAGTGAAGTTGTCCAGCAAGAATATCATATCAAAATAGTTCCGGTTACAGCCAGACTATCTGCGGACGATAAGAGTAAAGATCACCGTTTTGAACGTCCCAATCGATTTACTGGGTGACATCTTAGCAGCCTATCTCAGCGGGTTTGGTGACATTGAGAAGGTCAACTCTCTCTGCAGTAAAATTGGGACCCAAATGGAGACATGTTTTTCATGTGTCTTCGCAGAGAGAGATTTCAGAAGATCCCGGATACTCTCACCTTCTGCAACCAACAAATCACAGTGGTTGGGGAGAGTAGGCGACCTTACTGCCGGGTTTGCAGCTAGCAGAAACTTATGACCTGTTTGTGACCAATGTATACCCAGGCAAAGAGATAGATGGCGCTAGCACCAGCACCAGACAAAATACCAACAGCAGCAAGTAAGTCTACAGTGATAGATCAACCACCAGCAACAAACATGAGAAAGGCAACAAATAGAGCAACAGCAAATGCCAAATTCTCAACAACTGGAGGCCGGTGGTCTGAGGTGGTCAAAGGGAGTGTAAAGTCATGTCCACCTTAGCCACTTCTTACTCTCCAGGGAAACAGAAAACGCAAAAAAACAGCCAAAATAAAGACTCAGTCACAAGAGCAGCAGATGTCTCCTAAAGTCAGTATATTCTTCAACCGAGGAGACAGGAGTTGGCACCACGTCACTTTCAACCACTAAAAAGAAACATGAGGACGAGGAAGGAAAAAAGAAAATTTAAAAAAAAACGGAAGTCCAGCCCAACTCCCCACAAAAACAATGTCCCGTAAAATGGGATGCAAACAAATGTCGAAAAAAACACTATCCAGTCCCCTGAATCCTTTTCCCAATCCCTATCTCCGCATAAACCTTCCGATGTCGTTAATCCTCCTCGTTCTCAGTCTAAAAAAATACAGGTAAAAACGACAGAGAAAGCGACTCTCCCAAGGTTGCTCTCCGCCTCTTCTTCCAACGAGAAATTCGAGGGTGTCCTCGTGGTGTAGTGGTTAAAAGGATTGACTGCTGAATCGTAGTAAGCAAGTTCGATCTCCAATCGCCCTGTTACGTTCACTTTCAGGCAAATACCCTTGGGAAAGGTATGAACCCCCTTATCCTCCCAACTATGGGTTAAATAGTACCACTACTGTTCTTCGAGGAGAATAGCTTTGGCATTAAATGACCTGCAAAGGTTAATATGCCATTAAACAAAGAAACCAAACCAACGAAGAATTCAAAAGATTCCCCAAAAGGGCAAAAAGGGACCTTTGTTTGATGAAAATGTGCGGATCTGTAAGATAGACACATTCATCATCACAGCAGACCTTTCCCACCAGCAGAGAAGGACTTTCAATCCCTTGCTTATGTCGATGGGAGAGAAAAAGATAAATGACCTCATTTCCAGATGGTGACTACCTTCGCTCGGTTGGCGGTGTGTTGTGGCACTAAAGTGGGGAATATTTTGAATGAGACCGAAGAGGCAGGGTCAAGTGTAAGACACAAAATAAATAAGGTAAGTCTGTATGTCTATTAACCTTGCCAGCATAAATGTGCGGGGAAAGAGGGTTTGTAGCTTCGATCAGCGAGTGTTTTGTGAACTCAAGAACCGCTGCGTAGGTGTTGCCGCAGTGCAGGAGACTTACTTCATTTACGAGAAGGATAGCAAGGTGCTGGGGGTTGACTATGTCATTTGGCTATGGTCTTAGCGCTGAGGTCTCTCTGCTAATTGAATGCAGCCTAAATGTAGATGTTTATGTTGTATTTGCGGGTGAGACAAGCCGTCTAGTCGTGCCTGATATTGTCGTGAGAAACTTCAAATTCAATGTAATTGCAGTTTACGTGCCCCACATCTCCATACGGGCACGGGGCGATTTGTTCTGCTGGGGATTAAAATTCTATCTTTGACCCAAAATTAAGGACGGGGGGGTTGGTTTTAAGTGATAGACCTAGTCTGGCGAGCTACTGGAAATTCTATTGCTCCTTACTTGAGATACGGAACTTCCAGGAGAGGCTGTTAAACCTAATTTAGGTGACGTTAGTGGGTGCAGTTACCGAGAATACGTGGTGGAGATCTCTTTGTATTTGGGACATCCCTATCAAATATTGCCCGAAGCTCGCTCTAGATAAGGCAAAGATAAAGAAGTCTTAAGAAGATAAACTCACTCGAGCCTTAGATTAGGAGGATCCCTCAAAATAAGAACTAGCTAGTGGGGATCTTGAACTCGCGGTTAACAAGCGTTATCGAGGTTTTATAGATAAATCTAGACTAATTTACCAACGAGGCAGTGAAATTGGACGTATATGCACCTAAGTAAGAACTACGAAGGTTTCTTGGTCGGTACATCAAAAGTGTTATTTCCTCGGATGGAAACAGACTTCGTTCGGATCAAAAGTTTCGTGGGGCTTTCCAAACCCATTTCTGAAATCACTTCGCCATGAAATTTCCGGCTATTTATCCGACTTTCCCGCCTCCAGGTGGCAGAAGCGGCAAGATGTGAGGAAAAGATGACAGATTGTGAAGTTCCTCATGCGTTGGAGCAGGTTGGACTCAAAAAGTCGCCGGGGTTTGATGGTTTATCATATTAAATGTATTTGAGGCTGTCGCACATGTTTGTGCCTATTCTGACGGAACCATTCAACAATTGGTTTGGGTTCTCTGGACATTTCACCAAAGGTGTGAATGCATTACGGAAGAAAGGTAGCAGGCATGTTTAAGAGAGTTAGATGACTTCAGACCCATAACTCTCCTTAACATAGAATCTAAGATTTTGGCCCGGGTCTTGGCGAACCGCCTGCAGGTTGCACTGATGATTCGACCGTAACTGAGCAGAATTACGTTGTGAATAGAAGCACGATCAAAAACAATTTCCGCTTGGTTCGTGAGATTTTTGAAGGGATAGAAGACGACACTGCAGCCGCGCAAATCAATGTGGATCAGTCCAAAGCATTTATTAAAAAAAAATTTCTGATCTAATATTGCAATTAATTCCCAGACAATTATTTGTTTTATTTGTGTTTTATTTTAATATTTTGTAAAGGGGAATGAACGCTTGAGTCACTGTTGCAAAATTGATGTAATGTTGTATCTGAGTGTTCGGTTTGAAAATTCCACTCTCCTGCGTTTCAAATTTTTAAAAATCTGCAGCGTTTCAAATCATTATCTGCTTAATGAATTCGATAGAATATTTTTACCAACGAAAAAATATTAGAATAATTGATTAGAATGATTGATTTCGTACAGCGAAGACGTTCAGTTCTTTCTCCGGTTTTTCATGAGTCGAAAAACTAAAATTCAAATATTCATAAAGTTATAATTATAATTTTTATCATAATTTATATTCTAACTTTCATACATAATCATTTATGGATGAAGAAAAATTTATTGTAATTTGAACAAATTCATTTTTTTTTTTAAAGGGTGACACTCTCGAGATGAATAACTCATTTTTATACATAAGTAAAAAAGAAATTTTTTTTATATCTATTTGTCTTGTGTTTCTGAAATTCGAAGAAAGCAAGTTTCATTTTAAAATGAAAACTGCGTGCTTATGCTGAATTATTTGAAATAGAACTGTTTTTCGACATTAAAACTGTATTTACACTTAACTGAATTGTTACATATAACTGCTTGAATAGTTTGAAATAGAAATGTTTTTGACAATTAAACTGTGTACTTATGCTAAACTGAATTGTTTTCAATAGGACAGATTATTTACATAAAGATGGATTTGGCGTTAAATAACCTACAAAGGTTGATATGCCATAAAACCCAACAAACCAACCAACCAACATCTTTTTCAGTCAAAATTAACGAGACAGTTGTTTAATTCCCGTTACATTTGTAGTATCGGTTGATATAAAATTATTTAAAACTATATTATCAAGTTTTTCTAATTGCATATAAGCAAACATAAACAAAAGGGGGAAAAACTCTTATAAAAAATTTTATTTGAAAAAAAATTGTATAAACATTTCAATTTTGCCTTTATTTTGATACCGAAAAACTGTTAATAGTTTATCTTTAAAATATCGCTTGAGAACTTTTAAGCAAATATCTTTTTATATTTTTTGTGTTAAATGAATTTCTTGGATTGGATTTCGGGATTTTTAATTTTTTTTTTTTTCTTTCATCTTGAAAACCTTCAACTGAATCGTCCGAATTTGTAGACGATCTTCATTTTATCAATATCAGAATTTATCTTTTATCTGCGTGATAACTTTTTACAGTTAAATTACATCTTTTTCTCCACAGAAACTATCTTCTATCTTTGTAGAAAAATTAAAATAAAATTTATCAAATTTTGATTTTTCAAAATTTTGCTTAAATAAAAAAAAATACATTTTCGTTAAAAGATTATTAAATTATCTTTACATTTGATGGGCTGGGGCATCGGTTCTTGATAGCTGTTCTGGAAATTACCGGATTCGAAATGCTGTTCGACTGATGGATAAAGATTCTTTATCGGTCCCCTACAAAAGTGATGAGTGAATCGGAAATATTCGGGGTCTTTCGCAATCGAACGGTCGGCTCGGCAGGGCTGCTCCCGACCCTCTATGTCCTCGCTCAGAAGGCTTAGGGATAGGGGGGGGGGATAAATATAAACCTGTGTGGAATCGTGCTCAATCGGTGGGTACGAGCGAGGGTTTCAGCGGACATTGATGACGTCATCGTCTTCGGGTTATGCCGTGGCAACATAGAAGCGGTAAAACAGGCACTTGAAGAGCCCAAATAAACTAAGCGAGGTATGGAGAACTGCACCTAGAAGCCAGGAGAGGTGGTGTTTCTCTTTCTAGTTATTTCCGTAGGAGTGAAGGATCGATTCACACACACGGCGTGTGGTCGGAACCTGATCAGCAATTGGCCGGAAATGCAAACAAAGGTAGAAGTACAAGTGCAGACCTGGACTTGAAGGCGATTATCATTAAAGCGGGGAGCGAAGGTATGTACCATGTGCATTTTCTATCTGATTCATTTTGTACTTCCCCAGCAGAGGGCGCGGGTATTGGCTTCGGAGTGACTCATGTTTTTACTTCTTTGCAAGGCCAATGGTTTACCGGCTGTTTTTTTTTTTTCCAACGGCCTTGCAATTGTTGTATATTGACCTTCGACCCGGCCAAACATGCCATTCCAAAGACTGCGGAAGTGACACATTGCGATGGCCAGTTATGGAGAGAGATCGCGTAGGCGGGCTTGGATGACAATATGGGACATGGTAGAATCCCGTGGTACAGTCATAGACTGATGCACCGGAAGAGAATGACCTGTGAACTGCATGACAGTTATTTCCGCTTGATGACGATCAAACATGCCATTCCAAAGATTGAGTGGGCGATGGAACTATTATATAACTCGGTGAAGACAGGAAGTCAGTTAGTTTGGAGACCAGTTTGGAGACCAGACCAGTTGGTGAGAAGATGCTGGAATGGGAACATGTCCCAGAGAGGCTGGCCCCCCAGGCCTCCGGTTGATCGGCCCTGGAGAACGAGAAAGACACAACGCTGATGGCCATAAGAGTGGGGGTCAATATATTGCAGTTCTGTTCCGTCTCCAACTCCCTCTCACACACAACCTTTCAAATAAAGTGAGAGGTATATTTTTCTAAAAGACTGTGTCGCTCGTCTTCATTGTGTCGTTGTATTCTGCATGTATATGTGTCTATATGCATATTTATTGTGTGGAGTATACAATACAATGGGGGCTTAGAAATTTCAAAAGTCATTGGCTTGTCGAGCAGCAGGTGTTATTGAGACGATCACCGACAGAAAATTCAGCGTAGAGAAGGAACGGTTTCCTTAATACTGAATTAGCAGTTGGAGGCTGAATGCCGACGTAAGCTGAGAGCTAAAGCGCTGTTTCTCCGGGAGTACAGAGGATTACTTCATAAACTTCTTTGATCCAGTGATCTTTCACGGACACGAAAATACTATATCGGGCGCTAGTGAAAAGAATCGTTTTCGACCCGCTTAACGAACAAATCAGCTTGTCGTTGGAGGAGATTCAGTCCCAGTAAAATTGGGCACTAGTATCGAGATATCTCAATAATTCGGAATTTTCATTTATCTGACGGCTTTCCAGGGACGGTTTGCTCCTTGCCAGCGTGGTCTTCAAGGTACGCATGGCAGACATTGTAACCGTTGTGGTACTGGTTTACTAGCTGAGCTTGGTTTCTTCCACTGCAGACGGATCTGCACGCTCTGCGACTATGTCGAGGAGGTGACGGCTTGCATAAATCCCAAGTTGTTAGCGCAGCTCGACATATACGTCTTCGACAACATTTATCCTCCATGGACAGGTGTGAAACGAAAAGTGTTTCTGGCGTTCCGGGCTATGGCTCGAATGATGATCTTGAACGATGCGGCTGAAGGGATTTTATGACGGTCTAAATTTTTCTGATTTCTTTCTTTAAGCATTAGCTTAAAGTAAAATTAAGATGTGATAGAAAATGCTTTGATCGCATAACATCCGACTAAAGGTGGGAGAAAGCACTGAGCCTAATTTTACGAAAGGAAAGTAGGATGCATTCCCTTTCCTTGCAGTACTGATTCCTGATCGGATTACCACCGTGCGGAAAACTGGCGTCCTTCTCTAGTTCTTAGTTAACAGTATGTTTCTGTTATAGCCATGTCATCTAGCTGCAGCAGTCCAGGTTCTTTCGTAGTTTTTTCATCCACCATTTCTTTCTTTATCCCTTACAAACATCATTTTCCATTTCTATCCAGGATAAGAATTCTCTGCTGAAAACTCTCTTCATATTTTCTCACCCCGCCCCCTTATTTTTTCGTGTTTCAGGTTATCTACGTCCTCCTGTAGGGACCGCCTGGCTTTTTTCCCACTTTGTTCGGAAAAGAGTCTGCAGTCAAGATGAATTATGGGTAGTACAGAAGGCAACCAAATTCCCTAAACATTTTGTTTTGTTATTACTTGATTTTCTCTTTTGGGCTTTTTATTGAGTTGGTTGTTAGGGTTTTATGGCATATCAACCTTTGTAGGTTATTTAACGCCAAATCCATTTTTATGAAAATAGTTCTGAAAATTGGGGCTTGGAAATTTCAGAAAAAGTTTATGAAAACGTTGTGGAAATGACAATAAAGATGAAGACAATAGTCCGAAAACTCTTAATAATAGAAAATTGTTCTATTTAAAACAATTAATTTTGGGATAAGTACGCACTTTAAATGTAAGTACAGTTTAATTGTGAAAAACATTTCTATTTCAAGCTATTCATTTGGGCTTTTTAGATCTGTCAGCTTCATTGGATTATAAACAAGATTTTAAAAACTCATTTGTAGTAAAATGTTTTCCACTAAACATAGGACATGAAATTTTGCACATTCTTTTTTCTTTTTCTTTTTTTCAGGTGCCATATCTTCAAATCATCAATTATATTATTTCATCATTTTCACAGATGGAATAATCCTGAGTAGGATTTCTTGTAAAGAGTAACTTGGATATTTTGGTGGGTGTAGTATGAACGGTACAGATGATTGTCAATATTGTTAGGATGAATGGGCTAATGAGTGTGCTTAGCTAAAATTGACATAGAATAATATCAGTTGCGCAGAAGACGATTCACCTTCTCTCTCTCCGCCATAAAACATCCGGGCCTTGTACTCAATTGCAAATGAACGTACTCATTTGTGACAAAGAAAATTCGGTCAAGAACTAGAGATTTATCTGTTACAGATGAATTCAACCATTTATAATAAATATCTATCGCCCAGTATCATAAATGATAAGAAGTAAAGGATATGTCAGAGGCATAAAAAGCCATCATTCATGCGTTGTGGGAAGCTGACAAAACGCAAAAGGAGATATCTCTCCAGGTGGGATTCTCTCAGTCTATAATCTCAAAGATAACCAGACGAACTTGTTCAAATTGATCTAACTACTGTTGCAAACCCAAGACAACAGCTAAAGATGAACGTTAGCTGAGCAGGATCCTTATTTTCAATCGATTTTCTGAATGTGGTGAAATTTCCAAAGCTTGAAATAATGCTAGTGTTGCTGTTTCTCGATTGACAACACTCCAGAGACTCCATCAGCTCGGATATAACAACAGGATACCGATTGAGGCCATTACTAATATTTAAACAGAAACAAAAGTGTTCAATATGGGCTAGAGATCATCAAAATTGGTTTGTTGATCAATGGAACCAGGTCATCATCAGTGATTAATCAAGATTCTATATATCTTTCGGGGAATGTGATCCCTGCGTCGGGAGAAAGTCATACGAGAGATATGATGCCAAATGCGCGAAAAAAAGCTACAAATTCCCTTAATCTGTAATGGTTTGGGATGACATGTCTGCCAGTGATGTCGGAAAGATTAGCTGCTTGAAAAGATCGATTAATGGTGCTGTCACTCAGGATGTCCTTGATCATTTCCTTATCCTATACAATGAGGGAAAGTTTGGTGAAAATATGAAAGTTATCCGCGAAAAAACTAATATTCCATTTCACTGAGTTGGTGTTGTATATATATATATATATATATACAATGAGTGAATCTTTATTACCCCTCTGGGGTAGTTTCATTTCTGTCGGTTTCATATTTCTTTAAAGAAAACAGAATCTTCAGATGAGACATGCTTCATCTAACGATTGTATTTTTAAAAATAAATACATTCAACTGGCAATAATGCGACTGCCACGGAGTGGGGGGCATAAGCATTTATTCATTTTAGGTTTTATCCTACTCTACAGGTCGCTATAAAGCACTTTGTAGATTTATAAAAAATTTTGCAAATGATTTGTATATTCAACTATATATATATATATATATATATATATAAGCAATACAAATTTTTACTCAGCAGCTTTTCTCTTACGCCTGTATCTTTAATAATAATAATTCTTTTAAAGAATATTTTGATTTTTTCTTGTGGTCTAACAAGATTGATTAAGTTCGATTCAATTACAGATAAAAATTATCCCAAAATTTCTCCCAGAACGCTTTTTACCATTATTGTCTATTTTCAAGAAAATAATTCTTGTTGTTTTTTTTTTTCATCAAAATCTAGTAAAACTTTTATTTTTTATATTTGAGATGCTTTCTTCCTAGAGTGATGAGAGGTAATCATATTTTGTTCTGTTATAGTTGTTTTTTATCTATTTATGTAGGTTGTTGCGTATTCCAATAATTGGAATAGGTGTACATGCTGTTAAAAGTAATATAAAAAAATTTTAGTTACTAAATATGTCTAATTAACTGGTTACATGGATGAAGGCTATTTCACTTACAATAGATATCTAGTTATAATGGCTTTGCTCACAAACGATATAAAAATTGTGGGAAATTTTCACCGCGAGAAATTTCTATCATTATGGGTTTGATTTCTTTGTCTTATTGGTATAGCAACCTTTGTGGGTTATTTAATGCCAAAGTCTGTAAAAGAACAGTAGTGCAACCAACTGGACCATAGCTGGGAGTACATGAGGGTTCAATAACTTTCCCAAGGGTGAACGTAATAGCGCAGCCAGAGTTTGAACTTACTTCGACGTCGCACTCCAGGATTTTAACTATTACGCCACGGGGAGACTCTCTATGGGGTAATGGTTAACAAGCAAAGCTAACAAACCATTCTTTATCATGATCCTCAAGGCGTGCTGACAACACAGATCCCTTAAACTATCTCTCGCCATCCGTCGGACATGGATCTTGGTAAGTCCTTTTGACGACACCCAGTGTACGTACAGAACTTGTTAATGGAAGCTTTTGCTGGTCAGCCAAAACTGGTGTGTCCATGTGTAGGAGTCCATAGAAGATGAGTTCGTCCTCATTTTTTCATCCATGCCCAACATGTCTTGTTCGTCTTACTTGAATGTTTTTTGTGATGGGAGATAAGTGGCCATACAACCGCTGTTTTTTTGTAGGGTCATGCTTCCAGGATTTGTTTAAAACTGGTGCACATCAACAATAGTACTGACTCAGCCGGAGTTTGGAAGAATTCCTGTTTTATTTCATCAGTTGTTTGTCATTTGTTTGGTATGTTGATGGACATAAGGTGGTGTGAATGTTATCTCTCTCCTTCTTCTCCTTTCTCTCCTTATTCTCCTTCAATCTTAATGCTTTCTAGGTGCCCATATTTCCAGTATATATATATATATATATATATATATATATATATATATATATATATATATATATATGGTGAAGTGGTAGAAAAGGTTTAGTCTGAAGGAGTTCTGTGAATAAAGAACGAAATATTACTATTGTAAGTGATTTATCCTCTTCTCCACTTATTTGTATTATATATATATATATATATATATATATATATATATATATATATATATATGGAGGTAGCAGAAACACATACTCCAAATAGGTGAATTTATTATGATGTAAAGTCGATGTTTCAGTAACAATCATCAAGACATGAATATCAAAATAACGTCGACATCATAATAAATTCACCTATTTGGGGTATATTTTTCTGCTACCTTCATACTGTCGGATTTTAATCCATATTTACTTTCATACTGTCCTTTCGGAAAAACAAATACCAAATACAATCTTACACGACATTTAACATGGATGATTCCAAATGATCTATATATATGAAAACTTACTTGTCGTTGCGTATTTCTCAATAAACGGGACGTTTTGTCTCGTTTCTTTGGGAAATCCAACATTTTCAAATATGTTTCCACGTGCCAAACACGTTCTTATGACTTTTGAATAATGAACGCTATGTGCACGTTTATGTATCTTTTCGTTGTATATTTCTCATTTGCTCCTGTCATCTCAGCAAGCATCCATCGCTAAGTGAACTATTTTGATATCCAAGTCCTGATGATGGTTACTGAAACCGAAACGTTAACGTCGACTTTACATCAAAATATATTCACCTATTTGGATTAGGTTTTTTTCTGCTACCTTCATACTGTCGGATTTTAATCCATATTTTCTTTCATATATATATATATATATATATATATTGGAAATCAGACCTAACCGATAAAATGAAACGCAGTTTCTTCCAGGCAGCGGTCACATCGATACTGCTATATGGATGCACTACATGGACGCTAACAAAACGGCTGGAGAAGAAGCTTGATGGCAATTACACAAGAATGCTGCGTGCAATCCTGAACAAGTCCTGGCAGCAACACCCCACAAGACACCAACTGTACGGCCACCTGCCTCCTATCACGAAAACTATTCAAGTTAGACGAACCAGACATGCAGGACACTGCTGGAGAAGCAGAGATGAACTCAAAAGAGATGTACTCTTATGGATCCCCACACATGGTCGCGCAAAAGCAGGACGACCAGCACGAACGTACATTTAGCAGCTATGTGAGGATACGGGATGTTGTCCTGAAGACCTGCCTAGGGCGATGAACGTTAGGGAGGAGTGGCGAGAGAGGGTCAGGGATATCCGTGCTACCAGCGCGATATGATGATGATGATGATATATATATATATATATATATATATCCTCTGCAGAACCACTGATCCATCCATAAATAATCAAATAATCTTGTTATTTTGACAACCGCAGTAATAGTAATAATAAAAATAATGATAATAATAATTTTATCATTATTGTTATTATCATTATAATTATTATTATTGATTTAGATTTATTGTTATTCACTATTATTATAATAACTATTATTTAAACACTTCCACGATATTCGCTTGAATTTCCCATATTCATTATTCAAACTGAACAATGCATTCAAGACAATGGCTTTTCAAGAGATGCCAGTTTAGATCCTTTTAAAAATGCCCGCCAATGTAAAGTCACGCCAAGCCAATAGTATTAAATAACCTCAGGGAATGGTTCTGTCTTTTTGCTGTCGAATGAAGACGCTTATGTTGAAGTGCGAAACACCTGCGCCTTAAAAACCAATTTACCTGTTTTAAAGTTGCATTCCTTGTTCTTATACATGATTGGCAATTGTCTGGAAAGCTGCACAATTCATTGAAATGAGTCTATAGTTAAGTGACATTAACTGTAAAGTGAAATGGAAGACACAACTGCGCGTTATGGTCGTGAAATTATTAATAAAATAGATATCATGATGATAACACTGCCGGTAATAATAAATAATGGCAGAGTGGATGTAACGAAGATGAAGAGGAGAACGAAAGGTCTGCTTGAAAGAAAAAAAACGGAGGAGAGAACAAAAGTAGTCACTACATGAAGGTTAGGGGGTGGGTAAGAAGAAGAACAACAACAATAACAACAAAAGGGTAAGAACAAAAGAGTAAGAACAAAAAACACAAAGATGAACAACGAAGAAGAAGAAGAAGAAGAAGAAGAAGAAGAAGAAGAAGAAGAATGGTTAGCCGGAAGAAGAGTAGGAGGGTAGGTGGGAATGTAATCAGGTGATAATGAAATAGGAAAAAATGAAGGAGGAGGAGGAACGGACGAAAAGAAAGGGAAAGAGGATGGGGAGGAGGAGTTATGAATGTCGTAGGAGTAAAAAGAGATATGACGTAAGATTCTCTCGAATAAAAGGGTTAAAAGAGAGAAAAGAAAAAAGAGACGATGTAATGAGAGAGAGTGGGGGGGAGATATAATGGTCAGGTTTGGTATGGCTTCTTTGTTTAATGGCATATCAATCTTCGTGGGTTAGTTAATTCCAAAGCCATTTTTATAAAAGAACAGTAGCTGTTCTATATAAAATATAGCTGGGATGAATAAGAGGGTTTATGCCTTTCCTAAAAGTATTTGTCTGAAAGTAAGGAGAAGGTCTACGTAGTGATAAGCTTGCTCGAAATACAGTCTCGCTATTTCGTTCACTTTCGGACTAATACACTTGGGGAAAGGCATGAACCTCTCATCCCACTAGTCATGGTTTAAATAGTATCAACGTTGTTCTTCTACAAAGATGGCTTTGGCATTAAGCAACCTCCGTAGGTTGATATGCCATTCAACATAAAAACCAAAAGTGCGACTGGAGTTCGAAGTCGTTTACTATGATGTCACAGTCCAGCCCGTTAGCCACTAGGCCACCGTTAACTAATTAGTCTGGTAAACCATTTGCCACTGAGTAATGAGTTCGATCCTCATTGGGTGCCCATCACAGCCGGTGGAGAGAAAAAACTTAGCAGACGGAGTAAAAACTTGCTAAATAGTAAAAAGAACAAACCAAACTGGAAAAACTGAATTAAGAGGAAAAAGAAGAAAAGACAATGGCCCCGTCATCGTGGCCTAGAATACACAAACTGTTAACCCCACTTAAGGAGTAAGACCCCTCAGTAACGCTGGCCCGAGTATGATACTAAACTGGATCTAGTAGTGAGGCTACAATTCAGGAATTTTCCCGAATGTGGACATTACTCTCAGGTCAACAAGGAACCTGAGTGATATTACCTAATTGATTGACTGATTGATTCTTACGCGTTCGTTGTATCTTCATATTTACATTTTTTGTGCAGTAGTTCCTTAAGAAATCCTGGGTGGGGTTCAAAGGTGTGGCTGTATCAGTATTACTGTATGGATGCACCACCTGAAAACTAACAAAACGAATGAAGAAAAGGCTACATCGGAACTACACAAGAATGTTACGTGGTGTTTTGAACACATCCTGGAAGCAAGAATCCACAAAACAGTAGTTGTACAACCACTTTCCTCCTATCTCACAGACTATCTAAGTAAAACGAACAAGATATGCGAGGCACTGCTGGTGAAGTGTTATGGTGAGATATGTAATCACCACCGGAACATTTTAAATAAGGGACTGTGTCACCAGTCACCGGATATAAGAGAACAGAGAGACTCCCTGGACTGAACACGATAAATGCTACACATTCTCTCACTGTAAATATTTCAATAAACTTACTTTCTTCATTTAAACCTATAGTACATGTTAATTCCTTTATTTCCTTAACAGAATACTATCTCTTGATTATCCCTATATAATTGCCACCACAGGATATATCATGAAGTAAGGACAAACTCATAAGTAACGTTCTCCAACACATGAACGAGCCAAAGTTCCACATGATAATGAAATACACACTAAGAAAACCATAGTTTAACAATGTAGTCTTCGTTTATTTGTCGCTGCCTCCCACCAGACACAACTTGACACAAGGTCAAAAGCCCGAAGGCCGATTAAAGTGGGGATAAAGGGGAGGGGGGTCGGGAACGAGCCGAGACTCGAACCCTGCTGGTCAATGCTGCTCATCGGCTCACTTAGTGCAATGTGAGCCTGATGAGGCTAGCAGTTTAACGAACCCAAATGTGGGTCCTGACACGTATGCCAGTTTACGGCTTAAACTAGACGCTTGGTCTAGTGCCGTACATGGGTGACAAAGGAGACAAAAGTGCAGCTCGCCCACCCGAAGGTAGCCTAGTCGAAACTAAGTGCCTAATTAAAGGCCTCAAGTCTGCCATTGTTCCTTTTGCAGAGCCACGCTCCGGACCGAAGTCCAGAACAGGCTCCGGGGCTTCGCAAAAAGCAAAAAGCGAAGAGCGAGCCTTAACAATGTAGTCTTCGGTGTAATTGTTTGATTTGTTGGATATTATGGCATATCAACCTTTGTAGGTTATTTAACGCCAAATCCATTTTTATGTAAATAATCAGTTCTATTTAAAACAATTCAGTACACAGTTTAATTGTCAAAAACATTTCTATTTCAAACTATTCAAGCAGTTATATAAAACAATTCAGTTTAGTGTAAGTACAGTTTCAAAGTCAAAAACAATTCAATTTCAAATAATTCAGTTTAGCATAAGCACACAGTTTAAATGTAAGAACAGTTTAATTGTGAAAAACATTTCTATTTCGAGCTAATCAGTTTAGTCAAGCAGTTCTAATTCAGTTAATTCAGTTTAGTAAAAGTACAGATTTTCTTTACACAGTTACATGTCAAAACAGTTCTATGTTAAACAATTCAGTTTAGTGTAAGTACAGTTTCAATGTCAAAAAACAGTTCTATGTCAAATAATTCAATCTAGCATAAGCACGCAGTTTAAATGTAAGTGCGGTTTAATTGTCAAAAACATTTCTATTCTAAGCTATTCAGTTTAATCAAACAATTCAGTTTAGCATAAGTATGCCGTCAGTTCTATTTAAACCATTGATAGGGCCCTATCAGGTGCAACTACGCCGGGCCAGAACGGACCTGGGAGCAATGGCAATGAAGGGGTGCTCCGTATTCCTCAAGACCCCAGCATTACTGGGACCTCACCATCAAATTGTTTAGTGTCATATCCAGGACACTCGTTTGAGAGGTCTTACTCCTGACTGAATTTATAAACAAACTGAATTCCAACCAGTAAAACTCCGCTCAAAATTGTCGTATCTTTGCTCGTACGGAGGGATAGGTAAATATATACATCAGCTCATTGTTGACTGTTAATGCAATCTAGAGTACCAACCTGGAGCGATGAACGATAGGGACGGATGGCGAGAAAGTTAGAGTCGGGAACTGTGAGCTATTATCACGCCAAGATGATGATGATAATGATGAGTTTCTGCAAAGATTTTCTTTTTGTACACAATTATATCGAAGACCAGTAAAAGTACGATCCCCAGATGGAGACATAGAATACTTCGACATTGTAGCAGGAGTACTACAAGGGGACACGCTGGCTCCGTACCTCTTTATCATTTGTCTAGACTACGTACTTAGAACATCGATTGACAAAATCAGAGAGAATGGCTTCGAGCTGACGAAGAAAAGAAGCAGAAGGTACCCCGCAACAACAATTACCGACGCCGACTACGCCGATGACATAGCGATACTGGCGAATACACCCGACCAAGCCGAAACACTACTGCATAGTTTGGAACGACCAGCCGCAGGCATAGGCCTCTATGTTAATGCACACAAAACGGAATATATGTGCTATAATCAAACGGGGGACATCTCCACTCTAGACAGAACCCCTCTTAAACTAGTAGACAAATTCACTTACCTAGGAAGCAGCGTCGCATCAACCGAAAAGGACATCGAAACGAGGTTAACGAAAGCATGAACAGCTATCAATAGGCTATCGATTATATGGAAATCAGACCTAACCGATAAAATGAAACGCAGTTTCTTCCAGGCAGCGGTCACATTGATACTGCTATATGGGTGCACTACATGGACTCTAACAAAACGGCTGGAGAAGAAGCTTGACGGGAATTACACAAGAATGCTGCGTGCAATCTTGAACAAGTCCTGGCGGCAACATCCCACAAGACACCAACTGTACGGCCACCTGCCTCCTATCACGAAAACTATTCAAGTTAGACGAACCAGACATGCAGGACACTACTGGAGAAGCAGGGACGAACTCATAAGAGATGTACTCTTATGGACCCCCACACATGGCCGAGCGAAGGCAGGACGACCAGCACGAACATACATTCAGCAGCTATGTGAGGATACAGGATGTTGTCCTGAAGACCTGCCTAGGGCTATGAACGATAGGGAGGGGTGGCGAGAGAGGGTCAGGGATATCCGTGCTCCCAGCGCGACATGATGATGATGATGATATCGAAGACCAATAATTTTTAAACAGATCAATTTAACACATACATAGGACTCTAACAAGTACTACCATTCCGAATCAGAGTTGACCTGGGTTTTAATAGCTGTAAAAAAGTACTCCACATTTCTTAGATCTCCAGAACTAGAGTCTCACCATCAAAAGTATCATATTCAAGACATCTCTTTTGCAAGGAAAGGGTTAGCATATTATAAGCCCCATCGAAAAGACTGATTACCTATCAGATTCACACCAATAATTTAAATAATTTTGTTTCTGATAATGAAGCTTTTTCCTTACTGACTATGTCACTATAATGTTTTCCCATCATCACGATGCATTTTCCATTTCGTTCTAGACGTCACCCTTCTTCTCCATCTTGGTCCAAAACGCTTGTCAATTTCATATAGCATAGTGAAGTGTTGATTTGTTTAAAATGATTATGAAGATACATTTTTGTACAATATATCCTTGGAGACTATAAGTGATTCCGGTATAAAATAACCCGACGAAAGTTGACAGTCCGTAAAACCGATCAACCAAACAAACAACTGTTCAAAAGAAGAGGAGAACAACGATATTCACCCAGCTAACCTTAGTCTGGCACACGGTCATGATATTTGTGCACTCAGTTAATCTCAAATTCATTACAACAAAAAATAATCAGCGAGACTTACTTGCTTGGAACTCTCAATGAAAGGTTCTTTAAAGTTAAGGAATGGTAGATCTCAAGAAGAATATCTGACAATTTAAGTAGTACAGTCTACCTAGTTGTTACCTGTAAAAAATGTATGGGGATATTTGAATTTCTAAAATTGCTGGCGTTACCATAACAACGGAACTCATTATCTTGCAGTGTTTTCCAAACTTTTTTTCACAAATGCCCACCGAAAACACTTGAATGCTTAGATTCTATCCTTCATCCATCTCTTCCCATAAATCCTTACGACCTTCTAGATTGTTGGGAAACATTGGTGTAACGTCATTATTTGCGAATGGATGAGCTTCAGTTGCTAATTAAAAAGATGATGGTTGCTGCAGCAACATTAATAAGTTCAGCAGTTGTGAGAGGTTCATTATCATTGTAAACTAATGATGCAAGAAATCAGATAATTCTTTATGGTTTGGTTTGGTTTTACGGCATATCAACCACAGTAGGTTATTTAATGCTTAATAGATTTTTATTCATATAAACAGTTTTATGTCAACCAATTCAGTTTAATATTACACAGTTTAAATGTCAAAATAATTCTAATTTAAACAATTCTGTTGAGGAAAAAATACTCTGTTTAGTTCTATTGACCCACAGATAGGATCCTATCAGGTGATACCACTCAGAACCAGAGTGGACCTGGGAGTGATGGCAATGAAGGGGTACTCTGCATTCTCCAAACTCACGCATTACTGGAACCTCACCATCAGATTGTTTATTGTCATATCCAGGATACTCATTCAGAGGGTCTTACCCCTCTGTAGAGATGCAGTCGGTGTATTCTCAAGCCCCGGCCAACTGGGTCAAATGATTCTTTATGATGAAATTTTAGGTACGTAAATATATATATATATATATATATATATAACTTATTGAATACTAGCACTTACAGTAAGGGAAAAAAACGCAAATATTTCGAAGATAAAAATATACAACGAATCACTATCTAGGGGAAAAAGTTATATATATTGGGAAAAAAAGGCCAACCTTGTCACACCAACTGAAAAAAATCAACAGATGCGCAATAGATTAGTCAAAAGAAAAAAAACACCGTAAATGCTGCTAAGCTACAAGTGCAAAAAAAGTGCTCAATACTAAGTAGAGCAAAATACTGACAAAATTATTTCGTGAGTCAGGAACTAACCTAAGCGGCTCATCAGTGTACCCAGATGAGCCGCTTAGGCGAAACTGTAGTAGGTTAGTTCCTGACTCACGAAATAATTTTGTCAGTATTTATATATATATCATACGTTAATGGAGAACCAGGTGACCAAAGTCATTTCTACTCATAAGTAGGATACCCTAAAACCAAAAACCAAAAGTCAGGATAAATCCCCCCCCCTCATAATAACATATAACAACACTCTCCTACCACTAACTCAAATAATTAAGGACCGTTGGGATATTATGAAAGTAAACCCCAACTGAAGATATTTTTCAATAACCTGGCATACTGGCCTATTATCGACTAAATAACCTCAAAAAAATGATTGGAAGCGACAACATGCTAAATAATAAATTAATCCATAAAAAGCCGACAATAAAATCCACTAAATTCTGTCAATCATATAATATTAATAACTTATTTTACAAACACCTCAAATAAACAAACTCATTCATAAGTTTTGCAATTAAGAAGAATTTTTAAATAAATCGCAAGTCAATTTGCAGAAGAAAAATGTAATTTATTTATTGGACTGCACACACACTATAAAAAACGATACATTGGAAAGTCAAAATAGTCATTTTAGAACAGCATCCGCTTTCTGATTAAAGCATGTGGTGGCGCTTCCCTAAGTCAAAACTGTACAAGCTAATGAATCTAAAAAATATAATTCGTTTTGGAGAATATGGAAGCAAAAGATATTGAGAAACTTAACTAAAATATTATTTTCTTAAAAAGTTTTTTATAAACACAAAAAAAGAGAATTTTTTTCTCTCTAATTTTACAGACAAAAAAGGGTAAAAAAAAGATTTAAGCGGAGCGAAATAAAAAAAGGGATAAACGCGAGGTGCATACGATAAGTTTCCAGACTTTATTTGTACAGGCATTTAAAATTGTCGTAGACTCTTGAAAATTCAGTATGTTATTGCTATACATCTTATGAGATGACTAACCAATTTCTATGATTTCAGGTTCAAATGAACAGCTACAGCAGCAATTGGAATACACCCTACTAAAGCCTGATTGTCATAGTTGGTGAATTTCAAAATGCAATCTGACACTTTAGAAGAACGATATGCAATAAAATTGTGTTTTAAACTTGGAAAAAAATGATGCCACAGAAACGTATGGAATGTTTTTGGAGCATCTTGCATGAATAGAGCATGCCTTTTTCCAGAGTATTAGCGTTTTTTAAGACGTAAACAATCTCGTTCAGGATTTGATTTCGGGTCTCCATGTCCATTTCCTCTGATGATAACCACGGCACTAAGAGCGCCTCCATATTTTTGACTCTATGTCCGCAAACCTGATTTAAGTCGATAATATTCTGAAATATTTCAGTTTATAACACAAAGTTTTACTACTTACTACGGTCAACTTTGCAAACACGAAGCTTTTCTGGTCAAACTCACATAATGTTTAAAGCTGCGAAGAAATAAAAACAATTTTGCCGTTTATGATAATTTATCAAACGATATAAAGAGTAATGTCTATGTTTTTGTAAGTTTTCTAATTTCTTTTCAATTGTTCTTAAACTCGAAAAAGAAAAGTTTGTGTTTGCAAAGTTGACCTTTATTACAATATAATCAATAGATTATCATTAATATCAATTTACAGGTTTTATAGTAGGGAGCAAATACACGCACCTGCTAAAGCACAATGGGGTTTTTTGATTTGTTTTTTGTTTGTTTGTTTGTTTGTTTTTTTGTTTGTTTGTTTTTGGCGGGGTTGTTTTAACCTACTCCAAATCAGCTAATAATCGTATTTTAATATAATTTTCGGTAATTAAACTTATAAAAGATAAGGTTTCTTTTAAAAGACATTTTCCCTCAAAATTCAAAAGATTTTTTTTATTATCATTGTTTTTTGTCATGCACCAACCCCCACTCTCAATAATTTTCTTGTTTCACTTAATGAACTTCCAACTTTATATATATTTTAAAGATTTTTCCTTGGAGAATTTGATTTTGTTTACATTTTTATATCGATGGGTCTGTTTGTTCGTACAATGCCTTAATTTTTAAGTTTAAAAAACGGTAAAATAAGGCACAATATTGTTCTTCAGTTGTTTATTTGTTTTTATACCTTAACCTTCTAAGGATGTAGTTAATAAACGAAAAAAAAATCAGGTTAAACGTTGTTTTTAGAGGTTTAAAATTAATATTCGTAGATTAAACTCTTCCATTCATAGCAAGAAATTAGGATTTTGTTAATCAATATAAAACTTTCGATTAAAAACATTTAACTGATGTGATAAAAAAGTATTTTATCTAAATAATACTTTTTAGAGTGCTCGTGTTTTTGAGTGTGGTTCTTTATTGGACTATATATTTTCTACGGAGGCCCAGAAGAGAACTAATATAAGAAAGTCACTTAAGGGAGATAAACGTTTTCTGAGAATTTATAAACATAAAAACACAGATTAGCAAACTTTTGATCACCCATGGTTTAGAAAAAAAATAGGGCTTGTCAATAATAAATCATAACACTGCCGATAAAAAGAGCGTGTTTTTGTACATACCTATTTTGTGTTGGTAGCGTTTCATTCAAAGTAACTTGGACAATTTATTATATTTTTGCAGTGTTAAACGTCACATAACAAGACATCAACTAAATTTTCCGATAAGAATAACTTGTTCATAAACTTTCCTGAACATTAGTAAAATTATAACTAAAAAACTAATTTTGAATAATTCACAAAAAGTTTATAATCAAGTATTAATGTTCCAAACAATATGATTTGCTAATCTCTAAGCTTTATCAAACGAAATTTAAAAAACTTCTCGCAAAGTTAGAATGCGACATTTTATAGTGGGCGGTGGGGGGATGTGCTAATCGATATTCATGTGTGGTTATTTTTTTTTAATGTTTGGTCCCTTCGACATTCCCCATGTTGGGGCGCCAACTATGGCTTCTCAAATTGGTATGTATCTGAACTCCCACCAAGCCAGAATGCGGCACAAGGTCATTTCATAGAGGATACCTCACACGAATCGAGCTCATGCGTGGCAGGTGAAAAAATACTAGCCCCGTCGGCATTCCACCAATGATGCGCCTCAGACGCCGAGCAACCAACTCAACCCAGCAAAACAGGTAAATTTTAGGGGTACAGCCCCAGATACCAATTGTTCAATAGACTTCTAACCACCCAGCAAGAATGCCAGGTCGGTATATATCTGACTTCCCACCAAGTCGAAATGCAGCACAAGGCCATTTCATGGTGGGAACCGCGCACGAATCGAGATACAGGTGGGGTATGAGCAAAAAAATATTTGATCCAGTTGGCATTGCCCTAATGGAGCGCCTCAGGCACCATGGAATTTTATTTAAATCCCAGGATTGTACCTGCAAGCATGTAAAAGCCTGGGAGACGGCCCCGTGAGGCCAAGTGTTAAAAAAAACTTTTTGCCACCACGAATAGCTAGTGGCCTACCCAAAGGTAAGAACTAAGGTTTATCAAACTCTGTTGATGGCATCTTATGGCTGCTATATTCACCTTTGCGGATCCATCCAGAGGGATAGTGGACTATGTCACAAAAATATATTTGAATAATAAGTTAATCTTCTTGTTTAGCGAAGTATCAACACTAATATGCTAAAATGGAATCAAATTAGTCATAAAAATTAATAATGATTTATCAAACTTCAACAAATTAATTGTCAAAATTTTTGAGACGAATTTGGTGATTTTTATTCTAAAGGGTTTTCGGACTATTGTCTTCATTTTTATTGTTATTTCCACAACGTTTCGGTCGATATGTCCTCCGGTCTTCTTCAGATGTTTGCTGTTTAAATTTCTGAGACGAAGCTTAATGATTTTTATCATTAAGGGTTTTCGGACTATTGTCTTCATCTTTATTGTTATTTCCACAACGTTTCGGCCGATATGTCCGCCGGCCTTCTTCAGGTGTGTGTCGAACTCGGGGAAAAAGTCTGAATATGAGCACAGGTAAAAATCATACATAATAGTAGTAATTCTAGTCAAGTAAGAACATTAAGTTTATTAGTCCCAAAAATTCACTCTAAATTGTCCAGCAGAACACATGGCGTAACGGTTACAGGCGTTGGTTCCCTATGGAGACAATCATCTGGAGGTTGTAGATTCAATCCTGACTACAGACGAGTAACAATACAGGAATACTTAACACTTGTACCCGGTTATGGCTTACGGAATCAGAACAGGCGGACCCGTGGATTAAATAAAGGACGTAGTTCAAAGTTCAATGAAGGTTCCCGAGTTCGACAAACACCTGAAGAAGACCGGAGGACATATCAGCCGAAGCGTTGTGGAAATATCAATGAAAACAATAGTCCGAAAACCCTTAATGATAAAATTTATTAAATTAGATAAAAAAATTATTTTAGAACTTACTTTTGATTTTTATCCATTGGTAATTATCACTAGAAAGCAGTTCTTGATTAATTAGAAATAATCAAAGTGTTTTTCCTTATAAAAGTACAACACTTATTTGTTGAATTTCCTTAATTCCATAAATATATGCAAATTAGCCGTCTGTAATTATATATGACAATTGTCCTCGTGGGGTTATGGTTAAAGCAATGGACTACGGAATCGTAGTAAGCGAGTTCGTACTCCAGTCGCGCTATTACATTCACTTTTGGGCAAATATCCTTGGGAAAGGTATGAACCCCCTTATCCTCCCAGCTATGGGTTAAATAGTACTACTACTGTTCTTCAAGGAGAATGGCTTTGGCATTAAATAACCTACAAGGGTTGATATGCCATTAAACAAAGAAACCAAACCTTGCTTATCACTTGTATGATATCGCTAAAATCATTCTTGTATGATGATGGAAAAGCCAGCAGCAGTAAATTTACTAATTGCCAAAGTTGAGAATATCTATCATGTTCCTTTGGTCACAACAGGCGCTTCAATGTCATTTTGCGAATCAATAATAATCAATAGCTTTTGTCACAGCATTGTATTGATTAGTTTGAAATTAGTTTATAATACAGTCGAGCATTTTCTATTCATAAAAATCTTTAAACCTTTTCAACATATCTTCCTTAAGTGCCCAACGAGAAGAGGAATATAGCTGTCCACATTAGCGTCTAATAAAAATAAAAGATCAAAGTTGTTTTCTTCTAGTGCTTATAAATGTAGAAATTGATAAAAGTTCCGACTTGCTACGTCGTGTTTGTTTGTAAATACCATTATCATATTTTTTGAACATCTTACTTCATAAAAAATTGGCGACCAGAAGGCTCCCTTTTCAATAGTTACAACACCGAGGTGTTGAGGAAGGTGCAACTTCTTTCCTAGGATTGCTCCACTTTACCCTTGATACATAACATATTGCTGAGTGTTAAGCAAGGATGTATCAAGTACCATTTTTAAAGTCTTTGGTATGACGCAACCTGGGATTGAACCCAGGTCTCCCGGGACATTGGTGAACACTCTACCCACTAGACCAATGAGCCTTCATGTTTATTTCATTCATTTGGGTAAAAATATCAGCGAGATATGCTCGATCGGTTCTCTTATTTTCCAGATCAAGACAGATCAATACAAATCATTTCATTAATGATTTTTTTAAAATCTGAAATAGATCCCAAAAGACCATTAAAACGTCGCAGATAATCTCCTTTAGAAAACTATCCAACGTCGCAGATAATCTCTTTTAGAAAACTATCAAACGTCGCAGATAATCTCCTTTAAAAAAACTATCAAACTTCGGTGAGTAACAAACGAGGTTCAAATTCTTCTTTATTTTGGCGGAAAAGTTACCGGAATATACGTGTATTCAAGAAATGGGGTTTTATCTTATTTCCTGCTTTGATTACAACTTGCCAAGTATCATGTGATCAACAAAGGAAATACTTTCCAGTCAAATGTTAACGATGCAGTGGATCGTAAAAATTTTCGGAACTGATTTTTTTTTTAATGAAATAAAATTCCACGATGACAATCAATCAACAAAGGTACACCATCAGATGCATATGCGATGACTAAGGGAATGCTTCTTTCGTTGAATAAATTCTTAACTGTCTTGAAAATTGTTGAAACGTTCGTATCACTTTTTAGTCGTTCGGTAAACAAGAATTCCTCAATTATCGCCTGATTGCGAACAAGTCTTAATCAAGGTTCGTCTCGTCGAAATGTGAACAAAATTCAGTTCTTTTCGAGTCATCGATTAGTTTGGCTAGAATTGTCATTTAGCATTTTATCAATTCTAGCTGATACGACACAGTCACCGAGTGAAATTAGCATAGATATATCAGGTGTTTCAGTCATCTTAGTATGAAAGATTTTTTTTCATTGGTGTTAAAATGAGCGTTTCTCCAATAATTATGAGACTTTTCACATTTGCCAATCAGTATTAAAATTCTATATGATGTGATTAAACTCTTCTCAACTTGGTTTTATTGTTGTTGATTTTTAAACATTCCTCTAAGTGTAGATGGATTTTAAGATTTGTGTTTTCAATCATAAAAATAGCTTGTATCTTTCTTTACTTTGACCAGGTGCTTTGTATATGAGTTTTTAATCATTTCCATCATTTGATGTTTTTCTCCTCTCATTAAACACTGGTAAATGTTCGTCATTTATCAATGGAATTACACAATATTTCAAGTATTCACTTGAGTACTGATGCCTTTTTTTGTCACTCATTTTCTGTGCTTTACAAACGATGATAGATAATTTTACTTCAAAATTTATATTTTTCGTTCCGATATCTCGAACTGATAGTATGAAGTAAAAACGAAACAAAGAATTAAAATGTTTGAAAATGCTGTTGTTGCAAAAGGGGCTTTGTGTCGTCATTATATTCTGGCTGGATCAGAAGAAAATTTTGTCGTAATGAAAAGAAATACTTTTTAGCCACTTTCACGGATTTCAAAAAGTTGGTTAAGTTCAGAGAAAGTTAACATTATTAACGTTCTTTAAAATGGATTAACAGTTCGTGGTTGTTGTTGTTGTTGTTGTTAAGACAAACGTAATCCATTTCAACGAAATTCCGCTTCTTTTTTTTTTGCAACCTTCTTAAAACCTTAGCCATTTGAGTTGGGCAGTAACATCAAGCTTTCTTCTTTTCCCTTTTTCCTTTCTTTTTTTTTTTTCTTCCAAGTTTCACAAAGCTTATTGATATACCTCATACAACCCACGGAGAGCGTTTTTGGTGAGTACCAACCTATCATTTCCTTTCTCTAACCATGTCCCGAATTCTAATAATAGCTCTCTCTCTCTCTCTCTATCTCTCTCTCTCTCTCTCTCCCACACACACACACACACACACACACACACTCTCTCTCTCTCTCTCTCTCACACACACACACACACTTACACACAAACACTCTCTCTCACTCTCTCACACACACACGCTCTCTCTCTCACTCTCTCACACACACACGCTCTCTCTCTCACTCTCTCACACACACACGCTCTCTCTCACACACACACACTCTCTCTCTCTCTGTCTCTCTCTCTACTCTACTCCTACAAAACAGTTCGAATTGTAGCACTTCTGAAAATCTACCCCCCCCCTTATCGCCTCTGTAAAACATTCCTCAAGCGCCCCTGTTAAACAACCGGTCCCATGATTATCTACAGCTCCCATGAAAGAATCCCTGCTTCCGACTAAATTACTACCGACACAGAATCAAAACAACTGAGTACAGAAAATTAATACTTGTACAACATTTCTGCTCAAACGGTCACAATTTCAATACAGATGCAAAGTTCACCATCATAGAAACAATTAGAAAAAACTCATTGCAAAATATAACAGTTATAATAAAAACACTCGAAGATAAACGGTCAAAACGCTTGCAAACACTGACCCCAAATAGATTTAACATCAAACTGAGTGGCGCAGCTTTGTAATAGGATGGACAGACTTAGGGTGACGCATAAACACCTTAATAAACAAATGAACAAAGCAAGCAGTCACGGCTACTTTAAAACACACTCCTTACAGGCTTTATATATACTTTCTATTAGGTGTCCTGACAACATATACATATATATAACAGTCAGTTGAAGAGACTTGAATAATAGCAAAAATTTTCATTTAAATAATGGATATGCTACATCACCAGTATATCTTTCATCGTTTCTCTTATAGTTCATCAACTGTTTTACAAACATTATAAAGAAGACTTTTCCATCAAAACTTTTCTCCTTTCAATGACCTAAGGTCGAAACTAGTTGAGAACAACCAAATAATAAATATCACAAAAGAAATATTCATATATATATATATATATATATATATATATATATATATATATATATATATTCTTCCCCGGTTTTTTTACGTGATTGCAATCCTGCCTTGATTCAAAAAACATTTTTTGCTAAAGATGGTAAATTTTTTAAACAAAAATAATTTTCGTTTTGTCTGTGAAGGGGAATTCGAAATAATGCTACGAAATAATACGCGACTTGTTTGTGTTGAACAATTCTTATATCATAAATGTTAACTGCATTGTCATAATTCAGTTAGTTTTTCCCTGGCAACAGCAAGCATCCCTACTGGTATATATATATATATATATATATATATATATATATATATATATATATATATACGTGTGTGTGTGTATGTGTGTGTGTATGTGTGTGTAATAAGGAAAACTTTTTTTTTGTTTTGGAGATGATAATTTTTTATCTTAGATTTTTCTTTGAATTTAAAAGAGATTTTGCCTCGTTAACTTGTTTAATATTCATTTCTTGTATTCGTTTTCATTCGTGTTATCTATTGTGGTTTTCTTTTAATCATCTTCTCGCCATCTCTCTCTCTCTCTCTCTCTCTCTCTCTCTCTCTCTCTCTCTCTCTCTCGCCATCTGTCTCTCTCTCTCTCTCTCTCTCTCTCGCCATCTCTCTCTCTCTCTCTCTCTCTCTCTCTCTCTCTCTCTCTCTCTCTCCTTATTTATTTTACTTTTATATTTTTTTCTTTTTTTCCCCCTGATATCTCGTCATAAATTGGATATGGGCAGGTGCTGGGAGACATTGCCTGAGAACGGTACATCGTAAATTCTCGTCGGTTACATATTTTGACAGTGTTTTAATCAAGTTTGCGTAACTGAAAAACTGAAGAAAGAAAAAAGAAATTCAGAAAAATCTATGGATGTCTGTATGAAGCTGCGAACGGGTTGCAAGTTGAAGCGGTTGAAGATATGGGGAGAAACACATCTATTTTACCTTTTATGATAGAGGAAAGAAAAAAGACAATAGGGAAACGTTGGCAAAAGTGTGGCGATTGAAAAAAAAAAAAAGAAAAATGTTAGAGGCGCAAAGAGTTCAGGTTATAATTTACAGAGTATCGAATTGCATCATTGGAGTTCCGATCAAACTAGATCAACTATAAAAACAAATAAAAACGAATGAAGTTTGGAAAAATGGAAGCGGCCGCAAAAGGTTAATTAATAAAATTTAGATGAGGCAATTTTGGATTGATGGGAACAGACAGACAGACAAACAGACAGACGGAGAGACAGTTAAAAAAGATCGAGTGAAAATACCCGTATATTTATTCATACATGCAAACACACATAGATAGAAACATACTGAGATAGATAGATAGATAGATAGATAGATAGAAGAACAGATAATTGCCTAAAGTGAAAGAGACTGAGATAAATAGATAGATTGAAAGAAAGAAAGAAAGAAAGAAAGAAAGAAAGAAAGAAAAGATTAAGAGCTAGCTAGCTGGATAGATAGATAGATAGATTTTCAATGCATTCCTATTTATTCCATTGAGCCTCGACGTAAATATTGGTTAGCAAAATTCTCTCTCTCAATAACATACCCATGATACGGATATGTGAAATAGACATAGAATGTCCATAACGCACATATATAGATAACATAGGAATCCCGAAACACAGAAAACACTGACGACTTCTTAGTTCAGGTACGAAACTTTTTATTACCTTTGAGTTAAAAGGTTTTTCGACATAAGGAGAGTGATACACAATCTTTCTATACTGACTTTTCCATCTGCCCCACCACCAACACCACCACGCGCGGCACCCGCCGGAAGTCCTCGGCGAGCTCCGAAAGTCAACCGTCTTCTTCGGACACTAAAACTCAACTCCCTGACTTTTCTCAAATCCCCCAAATCCTCCGCGCACGCTTCCGGTGCATAACGTTATTCACATCCCCCTGGTCATATTTTCTATCTGGGATTTTTATTTTGACATCTCTGAATGACACATCCTCCCCGCGCGCTCGTGAACACCTGCGCTCATGTTGCACCTAACTAGCCAATGCGCTAAGCCAAAGGTTCTCAGCTTAACTAAACCGAAAGGCACGATATATAAAAAGAAATTCCTCGGCCATTATATCACATCTGTCCATTATTACTAAAGTGAGTTTGGCATTTAGCCGGTGCCTCACTATAAATGACTATTAGGCACTTTATCGATTCAGCAAACTAATCTCGGAGACTATCGAAACTGTAGTGAGTTCAGTTCTTGCCAGGTGTCTGAAAGGTAAAATCTGCAAAGATTTCATTCATCACTCCTTGACATTACATGATATATATATATATATACCTACAGAGCCAGAAGTAATCTACCTAGGTTTCACCGACCAGATCATCAGGATAATTCTGACTAAAGAGAGTTGGCTCAAATGACATTTTATTGAAAAATTGGCTACCAGATAGAACTAAAAATTAACACAAGAGGACAAGCAAATGTCAATAAGAATGCAGTTTTATTAAAGGGGGGGGTATATGGCTGCAGACACAACAGTATTAGTGATAATGTAAGAAATGATAGAAAAATGGATCCGTAGGTTCTACCCAAGGACCTTTCAAAAAAGATATTACAACCAAAGAAGTAGTTTCGTACATGAAATACATAGACACAGAATTAGTTTATCTAACTACGCGCGGGAAATTAAAAAAAAAAACAAGTTATCGATCCTATATTAATATGGGAGATAGTAACAAAATGCCGTAAATTTAAGGCTGTAGATTAAATACTGACTCCTATGTATGGAAGAAAAACTAGCTATAGCTTCCTACAAAATTCCTAATGAATTACTCAACCCAAGATCGGAGATACTTAATGTTTGTAGGCATAGAAAAGCCTGTTTACCTGGTAAATAAAATATGACATTGTTTGGGGTTTTTTGTGGGGTGGGGTAAATATGCTAGGTTTTTATTCTTTCTGGTGGTCACTTTTTCAATAAAATATCGTTTACACCAACCATTTTTTAGTCAGAATTATCCTGATGGTCTGATAGGTGAAATTTAGGTATTTTATATTCGTTCTACTTAGTGGACTGAGTATTTCTACGTTTTAGCTGAAGTGATTCTGTCGGTGTTTGTTTTTCTTTTGACTCGGCATTGCGGTATTGGTTGATTATTTTCAAGCAGTACGAATGTTTTTAGCTTTTGCTTTTTTTTTTAATCCCCCCCCTAGATATCAATTTGCATAATAATTTTTTTTTTAACAAATTTTATCATCGGTGGTTTTTTTCATACTGTCAGAATTATAGAATAATTTTAAAAATTATATATATATATATATATATATATATATATATATATATATATATATATATATAGTATTATTTGGTCCAGTTAAACCGGAGTTGGGAGTAATTCCATCGGGAAGAAGTCCTATTAAATTTTTTTCGTGTTTTTGAAATTTTCAAAAACGCGTAACAGGATGGAAATAAATTCATAATCCTAATGTGACCGGTTTGTTGTTTTTCTTAAAGAAAGTATATATATATATGTACTTAATGATGTTGATTATATCAGTCTCTCTGTCTGAGTCTGAAGCCTATGGGGTCTATCCACACAGGTGAATATAGAAAAATGTAATTTGCAACGAAAGACCACTTTTCAATCTACATAAATTTTGTATCAAGAATTAATAGTGAAGCAATAATCAACCTGATAAAATTAAAATGTTGGATAAATTATTCTAAGCTACTTTTTTTTCTGTGTCAACTATTTACTTTCACCCTCACTCCCAATATAAGCATTTGTTTACTTCCAAAGTCATTTCACAAGCAATAAAAAATATGTTATTTTTGTATCCAGTTTGATTTTTAATAAAACATTCCTGAATGAAACTTAATTTTATGCGATTCTTAAACTTTACAATTACATTTCTAAGTAATTATTTTAAAATTCATTTTCCCTAAAAAAAAATTTTTTCGCATATATACTTTTTTTTTCGCTTACGATGTAAACAAATTTCATCGTAAAAAAAAGACTCTCAGAATTATCATTTTTTGGTCCTAATTATTTTTTAAACAGTAGCAAAAAATTAAATTAGATAAAAGTGAAAATGATTTTTTTTTGTTTGTAATAAGAAATTCTAAAAAGAAAAAGTTTTATCAAATTGAAAATATTGTTTCTAAAATTGCACAATGCTGTTTATCTATTTTTAAGATAATATAAAAGAAGAACCATTTTTAGAAATTACAAACATTTTTCTGTTGATGAAAATATTTTTTCTTCCTTATTTAAAAAACAAATTTCAACTTTATCTTCCTTTGAATAATTTTAAGCGTTAAATAATTTTGTAAAAAGGAAAAATTATTGAAGTGAAATGTAACAAAATTCGTTCATTATAAAGTTGATTTTTTAAAATATTCTTTGTTTTTTGGTTTGTTTTTATTTTTGATAAATATTTCTAAAGCTTTTTTTTTTATTCCTTTTTAAGGTAATTTCAGGATGAACAATTTTATATGTAAAATACTTTTATAAAAAGAAAAAATTATTGAATTAAAACAGAAAAATGCATTGGTACATTATAAATACGTTGTCGTAGTATTTTAAATATTAAAGAACATCCTATTTAAATATCATTTTACAATGATATGAATAACATTGAAAAATGTTATTCATTTAATTTTAATGAATATTGCCCAGTTTTAACAATTAAACTGCGTACTTATGCCAAACTGAATTGTTCGAAATAGAAATATTTATGTATAAAAATAGATTTGGCATTAAAATAACCTACAATGGTTGATATGCCATAAAACCTAACTAACAAACCGACTATCCATGTAATCCAGTAAAGGTCAAGGTGGTTACCTAACTATTGTGATTGCCTGTTCACAGACTGCAAAGCCATCTGTCATCAAACATTACTGGTTCACACCTACAGCCAACAGTCTCGTCCGAGGCAGGTTGGGGTCTTCATCCTCTGCTGAGGGGCAATCAGTGTATTTTAAAGCTCCAGCCGATAGGCATTAAAAGAATTTACACAAAATTATGCGACACAAAACCATCTGTTGGTAAGGCTCAATTCCTGGAGCTTTGAGGAATATGAAGTACTCCTTCATTGTCATTACTCCCAGTTCCACTCTGACCCGGATCATTAATAGGGTCCAATCTATGTGTCAAATAGAACTGTTCAATCACCAACTTAGGATAATTATTATTAGTTACCTAAAACCAACTTCCAGTGTGCAAATTATCCATCTTACATAGTGTTAATATCATGTTCTCAGATACTCTTAGGAACAGCCCAGTCGGCAGGGACTGTAGAATACATCGACTGCATATCTGGATAGGGGTAAGAGTGTCCTGATATGACATTAAACAACTGATGGCGAGTCTCCCTTCATTGCCATTGTTCCCAGGTTCACTCTTTACCGGAGTGGTAGCATCTGATTGGATCCTATCTATGCGTCAAATAGAACTGTTTGACATTTTAAACTGAGGGCAAACAAATGACTTATTCTAAATTTAATTGTTAGAAATAGAACTGTTAGATCATTTAACTGTGTGTAAACAAATTATTGATGTTTGATTGAATTGTTAGTGATACATAGCAATACGTGGAAACATTTAACCGTGTGCAAAACCCATGAGTAACATTGAATAGAATAATTAGTGTTAAATAGCAATACTTGAAACTTTTCAATTGTTTGCCTAAATTAGTGTTACATAATAATATTTGGAACCGTTTAACTGCGTGCAAACAAATGATTAATACTAAATAGTACTATTCGTGTTAGAATATTTGGAACCATTTAACTGTGTGCAAACAAATGATTTATACTAAATAGAACTATTTGTGTTAGAATATTTGGAACCGTTTAACTGCAAACAATAATAATACTTGTATACAAACAAATTAACTGTGACTCATTCAAAACCCAGGAGTAACATTGAATAGAATAATTAGTGCTTAACAGCAATACTTGAAACTTTTTAATTGTTTGCCTAAATTTGTGTTACATAATAATATTTGGAACCATTTAACTGTGTGCAAACAAATGATTAATACTAAATAGAACTATTCGTGTTAGAATATTTGGAACCATTTAACTGTGTGCAAACAATAGTAATACTTGTGTGCCAACAAAATTGATCTGACTCATTTAGAAATAAGATTACCTACAAACTATCAACTTACAAATCATATGTATAACCATTTAACAGTATGTTATGAAATGAACTCTGGTGCGTTATAAAATGTTATATACAAACTATACTAATACTAATCATATCTGTATAAAGAAGATTTG
Source organism: Sepioteuthis lessoniana (assembly GCA_963585895.1). Lineage (NCBI taxonomy): Eukaryota > Metazoa > Mollusca > Cephalopoda > Myopsida > Loliginidae > Sepioteuthis > Sepioteuthis lessoniana. The sequence goes on from OY757923.1 coordinate 8,974,153, forward strand.
GCATTAAATAACCTGCAGTGGTTGATACGTCATAACACCCAACCAAATCAAACCTTTTCGGAAGTAACATTCACAGAAACAAATGGTTGTAAATCTGTTGTAAGTGAAGGGTTCTATTTCTTGTACGTTGAATTTGTGCCTCGTCTAATGTAGCAGCAACACATAAATGTCTCTTAAAAGAGCCAATTCTTTACTACCAAACATAACTGTCGCTCATATACAACAGATAAGAATACTTGAAACCATTTAATTATGTTCAAACAAATGATTAATATTAAATAGAATTATTTGTGTTAGATAGCAAAACATAAAACCATTCTACCATCTGCAAACAAATGATTAATATCATCTAGAATTATAAGTGTTAGATAGCAATACTTGAAACTATTTGATTATGTTCAAACAAATGATTGATATTCAATAGAATTATTTGTGTTAGAATATTTGGAACCGTTTAACTGTGTGCAAACAATAGTAATACTGGTGTATAAACAAATTTGCTCTGACACATTCAAAAAAAGATTACCTACAAACTATTGACTTACAAATCAGATGTGTAACAATTTGATATTAAATATCTTATTTGAGTTAGGAATGCCCATTCAATTGTATGTAAACAAAGGAGCTCGAACAATTCGCTTAAAAATAAAGTTATTTATAAACTATACACTTAAAAATCACACACACACACACGTATATATATATATATATATATATATATATATATATATATATATATATATATATATATATATATATATATATTTAAAATATCCAGTCAGCGTCCAAAGACAGTGGGTGGGGATTATTTTCTATATAGAATATATGAGGAAAATTATATAATTTTTTGAGAGTGCTCAATGTATAGCTATTGTTAGTTCCCTATTTATTCGCTGGGGTATAACAAAATTCACATTCAGAGCGTATATAGTGCAATTTGATGGAGACTCAAACTCGGTTAAGTTGTTATTATTCTTAGTCTGTTTGGAAAATAACACCTGCTACTGACCCCCCCCCCCACAAGACAGCAAAATCAGGATCGGTTGACCTGTAGAGATAAACTCCAATCCTGTTTCTTAATCGTTCTAGCACCTAACATTCTGACCCCCTCTGCCCACGCCAGTGAATGAAATAATTTGTAATTTGATTTCCATTTCTAGTCTTATTTTTATATTTTTTTTTCATTTCTATTTTTATTCTTTTATTTTATCTTCTGAATACGAACTGTAACTCCACATTTGCTATTCTGCAACTTCGAGAGAAGCATGTAAATAGTCATCTGACGAGATGGAGAGTACAGTAATATTCTTCGCCGAAATAAATTCATCAAGATGACTTAACCGAGTTTGAGACTCCATCAAATTGCACTATATATATATATATATATATATATATATATATATATATATATATATATATATATATATATATATGTAAAGAGGATTTGTCAGTGGATTACCTAAGACGGTTGATATACGACTAACTAACCAACAAAATTATGATACAAATGTATGTAATCTAAAGATTGCATTCTTTTAAATTTAATAAAGTTTTCTTCGTAAATTTCTTTGGAAAATTATGTATTAAAGGAAGATGAATATAGGGGAAGTCCTCGAAGTGTAGTGGTTAACGTTCTGGACTTGAACATTTTGGTAAGCGAGTTCCAATTCCAGTATCACAACTATGTTCACTTTCCTTGGGAAAGGTATTGAACCTGCTTTATCCACTAGCTATACGGTGTCTACAAGGATGGTTTTTGCATTAAATAGCCCACGACGATTGATGTGCCATTAAATAACGAAATCAAACCACAACAAGATAAAGAAAACACATGGAAAGTAGATAGACTGATTTTAGCGGCATATCAACTCGTATCGGGTTACTTTATGCCAAGAGGTTAGGGAATCGCGTTCCTTGTACGTTCATATTTACATGTTTTGTGTTGTTGTTTCTCGGGGTTTTTTGGGGTTTTTTTTTGGGGGGGTTGTTTTTGTTTACTGTCCCATCGAATAAGAATAAGTTTTTAAACAGATCGGTTTGACTAACACTCCAAGTCTGAGTAGACCTGTGAGTATTGGCTTTTAAGGTGTACTCCACACTCCCCAGATATCCAGAACTGGAGCCTCACCATCAGATATAGTTTAGTATCATACCCAAAACATCTTTTTTTTCTTTTTTCTTTTTTGATTATTATTCTTTCTAAAGGGGTGTCCTCGTGGTGAAATGGTTAAAGCGATGAACCCATCTTACTCTCCCAGCTATGGGTCAAATACTACCATTACTGTTCTTCTAGACGGATGGCTTTGGCATTAAATAACCAATAACGGTCGATATACCATTAAACAGAGAAACCAAACCTTCTTTTTTTGGTGATGGAGGGGTCTTACCCCTCTGTAAAAGATACACTCAACGTATTCTAATTTCCAAAGGTACTTCTATCAAAGTGCTTATTGGATTCAAAGTTTTTAATACCCTTCGAGAAAAAAGTGATAAAAATTACAAAAGTTACAATTTTTCTTATATAATTAAAATCACGTTAAGAAACTATAATCTTAAAAGAAATGAAATTTTAATGTATGTTATAACCACGAGGATAACTAAAGTTATTTATGTTGATAAAATATACAGATACTCTCCGAAAGTAATCCTATTTACCAACCTCTCCACCCGGGTAGGATATGACACAAGGTCAATTTTTAAGCGGAGTTTAACAGGTTTGAATTCTGAGTTTTCCTTCTCCTAGACTAGTTGCCTCACCAAGGCTGAAGAACCCCGTCTGTCCTACTATTTACCCAGAGCTGGAGGGAGAATAATTGGATTCATATATTTCCCAAGGGTATTAGTGCTGTGTGAAATGCAATCAGTCTCGTCCAGGATTTGAACTCGTGTCGCCGTGTCCATTTCCTACGACGATAACCATTACACCACGAGCACCTCTCCGAAAGTAATGCCTCCAACTTAATTTCACGTAAATTGCAGGGAACACAATAATAATGTTGGATAGAACAGGTTTTCAGCTACAAAACACTATTTTTCCACTCTCTTTCTTCCCTCCTTTCTTTATTTTTCTTTTCTATCGTTTCCATCTTTCTTTCTTCCCTCCTTTCTTTTTTTTCCTTTTGTCTTCCTGATTCAAATTTGATCGTCTTCTTTCTCTCTATCTCTATTCTTTCTTTCTTTCTTTCTCCTTCATTCCATTCATCTTAATCAGCTACTTTCTTTCAATCTCTCTTTCTTATTTTTTTTATTCTTTTTTTCTGAATTCGCTTTAATCAGCTTCTTTCTTCCTATTTCTATTTATTCATTCATTTATTTTGTTTCTTTCTTCTCTCAAGCATCAATCTTTAAATGCTATATATACGAGGTGCATACGATAAGTTTCCAGACATTTTTCGTATGGGCACTTTTATTGATAGGACACACATGAAACTCTAGTCCCCTCAGGGAGCAAGGTCTGGACTATAGGGAGGCTGAGCAACTGTCTTGATGCCCAACTTGGTCAAATAGTCTGTGACAAGGATGGGGTTGTGGACAAGTGCATTGTCCTGGTGGAAATGCCAATGGCCCGATTTGAAGAGTGCTGGCCTCTTCCCAGGGAATCTCTTCCTGAACTCCCTCAAAACCTCAACCTAGTAACCCTAACCCTAACCCTTTGACCAATCAACTCTGGTCTATTGACTTCCTTACTCTTCCCACACCTCTCATCATCCCTCATAGACTCCCTGGCTTCCTTGAATCTCTTATGCCACACAAAAACTGATGCTCGATTTATGCAAGATAGTACAAAAGCAGTCTGAAACATTCCATACGTTTCTGTGGCATCATTTCTTCCAATTTTAAAACAGAATTTTATTGCATATCGTTCTTCTAAAGTGTCCTCACGTCCAGATTGCACTTTTGAAATTCACCAACTGTGACAATCACGCTTTAGTAGGATGTATTCCAATTGCTGCTGTAGCTGTTCAATTGAACCTGAAATTATAAAAATTTGTCAGTCATCTCATAAGATGTGTAGCAATAACATAGTGAATTTTCAATGGTCTACGACAATTTTAAATGCCCATACGAAAAAAGTCTGGAAACTTATCGTATGCACTTCGTATATATATATATATATATATATGTGTGTGTGTGTGTGTGTGTGTGTGTGTGTGTGTGTGTGTGTGAACCTAATTTAATTTGGCAAAAGGTCAAATAGAAATACTTGGGCTCGAACATCGAACTCTGGTCTCTGTGAGTAATGTATATTCATTTTACTCACAGGGAACACTACTCTTTCCACTTTTGCCTTTCTTTGTTTCTTTTTTTTTTTTTTAATCTTTCTCCTTATTTTCTTTTTTCAATCTTTCTATCTCTTTTTATTTTTTCATTTCTTTCACTTACGTTTGTCTTTCTCCGTTGCTTTTACAGTGCATTTTTCTTTCATTCATTCTTTCCTTCTTTCTTTTTTTCTTTCTTTCTTTATACTTTCGCTTTCTTTTCTTATTTCTTGGACTCAGTCTCTCTTTATCTTTTCATTTCTTTTATCTCTCTCTTTCTCTTACAACTCTTCTATTCCTTTTCTTTCTTTCTTTCTTTCTTTCTTTTCCTCGTCTTTCTTTCTTTATTTATTTATTTTCCTCGCCTTTCTTTCTTTCTTTTTTTCTTTCTTTCTAACTTTTTGTTCCATCAGTTTTCTCATTCTTTTCTCTCTTCTTTTTTTCTGTTCTCAATTTTTGCAATCTCTTTTTTTTATTCTATTTTGTAAGTATTTTCTTTTCATTCTTTTATCCTGTATATTTTCTGATTAGCGTGGTCCCTAAAGAGAATCAAATACAAATCACAAGAGTATAAGCTGTTCTACCCACCCTTCTCTCTCTCTCTCTCTCTCTCTCTCTCTCTCTCTCTCTCTCTCTCGAAAAACTAGATACAACTGACGAAGCTTGATCTGGTGGCCCCATCCAATAAGAGAATTTAACTAAAGAACACAAAAGGATGACAGGGAGAAAAAAAATAACAATACTTAGTTGACTGAAGTAAACAAAACGCTTCTTATCGATCTTTATATATATATATATATATATATATATATATATATATATATATATATGTTATAGCGATTATACATTGCTATTGTTTTTCAAGATATAAGGGGTTTTCATAAAAATCCTCTATCTGTAATATTCCACTAAGTTTTTGTCGCGACAAAAAAGACATTGAAAAAAGTTTTCCTACTTCTTTTCTAAAGTATTAATATTAATACTATTTGGGGAAAAAACTTTTTTGATTTATTTTATTTATTTTATTTTATTCATTTTTTGATTCATTTATTTCTTTATCTTTTTTTTTTTTTTTTTTTTTTTGCCCGTACATCTACATAAGAAGCAGTTCTTCTGAAAAGACACCAGTTTTACATGTCACGCCTAAGTAGGGACTTCTTATCTCGAAATGTTATGCGCACATTTTTTAAAAACAACAAAAAAAGAAAAAAATGAAATTTACTATATACATACGAATACACATCCATATATATATATATAACCGAATATATCCGATCGAAAAGGTTAGTAGGCTTATCTCGCAAGTCATTGCAGTAATGTTCTACGCTAAATCCTCATTATGTGTTTCACTTTTTTGGTCTTGTGCCAGACTATATAATGCTTAAATAGATATTTACAGCCTAACACCGTGAAAAGGTCAGTCTCTTGAAATTGTTTGGTTCCTTTTTTGTTTTATGGCACATCAATCTTCGAGGGTTATTTAATGCAAAATACAAATAGAAAGACAATAGTGGTGCTATTTAACTCTTATTTGGTGGGGGGATTAAGAGGGTTCATACTTTTCCCAAGGATATTCGAAAGTGAATCTAATAGCAAGACTAAAGTTCGAACTCGCCAACTACACTATCGCAGTCCAGCATGTAAGGCACGACATCATGATGATCCTCTTCATGCTTTTGGCACATTGTTATTCTACTAAGTTCATTTTATATAGCGCACTTTATTTTGCTAGCCTTGTACCAGACTAAATAATACTTAATAAGTAAATATTCAGAGCCGTACGCTTATTATCAGTCTCTCAGCATATATATTATACTCATGTATTTAATATTAGACAGAATATATATATATATATACCACTTACTAGTTCGTCCTTACTTCTCCAGCAGTGTCCTGAATGTTTAACTTGGATAGTTTTCGTGATGGGTGGTAGGTGGCTGCACAGCAACTGCTTTGTCGGGTGCTGCTTCCAGGACTTGTTCGATATTGTTCGCAGCATTCTTGTGTAGTTGCCGTCAAGCTTTTTCTCCATACGATTAGTCAGCGTTTATGTAGTGCATCCATATAGCAGTATCGATACGGCCGCTGTTTGGAAAAAACTGCGTTTTATTTTATCGGTCAGGTTTGACTTCCATATGACCGATAGTCTATCGATAGCTGTCCATACATTTGCTAGTCACGTATTGATGTCTGCCTCAGTTGATGAGACACTGCTTCCTAGGTAGGTGAACTTGTCAACTAGTTTTAGAGAACTACCATTTAGTGTGGAGTTGTCGTCTCTTTGATCAAAGCTCATGTATTCCGCCTTGTCTGCGTAGACATGGAGGCCTATGCCTGCAGCTGCTCGTTCTAGACTATGTAGCAGGGTTTCGGCTTGGGCGGGTGTATTTTCCAGAAGCGATCTGTCATCGGCGTAGTCCGCGTCAGGATTTGTTTGTGCGGAGTATCTTCTTCTTTCTTTTGCGAGGTTGAAATCGTTATCTTTGCTGTTATCAATAGACGTCATAAGCACGTAGTCTAGGCAAATTATAAAGAGGTATGGGGCTAATGTGTCTCCTTGCAGAACACCTGGTACAATGTCAAAGTAGTCTGTGTCTCCATCCGGAGAGGGGACATTTACTTTCGTGTTTTTATATTGCATCATTATGGCTGCGGCGGTTTCTTTGGGTAGGACGTAGGCGAGTAGTATTTGCTCTATCTTTCCTCTGTGTATGGAATCAAAGGCTTTGGAGAAGTCAACAAATAATATTGTAGCCTATAGGTTTTTTTTGCACGTACACCTTCTAGAATTCGACGGATAGTCAAAATTTGTGATGTCGTGAATCGATTTCTCTGAAAGCCATTTTTGTTCTTCCTAAGTATGTTCTCAATTTTGGGTTCTATGCGGTTGCGAAGTAGAGCTTTGTAGATTTTGGCCGCTATGCCACGGTAGTTCTTGGCTATTCTGAGGTCACCCTTCTTAGGGAATAGGAGGATGCATCACTTCGTCAATCTGTCTATTGTTTGGGTTATATACGGCGTAACAGTATCGGAGCAATATATCGTCGAATTCCTTGGTCTTCCATACTTCTGGCGGTATTTGATCAAGCCATGCTGCTTTCCTGTTTTTAATTTTTCTTGATACTGAGACAAGTTCTTTTTTTGCGTAAACTGCTCTAGTTTGATGTATAATTGATTACAAATAATTTTCGTGATTGGTTAATGTGTAACTTTCGGAGGGTTTCCGAGTAAATTCTAGAAATGTTCTTTCCACAGGTGTATTCGTTCTTTTTGTCTGGTGGTTTTCAGTTTAGTTTTTGCTCACTTCGTTTACCGTTTGCCATGATATCCTGGATAATCTATCTTCAACTTAATCATCAGATTTTGGATGCATTCAGTTTGTTCTTTTAATCAGACGTTAAGTAATTCATTTTCTGCCTGCTTAAGTATCAGGGCATTGATATTAGTTGGGTTCCTCCTATTGCATTTGGAAGCGGTCTTCACGTCTGCACGCTTTTTTCTAACAGCCAATGTCTCCCGTTCCATAGTTTTAGCTCTTTGTTTAGTTGATATGCATTCTGCTGTCGCTTCTAATATTGTATATTGACCTACAACCCGACCGGGTTGTCAAAATAGGAAATGCACCTGTGTAAATAACAGGTGCATCCGGTCGAGGAATAGCAGAGTATAACCATAACCGTGGATGGGTTGCATGAGTGCAATTTGTGACGCCCACAAGAAGAAGGTGGGCGTGAACTATTATATAACTCAGTGCACAGGAAATTCAATCAGTTGGAGACAAGATGCGGTAGAGAAAGGCAGCACCCAGCAGAGTGGGCTCTCAGGCCCCGATTGAGCTGTTGCTGTTGGAGATCAGATCAGGTGGGGATCAGATGAGTTGTAGATAAGATGCGGTAGAGAGAACCAGCACTCAGAGAGGCTGGGCCCCAGGCCCCCGGTTGAGCAGCCCAGGAAAACGGGAAAGAAACGCGGTTATGACCAATAGAGTGGGGGTCAATATGTTGCAGTTCTGTTCGGTCTTCAACTCCCTCTCACACACAACCCTTTCGAAAATAAAGTGAGGGGTATATTTTTCTAGAGAACTGTGTCGCTCGTCTTTATTGTGTCGTCGTTATTATTTTGCATGCATATACATATGTGTTTGTATAGTTGGTCATGACTATATAACACTAAGTGGGCATTGACGAAATTCTCATATTCGTCATTCGGAGTAGGAGTTTCTGATATCTCCTGTAGTGCATCGAATTTGCATCTTAGTGATGGTGAGGCCCCAGTAATGCTGGAGCTTTGGAGAATGCAGAGTACCCTATCATTACCATTACTCCCTGGTCCACTCTTGCCCGGATTGATATCATATGATAGGGTTCTATCTATGGTCAAATAGAACTGTTTGGCATTTAGATTGAGTGCAAACAAATGACTTTTGCCAAACTGAATTGTTAGAAATAAAACTGTACGGTCATTTAACTGCGTGTAAACAAATGACTAATAATTAATTAAGTTGTTAACGGTACATACTAAAACTTGAAAACAATTAATTTTGTGCAAAAAATGAGCTCGTACTTGTTTTAGAATGTTATCAAGAAATTTTTTTTTACAAATCATATATATCTAATATATGAATGCACTACTTGGACTTTAAAAAAACGGCTGGAGAAAAAGCTAGACAGCAATTACACAAGAATGCTGCGAGCAATATCGAACAAGTCCTGGAGGCAACGCCCAACAAAGCACCAACTATATGGCCACCTACCTCCCATCACGAAAACTATCCAAGTTAGACACTGCTGGAGAAGCAGTGACGAGCTCATAAGTGATGTACTCCTATGGACCCCCACATATGGCCGAGCAAAAGCAGGACGGTCAGCTCGAACATACAGCAGCTCTGTGATGATACGGGATGTAGCCTTGAAGACCTGCCAGAAGCGATGAACGATAGGGAGAAATGGCGAGAGAGGGTCAGGGATATCTGTGCTGGCGGCATGATATATGTATGAATAGGATTTGACATTAACTAGCGTACAATGATTCATATGCCATAAAGCCAAACCAAACCAAACTAATTTAAGTTTATCGCTTTAATCAGGGAAAAATTATTTTCATTTTATCTGAAACATTTCTTAAATACCCCTCAAAATAAGATAGGAAATAACTAAAAAGACATACTAACTGATACGCAATATTCCAAGGCATAAAAACAATCTTCCTCTGTTAATTAATCGTTTTGGTTTCTTTGTTTTTAATGGCATATCAACCTTTGTAAGGTTATTTAATGCCAAAGCTATTCTCCTTGAAGAACAGTAGTTGTACTATTTAACCCATAGCTTGGAGGATAAGGGGGTTCATACCTTTCCCAAGAGTATTTGCCCGAAAGTGAACGTAATAGCGCGACTGGAGTACGAACTCGCGTACTACGATTCCGCAATACATCGCTTTAACCACTACACCACGAGGACACCCTCTCTGGAAATTGAATAAAAGTTTCAGTTCAAAAATTCTTGAATGTTTCTGACTTTCTGAAATTGCAACACGAATATTTAGAGAAAATTTTACATTTGAATAAGAATTACTTTGATCTCGTAATAATTTAAAAATCCGAAATAAAAACTAATAAAATCATTTTATTTGAACAACAGTTGTTAATGAAGACTTGTTAATGAATTGTTACCGCATTCCAGCATCTTTAACTGCATCAACTGATTGAGTTTAGTCTGGAGACAGTCTCCGTGGGGTAATGGCGTAAGGGCTAGACTCTGACGTCGTAGTATTATGTTCCGTTTCAGACTAATACCCTTGGTAATACCCTTGGTAAAGGTTTGAAGCTTTTTATCCCCTCAACTGTGGGTTAAATAATACCACTACAGTTCTTCTACAAGTGTGACTTTGGCGTTAAGTAAGCCTTAAAGGTTGATATGCCATTAAAGAAAGAAAGAAAGAAAGAAAGAAAGAAGTTCAGTGTCCTACCTAGGACACCCTTTTTGAGGGTGTATTATTCTACGCATGGAAAGTTGATGTATGCTTGTTTCTAGGCCTAACCTTACTGTATCTTCAATTAAAAATGTCCGCCACATACCCTATAACTAAGCAAAAATATTTAGTTAAGATAATTAAGTATTTACTTAACATTTTTTACCATTCATAACAACTGTACATGTAATATCACAAATATATTATAAATAGTAAACAAAGTTACAAAAAAACTTCATTATCTTAACTTTGCCTAGTCGGCTGGGGCTGTAGAATACACCGACAGCAGCTCTGCAAAGGGGTAAAAAAAAACCCAAGAGTGTCCTGGATATGACACTAAACAATCTGAGGGTGAGGTTCCACTGATACTGGAGCTTTGAGGAATGTGGAGCACTCCTTCATTGCCATCGCTCCCAGGTCCACTCTGGCCCGGAGTGGTAGCACCTGATAGGGTCCTATCTATGGGTTAAATAGAACTTACAGCATACTTATGCTAAACTGAATTGTTTGACTAAACGGAATAGTTTGAAATAGAAATGATTTGACAATTAAACCGAACTTACATTTAAACTGCGTGCTTATGCTAAATTGAATTATTTGAAATAGAACTGTTTTTTTACATTAAAACTGTACTTAGACTAAACTGATTTGTTTATTATAGAACTTTTTTGACACTTAACTTAGTGTAAAGAAAATCTGTACTTATACTAAACTGAATTAGCTGAATTAGAACTGCTTGATTAAATGAAATAGCTCGAAATAGAAATATTTTTCACAATTAAACTGTATTTACATTTAAACTGAGTACATATCCTAAACTGAATTATTTGAAATAGCACTGACTATTTGTATAAAAATGGATTTGGCGTTAAATAACCTACAAAGGTTGATATGCCATAAAATCCAACCAACCAACCAACCAACCATTATCCCCAACTAACAGCATGGGCTAGACTATATCAAGATCGCGATAACATTGTTTATTTACGATATTGTCTTGATTTTTATTTTATCACAGTTGTATAAGTAAAGTATCTGAATGTTTCTTACTTTTATCATTGGATGTTGAAAAAATATGTTTGGAAGACAACGGAGCCAAAAGTTAGAGGTTATTCTTTATATGCAATATATGATTAAAAAAACACCTTTTTGTGGCTAAAAATTAGAGTCGTTCACTATTCCAGTATATACGGTTAGATTTTATGGTATTGAAAAATAAAGTAATTGTTAGTTACAATTCCACCGCTCGTACTTCAGCGAAGGTGATAGAACTTGATAAGAAACGATTGGGTGGAGCAGGTGTTGTGGTGTAATGGCTGAAGTGCTGGACTGTGACCTCGAACTAAGCGAGTACAAACGCCATCATGTTCACTTTCGGACTAATTCCCTTGGGAAAGGCATGAATCCTCTTATTCCTCTTGCTATAGGTTGACTGGTACGAGGATCATTAAAAAAACTTTCCAGACTTTTTTCGTATGGGCACTTTTATTGATTGTACACACATGAAATTCTAGTCCCCTTCCAAGTAATCTCCTCCGGCTGAAATGCACTCGTTGTATCGTTCCAACAACTTCTGCAAGGCCCCATGTAAGTTCTCTTGTGTGAGCGTGTCAATGACCTTCGTCATAGCCTCTTTCATCTCCTCAATTGTCTCATAATGACAGCCTCTGAGCTTAGGGAATAACCAAAAGTCACAGGGAGCAAGGTCTGGACTATAGGGAGGCTGAGGAATTGTCTTGATGCCCATCTTGCTCAAATAGTCGGTGACAAGGATGGAATTGTGGACTGGTGTATTGTCCTGGTGGAAATGCCACTGACCCGATTTGAAGAGCGCTGGCCTCTTCCGACGGAATCTCTTCCTGAACTCCCTTAAAAGCTCAACATAGTAACCCTAACCCTAACCCTTTAGCGAATCAACTCTGGTGTATTGACTTCTTTACTCCTCCCACACCTCTCATCACCCCTCAAAGACTCCTTGCCTTCCTTGAATCTCTTATGCCACTCAAAAGCTGATGCAAGATATTCGAAAAGCAGTCTGAAGCATTGCATACGTTTCTATGGCATCATTTGTTCCAAGTTTAAAGCAGAATTTTACTGCATATCGTTCTTCTAAAGTGTCCTCATATCCAGATTGCATTTTTGAAATTCACCAGCTGTGACAATCAGGCTTTAGTAGGGTGTATTCCAATTGCTGCGGTAGCAGTTCATTTGAACATGAAATCATAAAAATTGGTCAGTCATCTCATAAGATGTATAGCAATAACATACTGAATTCTCAAGAGTCTACGACAATTTTAAATGCCTATACAAAAAAGTCTGGAAACTTATTGAATACACCACGTATCACTGCTGTTCTTCTACAAGGATGGCCTTGGCATTGAATAACTCATCATGGTTGATATGCCATTAAAATCAAAGAAACTAAACCAAACCAAACAAAGCTTAGCTTAGAGTGGCTCAAAAACCAGGATTATATAGCACCTAGTGTGAACCAAAATCATTAATAATGGTCTGGTAACTTAGTGATCTAACCATTACACCACAAAAAGCGAAATGGGGCCTCCTACTATGAACTCTTCCGAAGAATTAAACGACTGGACCGAACAAGTACTGCGCTCAACTAGACAACTTGGGTGAAAATCCTCAGTAATTTATTTAAAAAAAGATTGTAATATTCCATAAAGTTAGCACTGAACTCTATTTTTGATAACCAGGTAAAATTTCTACCCGGCTGGAATATTTTTACTCATCTGCCTTTCGAAGGAAATATTTGTACCAATCTTAAGAAAATTTTCTTTTATTAAAATATTTAAATTCCCTATAAGACCGAAAAATATAAAAATATAAAAAGTTCTGAGAAGATGGAATTATGAAGTCACCTAAGAGATGGCAGCAAGGTCTCTATACTGTCGTGGTGCTTTGATTGATTCATTGATCGATTTTAACGGCTTGTCAATACGTTTAGGGTCGTTTTATACCTAAAAGACAGTGAAATGAATATATTGTACTTTTTGTTTGGCATTTTTTGTGTAGTTGTTTCTGAAAAGTTTTTTCAAGGGAATGCACTCGGTCCTATCGAAAACGAATAATTTTTAAATAAATCTATTTGACTCATAGCGGGGACCCTAACAGATAGTACCACGCCAAGTCAGAGTAGACCTGGGAGTAATGTCAATGAAGGGATAGTTAACACTCTCCAGAGTTTAAGAACTGAAGCCTCACAACCAGAAGTAGCTTCATGTCATACCAAAGAGACGAGTTATATTAAACGAGTTATTTACCGTTTTATCCAATAACAACGTTAAAGAGATTGACTTGATGAGTACGGTTCAAATCACTTCCTGCTATTTCCCGAGGGAAAGGTAGGAATCCATCTTTTTCTTTCCACAGCTGGGAATAAAGAAAAGTAGACTCTCTTGATTTGAAAGTAAGCAAATCTGTCTTGGAGAAGGGAAAACAAATTCGGAATTTTAAAAAAATGCTAGGGTAGACCAATACCTGCTGTATAGATCGACCTTCAAATATAGTAGGTTGTCCTCGTGGCGTAATGGTTAAAGCGATGGACAGCGGAATCGTAATATGCGTACTCCAGTCGCGTTATTACGTTCACTTTCGGGCGAATACCCTTGGGAAATGTATGAACCCCCTTATCCTCCCAGCTATGGGTTAAATAGTACCACTACTGTTCTTCTAGGAGATTAGCTTTGGCATTAAATAACCTTACAAAGTTTGATATGCCATTAAACAAAGAAACCAAACCAAACCATCAAATATAGTATATAGGCTGCTGGTTGGCCAAAACATACAAGGTTTTAATTGTGAATAAAAGAACCTACAAGTAATTATTATATAGAATGCTGTCCATTAATTACAGTAATAATGTCAGTATGTGTATATTCAATAAACTACCATTATGTCTCATTAAACTGTCATTATTTTAACAGTGTATAGTGTACGTAATTTTTCTTTGAAATCAGAATTATATCAGCCATAGATGAAACATACAATTTTTTTACATCAGTGCTTATACCCAAGTTAACTCATAATTTATTGCGCTATCATGAAATTATGCAGACGTAGTTGTCTGACTGGCTGCCTGAATGCTGTAACGTTCCTGTAAGAGTTGACTGTCCGTTCATCTGCTTTTGGAAGTAATATTTGTTAATATAATACTTAATTTGTATTACAGTTTTATTATTTCAAAATAATCTCTGTCAATTTGTTGAATATGTTCACCAAACAAGATTTAAAGCTGGAAATGTTTGTGGTAGTCTGCTGGAGAAACGTTAAGTTGTGAATATCGATTGTTGGGAGCACTCTTCTACTGGTTGACCACTCTACTGTGCAAGTCGACCCATATTTTTGTAGAGATTTTTTCAGGTTTAAAAGGTCAACTAGTACACCATAATTTACAGTAGTTGTTATTGAACCCAACAGAAACCCAGCCTAATCTTTCTTTCTATCTTTCTTTCTTTCCATTTGACCAGTCTCTGGGAACAATCAACACCGTATACCTTCCTGGAAATACTTAATGACTACCCATTGGTTCCAAATATGTCTACCTGTTGATTTACACACATCTGGATTGTTATATCATTTATCAATTGTCCTAAGTCCTGTCATGTACTGAAACAAAATAAGATCATATAAACTCTGGGAAAAAAATATGTATTCCTGGTTGTTATTTACAAAGCTTTCCTTCATCTGGCAAAAGAAAACAATATCGGTTTGGCTTGGTTTCTTTTGTTTAATGGCATATCAAACATTGTGAGTTATTTAATGCCAAAGCCATCCTTTTGATGTCCAAGGGTATGAGTCCGAAAATGAACGAAGTATCGTAATTGGAGTTCTAACTCGACAACTACGATGTAACCACAACGCAACGAGGACTCCCCCACCTATGTCAGAAATGAACAGGTGTATTACTTCGGTGATTTGACAGGAATCAGTGCTTTCAGAATAACGTGACTGTAACTTCAAGAATTTACTCAACTTAACATAGTATGCTGTCAGAAGCACGGGAAAACCCAAAGGGAATCGAACTCACTAGCCTACCTCGCTAACTACTACACTGCGCAAAGTGTCCTAAAACTTAGCAGTGATTATATTTGCCACAAAACAGGAAGAATGAGAAAACTTGTAAGGACCGAACACGCAAGGTAGTAGTAATTGTTCTGGTCCCATTCTGAGATGAATGGTTGGCATAAAGTAGATACAAATCTCAAAAAATTGAATCCCTGTGTCATCTGCTCCAGAGGAAATGGACACGGCAAAGAGAGTTCAAATCCTGGACAGGGATGTGTGCATTTTCACATAGAGCTAATACCCTTTGGAAAGTTAGGAATCCATTTATTCTCCCTCCAGCAATGAGTAAATATTAGTTAGACTGGGTTTTCCTAACTTTGGTTAAGCAACCAGTCTTGGAGAAGGAAACTTCTAAATCTAAACCTGTTAAACTCTGCTTAAAAATGACCTTGTGTCACATCATAGACGTGTAGAAGGGTTAGTAAATACATACATTAGAAAAAAACATTACGAACTCTGTTTGATGACATATCAAACTTTGTGAGTTATTTAATGCCAAAGAACAACAGTGATTCTATTTGACCCATAACTGGTGCGGGGGCAAGAGTATTCCTACCTTTCTCGAGAGTATTAGTTCGAAAGTGAACGTAATAGCGTGGCTGGAGTTCGAACTCGCTTACTTCAGGGCCGCAGTTCAGCGCTTTGGATATTATGCTAGGTTGGCTCCCACCTCTTACAATTTAGAAAAGAAATTGCCATGTACAGGAAGTGTATGAGACTTCTGATTATATCAATCAGAGGAAGTCTATAATTAAAAAGTTATCTCGAAGCGCTATTGCAGTATGAAGAGCCTGTTTCTCCAATAACTATTACTGTGTAGTAAGTTCAATCCTCCCAAAGTGCATCATATTTGAGGCCTTGTGCCAGATTAAGGTAATCTCTTTTGTCATTGGTTTGCCTACACTGTATAGTTACTTAAATATTTGCATTTCATATAATAACGGTAATTTGAAAATGAAATGATATCAATTTTTCTGAAACATTTAATATATATATATATATATATATATATAATATTTCAGAAAAATTGATATCATTTCATTTTCAAATTGCCACTATCATATGAAATGCAAATATTTAAGTAATATTTAAGTATATATATATATATAGGCCTGACATGTTCATGCCATTCTGTGTGAGAGTGGGTGTGTGCATTTGCGCATGTCCGCTCATACATACATATACACACACACACACAAACGATTTCAGTTTAGGAGACTAATCCTCAAACATGGCCACTAGATTATATACATTTAATATTTTTACATAAAGCCAAAGAAATCCTAAATCTTTAGAATCAGTAAAAGTCTCCCGGCTAAGTCTAGTCCTTTATTTTATTCTTCTAGCAGAGAAAGCCGAAAGCCCCTAGTTTCCAGCCCCTTTTCCCACTCTTTCCCCCCTTACTCCTGACCCCTTTTTTGGATGAAGGCTGGGAAGGGGTGTGCAACGTCTTGGTTGATGCAGAGAGAGAGACCGAGCGCTCAGTAGCAAAGAAAGAGGCCCCTCGCTTACTCAAATGCTCTTCACCCCGACCCGTCGACCTGGCACACCACCTACCCTCTTTATTTCTTCAGAGAACAAGTTAATCATGTCTTTTATTTACGGCTGATTGGCTCTCCCTCCTACTAAGGCTCAAACTTTAATTCTTTTAAGTATTATTTCGGCATTTTTTGATGATATTAAAAAATTGTAAGTCAATCAATGATACTGAAAGTATATTTTTCTCTTACAAATATATATATATATATGTTTGTGTAGAAAAAGGTATGAATATATACATATGAATACATCAATTATGTAAATGTATATATGTGTGTATGTGTATGTAGAAAGAGAGAGAGGGGGGCAGAGGTGAAACGTTCAAATATCAATGAATATATACGTATATCCACATTTCAATTTCTAAAATATATACACTCGTAAATTTAATATATATGGGCACACATAGCGCCCACCCATATATATATATAAATAAACACACACTCATACACACGCATACAGACTTACATACACACTTATATATATATATATATATATATATATATATATATATATATATATATATATATATGACACCCTATGCAGAAGGGAAACCTTTTGAGCTGGTTTAAGAAAAAACCTCGTATTGGAATTTCTGCTACTTTTTACCAACTTCATTTTTACTGATATATTTTTTACTTATATATATATATATATATATATATATATATATATATATATATATATATACTTCTAAAAAATATGCTTCTGATCGGTTTGGGTTATTAGGTTTTTTCAATTTCTATTCCTTTATCTGATTTTTTTTAACATTTTACTTCTGTTTTCTTTTTTCTTTTTCTTTTACTTTTTTTTCTTTTCTTTCCGAATTTGTTTCAAGGGTTCTTTGGAGTAATGTATTGCATGGCATTAGGGGTAAGTGATTCTGATCGGGATTAAATCGAGAGAAAATAAGGATCAAAGATACTTGGGACAATCTCTGCTCCCTAACGTAAAACCAACAAGAGTATTCAAGAAACAGAACATGCCATGTTTTGTCCGCAAAGAAAAGTTAAGCATTCTTATATGAAGAAACGCTGAACTCCCGATCAATGTTTAGAAAAAATTATGAATTAATAGTGGCCCTTCTTTTCTTTTTTTTCTAATGATTTTGCTTACTGGTTTAAAAATTTATTTGCTTTAATACGGATTGCCAGCATGATACATCGAAGCTTGATCTGAATTTTATAGATGTATGGATAGATAGACTTCATGAGAATGTGATAGATAGATAGATAGATAGATAGATAGATAGATTTCAACAGAATATGGCAGATAGATAGATAGATAGATTTCGACAGAATATGGCAGATAGATAGATAGATAAATAGATTTCAACAGAATATGCCAGATAGATAGATAGATAGATAAATAGATTTCGACAGAATATGGCAGATAGATAGATAGATAGATAGATAGATAGATACTCAGTCAAGATTTATGCGAACTTGAACAGAGATTGCTAAAGAGAGAGAGAGAGAAGTGACTGTTTATTGTTTGAAAGTTCAATTATTCTGATACCAGTGATTTTACAAGCATGCAAATGTCTCGTTTGTAAATGGAACGGCAGGACTTTCCGCTGGATTTGAAAATGATATTTCAAAATTTATCAGTTTGCTTGTATCAAACACTGACTCCAGATGTTACAAGTAGGCTCATTACAAATTTTCTGAACTGAACTCTTCAAATAAGATATAGAACAGCTAATGGAATCGGCGAGCCGGGTTCAAATCTTGCCAGAGATTGTTTACATTTTTTCAAGGAAAAAAACATCAATCTACTTATCTTTTCAGCTATGGGAAAACAGTTGAATAGACTGGCTTTGATAGCCATGAGAGAGGGCAAATTAGTCTTGGAGAAAAACATCTGAATTTTGAATTATTGAGAAAGCAATAAAAACAAACTTTTTCTTTCAAGGGTAATCTAGGTAATGCGCAATTTAATAATAAAGAAAGCCGGGGAGAGCCATGATCGCCTAAGAACTAGAAAATACACAGCGCTTCTCATTCGATATCTTATTTTAGTACAGGCATGATTTTTTGTCACTTTGTATCAAACTTGCAATAAGTTGTTTATATAACACACCCATTAGGTATTGATTCGATCTCCAACATAAGGTATAAGTGGCCACACCTTTACTTTATAACTGATGGTGGTATGGTTTCAGTACTAAGCAGATTTTACGGGGTAAGGCTGCTAGTCTCACGCCCAGTTCTGAATTTAAAACTGCTCTTCTTCTAAACTCACGGCCAACCAAGGTAGTAGATGTATTTACCTAATCCCTCGTCCATAAGCAGGATGAGACACAAGGTCAGTTTTTCATTTTTTTAAGTGAAGTACAATTATTTTCCAAGGCCAATTGCCATACTAAGGATAAAGAACCCAGTCTGCCCGACTATTTATCCATGAGTGGAGAGAGAATTGTTAGCTCCATACTTTTCTCAAGAGTATTAGTGCAATGTGAAATGCAAACAGCTCCATCCAAGATTTGAACACGGATTGCTGTACCTATATTTGACTATGATATCCATTTCGCTAAGAGCGCCCCACATTTAATGCAAAATAAACACAAAATGTTTTCGCCAGAATCCGAACTCGGCTAGCCGGTTTTCCTTACAATCAACCACTCACCACCCTCTCTCTCTCTCTCTCTCTCTCTCTCTCTCTCTCTCTCGCCATTTATCCCTATCATCCATCGGTCCTGGCAAGGGTCTCTAAGCAGCATCCATGCCATGCCAGTGTTAGCCAATCAGCGAAGACTTACATACATCAGCTTTGTGAGGACATAGGATCAAATATTAGCAACGTTAATCACCAAGATTTTTTCAAGAACATGAATGCACTTGTTGCAGAGGAAGGTTAAATGCTGAGAGGCTCTTCCTAGAAATTTAACTTGCAAAATTTAGCAAATCCCTGAAATTGAATTCCGACTGTTAGTGCCTCCAGCTTACTTGCTACCAATTTCTGCCACAAGGAAAACATTCAAGATAGCTGTTCTTAAATTTTGATCTGCTGACTCGTAATGATCTACGAAATACAATACGCTTACTGTATCTCCTGCAGAGGATAGATTGTTTTGGTTTGGTTGGGTTTTATGGCATATCAACACTGTAGGTTAATTAATGCCAAATCCTCTTTATAGATATATGATTTGTTAACGCATAGTTTGTAGATAACATTTTAAAATGCACCTGTGTTCATTTCATAACATACTGTTATATGGTTATACATATGATTTGTAGGTTGATAGTTTGTTGGTAATCATATTTTTAAATGAGTCAGAGCAAATTTATAATTTTATAACTATTGTTTGCACACAGTTAAATGGTTCCAAATATTATTTTGTAACACTAACAATTCAATTTAGGCAGACAGTTAAAAGGTTTCAAGCATTGCTATCTATCACAAATAATTCTATTCAACATTACTCATTCGTTTGCACACAGTTAAATGGTTCTAAGTATTGCTATGCATCACTAACAATTCAATTAAACAACAGACGTTTGTTTACACCCAGTTGAATGATCAAACAGTTCTATTTCTAACAAGTCAATGTATCATAGGTCATTTGTTTACACTCGGTTTAAATTGTCAAACGGTTCTATTTGACCCGTTGATTGAACCCTATCAGGTGCTACCACTCCGGGACAGGGTGGACCTGGAAGCAATAACAATGATGAAATACTCCGCATTCCCTTAAGCTCCAAGACTGGAGCCTTGCCATCAGTTGTTTAGTGTCATACCTAGGACACTCGTTGGATGGGGAAGGGTCTTACCCCTCTTCAGAGATGAAGTTGATGTATTCTACAGACCCAAATGACTGGGCTGGCTAAGGATAAAGTCATGACTATGGGCAATTTTTTTAATATTATATAGGAATACTTGAAACCATACAACTGTGTGCCGTTAAAATCAATCAATCAGTCGTTGAAGATCCATTCAACGTGTTCAGAAGCCCTGTAAATTCTTAAAGAATAGGAAAAGTTAATAGACTTCACTTGAGATTTTTCTTGATAAGACACATTTAAAAAAAGAGATATTTTGAAAATTTTTGCGAATTATAAATGAAAAATATCAACAATTATCAAAAAAGATTAATTATTTCTCTCCTTTGCAACTTTAACTATAAAAATGCATTCCAACTGAAGCAATAATAGTAAGTCGAACTTAGATAAGAGATTCGTTCAATGACTAATTTAAGAAGCATTTAAAAGAAAATTTCTTCGAATTATAAATGAAAAATATCAACAATTATCAAAAAAGATTAATTATTTCTCTTCTTTTCAACTAAACAGATTTTTCTGCTCTTACCTAAAAACTATACCGTGTCCCCGTTGTGTAGTGGCTAATGTGTCAGACTGTGATATCTTAGTGTGCGAGTTCGAACTCTAGTTGCGCTATTACGTTCACTTTCGAACTAATAGTCTTCAAAAAATATTTACCGCTTTCAACCCCACCTCCTAGCTAGGGGTTGAATAGTACCACTAAGTAAGTTGGCGACCGGAGTCGAAGGCGACCAGAAGGGTTCCTTTTCAATAGCTACTACACCGAAGTGTAGGGGAGGGCGCTACTCCTTTCCCTGGATTGCTCCACTTTATCCTTGATACGTACCTTATATTGCAAGGAGGCATCAAGTACCATTTTTAAAGTCTATGGTATGATGCGACCTGAGATTGAACCCTGGTCTCCCGGACCATTGGCGAACATTCTACCCACTAGACCAATGAGACACTAGTACCACTACTGTTCCTTTACAAGGATAATTTTAGCATTGAATAACACTCGACAGTTGATATGCCATTAAACAAAAAAAAAACAAATCAAACCTAAAAACTAATAACAATATAAAATCAAATATTGAGACAAAGATGAGAATCAAGCCGTTTACAATTAAACCAGATTTTAAAGAGATTAATGAAAAAAAATATCATCCCCGGCAAAAATTATGGAATTCAGCACACTTAGAAGATATTCACTTTAAATGCTTTTTTTTTTTGGCGGGGTGGGGGTCAGCAGTAAATAAACTGATAATAGATGAGATGCAAAACATTTGTTCATTTAATAGCTGAACATTCAGGCCGCATAAAATAGAGCTTAAACTAATTAGAATTAAATCCTTTGAATTAAAAGAATTTTTGTCAAGTCACGCGGTGGAAAATAATATGCATCAAATATAAAAAGGCATCGGGAATAATTTTTACAATAAAAAGCCTAAGAAATTGTTTTTCCTATAAAAATGCATTACAAATGATTTTTACTATAAAAATGTATTACAAATGATTTTTACTATAAAAATGTATTACAAATGATTTTTACTGCGACACCGAGCAAAAATTATTGAAACTGCTCATTTAAAAAGATGTTCACTTAGATTTCTTATTTAGAAGTTATTAAACTAATAAAAGATAAGAGGCAAACCATTTATTTATTTGATAGCTGAACATTCCGTCTTCATAAAATATTCTTAAACAAACTGGACTGAATTGTTCAAATTATTTGTATTTTTGTCAAGCAACGCAGAGGAAAATGCTATAGAAAATGCATTTAAAAGAATTTTTTTTAATAAAATTGTATTGTAAATGATGTAACTATAAAATATATTGGAAATATATTTCTGCTATAAAAATACATGCAAATGTTTTTGATTATAAAAAATGCATAACAAATGATTTCTATTACTGAATAAAACTTGATTAAATCATTAAAATCAATGGTATTTTTGTCAAGCCACGTAGAGGAAAATATGATGAAATAACTATAAAAATGAATATGAAATTATTTTATCACAAAATGCCTTGAAAATGAGTTTACTATAGAAATGTATTGGAAATGACTTTTACAATAAAAATGCGTTGGAAATGATTTTGACTATTAAAATGAATTGGAAATTATTTTTTACTATGAAAATGCTTTAGAAATTATTTTTACTATAAAAATTCATTACAAATGATTTTTACTATAAAAATGCATTAGAAATAGTTTTTACTATAAAAATGCATTAGAAATAGTTTTTACTATAAAAATGCATTAGAAATAGTTTTTACTATAAAAATGCATTAGAAATAGTTTTTACTATAAAAATGCATTAGAAATTGTTTTTACTATAAAAATGCATTAGAAATAGTTTTTACTATAAAAATGCATTAGAAATAGTTTTTACTATGAAAATGCATGAGAAATTGTTTTTACGATAAAAATGCATTAGAAATAGTTTTTACTATAAAAATGCATTAGAAATAGTTTTTACTATGAAAATGCATGAGAAATTGTTTTTACGATAAAAATGCATTAGAAATAGT
>OY757923.1:8999798-9132298 GCA_963585895.1 Sepioteuthis lessoniana
TGTTTTTTATATCATAATGTCATTTTTGGTATTCATCTGGACATAAGTGGTCAAGATGGTTCAAGAGGGCTATCGGCCCTTTGACATGTATTTTTTATGAAATGTCTTCTTTCACGCACACACACACACACACACACACACACACACACACACACACACACATACATATATACATATATATATATATATGTATATATCTATCAGAGGTTTATGATTCTTACAAGCTGACTTGATGAGTTAATGAAGGACCAATTGTTTTCAGTATAATCAAATAGTGCTCAATATCAATGATAGAGCTTTTACATATAGGAATATATATAGATATAGTTATAGATATATATTATTTGATTTGTTAGATTGGTTTGGTTGACATATAAACTTTTGAGCGTTATTTAAACCACAGCCATCCTTGTAGAAGCACGGTGGCTGTACGTTGAGATGAGGGTAGTGATAAGGGGGTTCTCCAGGATATTAATTCTAAAATGAATGTCATTGCGCGACTGGAGTCGAACTCGATCACAACGATGTGGTAGGCCACCACATTAACCACAACGCTTGGAAGCACTCCCCAAGTTATTATATATATATATATATATATATATATATATATATATATATATCGAGAGAGAGAGAGTAAGAGTGAGAGAGGACACGAATAGACATGCACACATACATGAATTTAATTATTGATATATGGAAAAACAATGTATTTCATTTTCTTTTATTTTGATGTATATAAAAAAATATTGTACATTATTTATTTTTTATTAGGACCAAAGTAACTTTGAAGAAGAAAGTTTTAAACTTTTAAGAAACAAACAACCTTTTCCTCTGATGCTCAAGTTTCTTAACGGAGATCATATTCTAAGGTCTTTATGATTTAGCAATAAATCCACTCGTAAAATATCTACGAATCATTTTTTTCTGGTGATTTGTTTTTCTGTGTTATATTTGGTAGAGTCAGGAATTACTGAATACGTATACACGCTTACATATCCCCCCACACACTCAATCATATATATATATACATATATATATATATATCAGGAGAGGCTGAGAGAGAGAGAGAAGTCCTATGAATAATCAATAGTTTAATCGATTCCTGTGTATATCAAAAACGAAACAATAGCGTCCTTAATGTAAAAATAATATTCTCTGAATAGAGATCAATACAGAATAGGCAATATTATTATCTGTTTTTTAATACATTATATGTATGTATTTTCTTAGATAGATAGATAGATAGATAGATAGATAGATTGGAATGTGCCGAAATAAGGTGTATCTTTCAACATAGTCTCCCTTGTAATCCACACATTTCTTCAAGCTGTATTGCAGTGCTTGAATCTCACTGGTCTAAAAAGTCATCAACAGCAGATGCAACGTCATCATATGAACTTTTCAGCCCGTGAACCTTTCAGCCCACCCTCGGAAACAGATAGCGAGATAGATATTGCTTTGTTTTTTATTTTGTTTCTGTTTTGTTTTGGGGTTGGTTTTTGTTTTTTTTTTTTGTTTTTTTTTTGCTTGTTTTTTTGTTTTGTTTTGTTTTGTTTTGTTTTTTGGTGGGGGGCTTACGGATGTGCTGGTACGCATCCTCCTGGATTCTGTAGAGAAGTCAGGTATTTTCAACGAGTTACCCTCACCCTGGTGACCCTGTAAAGACTGATCAGGTGTCAGCTTGCCTTCTTAGAATCATTCCCGGAAGACCTTGTGTTTTTTTCATATTTGCACATTTCCATATCGACAAATTTACTTCTATTTTCCAATATATATATATATATATATATATATGGTTCCTTAAAAATTGGTAGACAAATTCACCTACCGCGAAAGCAGCGTCTCATTGACGGAAAATTACATCAATATGCCACTAGCGAAGGTAGGTCAGCTATCGATTGGTTATCGGTCATATGGAAGTCAGACCAATCTGATAAGATAAAACGCAATTTTTTTCCAAGCAGCGGTCGTGTCAATACAACTGTATGGATGCACCTCATGGCCGCTGACTATGAGTACAGAGAAAAAGCTTGACGGTAATCGCACCAGAAGGCTACAAGCTATACTGAACAAATCCTGGAAGCAACATCCCGCAAAACTGCAGCTGTAAGGCAACCTACCTCCCTTCTCTAAAAACTAGTCAAATTAAACGAGCAAAACACGCAGGGTGCTGCTAGAGAAGTAAGAGCGAACTCATAAGTGATGTTCTCTTGTGGATCCTTCACACGGACTAGCAGGTGTTAGACGACCGGCTAGAATTTAGCTCTGAAAGGACACCAGATGTAGTCTAGAGGACCAGCCGAATGCGATGGACGATAGAGACGAATAGCGAGTCAGGGAAATTGGTGCTAGAGTGCACCAATTAATGATAATGATGATGATATATATATATATATATGCGTGCGTGTGTGTGTGTGTGTGTGTGTGTGTGTGGAGAAATAGAGGTAAATTTGTCGGAATGGAAGTTAGATTGTTTGCCAACGTCGTATGTTCTGCGTTTTTTGAGCATAAAACCTTCATCAGGTTATTTGAATATATGATGTTCCATCTTCTGAATTTTATTCTGATTAAATTCTTATATTTGTTTAATAAAACAAATAATGAGAAAGTTTAAAACATTCTATTTCCATTAGTGGCGTTCTGTTTCAAAATTGTGGTATATAATTACTGTCCGAAATTTATTTCTAAAATATAACTTCTTTTTTTTCAATATTAAGATTAAATTAGAAAATTAGAAAATTTATATCACATCAGTCTATTAGTCTATCTATTCATATTTATCTCTATCCATGGCCTTCTGCGTTTTTTTTTTCTCTCGGTCTATTCAATCTATCTATCTGTTTATCTATCAATCTCTCTTTCTAAGTGCACACACACACACACACACACACTGAGGCGCTGGTAGAGTAATGGTTATCGTCGTTGGAAATGAACACATCGACCCAAGTTCAAATTTTAGACGAGGCTGCTTGAATTTCACATAGCGCAAACATCCTTGGGAAAGATATGAATCCAGTGGTTCTCCTTTCGGCTGTGGGTAAAATAGCTGGGCAGGCTGTGCTCTTTTGCAAACGGTCGAGAAGGAAAACTCTGAATTCAAACCTGTTAAACTCCACATAAGAAACTGATCTGGTATCGTATCCTGGAAGGAGGAGTAAATACACACACACACACACACACACACACACACACACGCACACACATATATATATCATATACATGTCCTTGTGGTGTAATAGTTAAAGCGATGGACTGCGAAATCGTAGTAAGCGAGTTCGAACTCCAGTCGCGCTATTACGTTCACTTTCGGGCAAATACCCTTGGGAAAGGTATGAACCCCCTTATCCTCCCAGCTATGGGTTAAATAGTAAAAAAAAGGAGATCCCCGTGGTGTAATGGTTATCGTCGTAGGAAATGGACACGGCGACACGAGTTCAGATCCTGGACGAGACTGATTGCATTTCACATTGAACTAATATCCTTGGGAAAGGTATGAATCCAATTATTCTCCCTTCAGCTATGGGTAAATAGTAAGGCAGACTGGGTTCTTCGGCCTTGGTGAGGCAACTAGTCTAGGAGAAGGAAAACTCTGAATTCAAACTTGTTAAACTCCGCTTAAAAATTGACCTTGTGTCATATCCTGCCCGAGCGGAGGGGCTGGGTAAATATGGATATATCAATTAAATTAAGGAGAATAAGACGATGGACTTAATGATGATCCCAAAAAATCACATTTTCGGTTGTTTTAAAAAGTTACGGTGAAGCCAAGACATGTGAATGAAGTCAAAAAAGGGATTAGTTTTGAAAAACTAAACCCCTCTATATATATATATATATATATATATATATATATATATATATATATATATAAATTGGCCGACCGTGGTCAAGAGCGACCCGAAGGTTCCTTTTTCAATAGCCACTACACTGACGTGCAGGGAGGGCGCTACTCCTTTCCCTTGAAATATATATATATATATGATAAAAATAAGTGGAAAAGTTGATAAATCAAACACTTACAATGGGCTTAGTAGTGATATTTCGTTCTTTATTCAAGGAAGAACGTCTTCAGGCTTGAATAAAGAACGAAATGTCACTACTAAACCTGTTGTAAGTGTTTGATTAAGCCACTTATTTCTATCATCTCAGATTTACCAAAATTTACCATTTCTCCTCATATATATACATCATTATCACGTCATACTAATAACTCGGGGTTCTATGATTCTCTCGCGATCCATCCCTGGCAGGTCCTCTAGACTGCATCCAGTGTCCGCACTGATCTGCCAACACTGGCGCGTCTACGTGTAAGTGTGCCTAAGAGAACCTCTCTTATGAAATCGTTCTTATTTCAACAGCAGTTGCCCTGCTTATCTCATTTGTCGAACTGAGTTGACTAGCAAACCTGAAAGAGAGAGTTCGAGTTTCAGTGGATGCCCCATTTTTTCGGCCTTATGCCTCATCTAAGCAAAATGCTTTGTAAATTATCATAACTTTGAAGAAATTTCGTTTTATTTTCTTTCAATTTGATTGGTAACCTGTCATTCGCAGCCCATGCCTTCGCTTGGTGCAGGAGGACATTGTTTTTTGTAGATGAGATATTGATTTCTAGGTATAGAAACTGATCTACAAGTTTCGGAGGCTTGCCACTTGATGTGGAAATAGCCCCCTTACTTAAAGCACATGAATGTTGTTTTATTTGCGTTCACGAAGACATCAATTTTTCCTGTAGCCTGCATGGGAATGTGTATTTGCGAGAAGCGCTCGATCATCTCTGAAGTTTGCGTTTATCATACTTTCCACAGGATATCGTCTACTTCTTGTCTTTTTTAGAGTGAAACCATTTCTTTTATTAGATTTATTGACGTTCGTAATAAGTAATCTAAGCAGATTATATATATATATATATATATATATATAAGACAAGTAACGATACAGTCATTAATGATACGATATATCTCGTGATACCTGTAATAGAAAATGTGCAAACTGATTCTGTTAATACAATATATCTTTATCATAATAAAAACATATAAATAGAAATACATAAAAAAAAAAGGTTCTCTCTCTGCTAACAAGAAAATATGTTAGAAAGCAACAAGTCATGATTTTTTTCCAGTGTTTGACACTTTGTTCCTGGTCTATTTTAATATATCCATTCTATAATAAAATTCTTTAATAAAATTCTTTAATAAAATTCTTTAATAAAATGTCTTTTAACTGTAAGAACATATCTCAAATACTATTCTCAGAACATTTAAACTTTCTTTCCAGGACATTATGGGTTCTGTTGTAAACCACGGCATTCCCATCATTCATCTGCATGTACATTTAAACGTTCATTTCAAAAATTAAATTCATTATAATTAAATTCAATCGTTTAATTACAACTCATTTCAACTCTTAATCGCATAACAACCCAAATAAGAAAAGTCTAAAGAATATGACTTTCTAAAAATTGAATAATGTCAAAATTAAGGAAGTGTGTGTATCAATACTTTAGTTACCGAATTTTAGTTTTACATGCTCGGCAAATAGCACGCTCTTTGACAATTTTCTTGTTTCTAATTCCTGGTTGTACTTCAAAGCCATCTTAATTTCAAAGAGGAGATTTACGTGGTGCCTTCAATAAGTTTCTAGACTTTTTTGTACAGGTATTTAATATAGTCGTGGACTCTTGAGAATTCAGTTTTTTACTGCTATACATCTTATGAGATGACTGATCAATTTTTATGATTCCAGGTTCAAATGAACAGATACAGCAGTAATTGGAATACACCCTACTAAAGCCTGATTGTCACAGCTGGTGAATTTCAAAAATGCAGTCTGGACGTGAGGACACTTTAGAAGAACGATATGCAATAAAAATTCTGTTTTAAACTTGGAAAAAATGATGCCACAGAAACGTATGGAATGCTTCAGACTGCTTTTCGACCATCTTGCATGAATTGAGCATCAGTTTTTGAGTGGCGTAAGAGATTCAAGGAAGCCAGGGAGTCTGTGAGGGATAATGAGAGGTATGGGAGGATTAAGGAAGTCAATACACCAGAGTTGATTGGCCAAAGGGTTAGGGTTAGGGTTACTATGTTGAGGTTTTAAGGGAGTTCAGCAAGAGATTCCTAGGGAAGAGGCCAGCACTCTTCAAATCGACCCAGTGGCATTTCCACTAGGACAATGTACCAGTCAACAACTCCATCCTTGTTACAGACTATTTGACCAATATGGGTATCAAGACAGTTTCTCAGTCTCCCTATAGTCCAGACCTTGCTCCTTGTGACTTTTGATTATTCCATAAGGTCAGAGGCTGTCATTATGAGACAATGGAAGAGATGAAAGAGGCTGTGACGAAGGTCATTGACACGGTCACACAAGAGAACTTCCATGGGGCCTTCCAGAAGTTGTCGCAACCGGAGGAGATTACTTTGAAGGGGATTAGAGTTTCATGTGTGTACTATCAATAAAAGTAGCCATAAGAAAACAGTCTGGAAACTTATTTAATGATCCTCGTATATGGGGTTCAATGCGATCTTTCTAAAATTATAGACTTTGAATCGGCATCTGGCATATTTTTGCTCTCTTGAACTCAACTACGTATCAAGCTGTTTCTACTGACTGGACCAAAAGTCACTATTGAGTCAAACTGAAGAAACGAGAAAATAACGCTTTCATTAAAGCGAAAACTTTTTTTAAAGATAAACTACGATATATTTTTTTTACAGGATAAAGAATATTTCAGGGTTTTTGGGTTACTTTTTTTATCAAATAGGTGATGGAGCATGATATTTTATCATACCTCATGATTAGTAACGTTAGCGAAAAATTCCCCATGCATCGGTGCATCATTATATATATATATATATATATATATATAGGGGTGATAGAGATGAAAAACATAAGGTCTTCAGCGTATGATTTTATTCGCAAAAATATTTGGCCATCGTTAAACGTTTCGATGTGTAGCTGATAACGTATATGTAAAAAGATATACTTAAAAATTCCTTCACTTACGCTGATAATGATGATGTCTTTAGGGTAAGATATCCGACTAACGTAAAGTCAATTGGGTTTCGATCTCGACTTGAAGCATCTCGCGGGTCTAGCCACACTAAAGGATTGTGATACAGCGAAACAGAAATATATTCATATTATTTAGTTGGTATTTATCGATTATTAATATTCTTTGATATATCAGTCTTTCTATCTCTGTTTAATTTGACTATCAGTTTATCGATCTTTCTAAATATATATAAACGGTGAAGCCCAATAATTTTAATTAAAGGATTTTATAACTTTTTTCTACCAATCAAACCAAACAAGGAGACTCATAGAAAAAAATCCGCCTTTTTTCGCTGTGTCTACTTGAACGAAATGATTATAGTGAAACCTAGGATAATGCAACTGTAGAACGGCAACCGACCCGATTGGCAACCGACCCGATCGGCAACCGACCCGATCGGCAACCGACCTTCTAAAGTGGAAATCAATCTCAAGAGTATGATTTGATTTGTTTGTTTCTTTGTTTCTTTGAGTTTTATGGCAGATCAACCTTGGTAGGTTATTCAATACCAAATCCATTTTTATACAAATAAACAGTTCTATTGCAAACAATTCAGTTTAACAAAAGTATACAGTTAATCATCGAAAACATTTCTATTTCAAACTATTCAGTTTAGTCAAACAGTTCTAATTCAAACAATTCAGTTCAGTATGAGTATAGTTTTTGTTTACACACAGTTAAATTTCAAAACAGTTCTATTTCAAACAATTCAGTTTAGCGTAAGTATAGTTTCAATGTCAAAAACAGTTCTATTTCAAACAATTCAATTTAACATAGAAAAACAGTTCTGTTTCAAGCAATTCAGTTTAGCATAAATACACAGTTTAGTTCTATTTGAACCATAGACAGTAACCTATCAGGTGCTTACCATTCCGGACCAGAGTGGACATGCGAGCGATGGCAATGAAGGGGTACTCCCCATTCCCCAAAGTTCCAGCATTACTGGAACCTCACCATCAGATTATTTAGTGTCTTCTCAGGACACTCGTTGGAGGAGTCTTACCCCTCAGTCAGTGTATTCTACAACCCCAGCCGACTGGGCAAAATATGATTTGAGGACGTGGAGGACATTAAAAAATGTTACCATGCAACTTCATACTATATTTAAAAAGGAAATTTCAGGGGTGCTTTAACCGATAAAAAGCTCGCTGGAATAAATGAGATGAATATCAATGAGGAAGTTTTTAAAATATACCATTTTATTTCTTGTTCATTTTTTTTATTAATAAATAAAACTTTATTCTCGATCCTTTTTTAACACACCTCATCTTTTTACTAAAACAAGAATAGATACCATCACTATATTTTCCAAGTTTAGTAGCCGATTGCAGGTCTTCATTTAAATTTTAAAATTTCTAAATTTTAAAAAAATTTAATTTCTCCCGATACTTTTTAATGTTCGTATTCAACTAATTAAGTAAATTCCCAATAAGATAAAATGAATAATAACTTAATCTGTAAAGTAGGGTTTAGTGACTGATTTTAACGGTATATCAACCCATCTAGGGTTATTTTATGCATAGAGGTTAGGAAATCGTATTCATTGTAGGTTCATGTTTACATTTTGTGTGTATTTGTTTCTAAGAGGGGTTTTTGTTTTTTCATTTCTTTTTTTTTTTCTTTAGAATACTAATAATTTTTAAAGAGATCTATTTGACCCATATATTGGACCCTTAACAGATTCTAGCCCTCCGTGACAAAGTGGATCTATAAGTAACGAAAATAAAAAATAATTTTCTACTCTGGAGTCTCACCATGGGACGTACTTAAGTATTATATCCAAGACACAAAAAAGGGTTTGAGAAATAATTTAAAGTTAAGGTAATAATGGCCTATTTTACGTTTAAAATTCAAATAAAATCAATCATTATTTTCCTAACAAACTCATGTTTGTGAGCTTTTTCACTCTCAACAAGTTTATTATTATCACTTATTCAAAATATGATGTGTCGGTTAAATTATGAAAATGCTTAGGTTTTAAAACCTACAAATGGAATAAAGAATTACTAATTAAAATAAAACAAAAATATTAGCACAAAAAAATTAAAGTAAAAAATATCTAAAACAAAAAAAAAAGATTATTACTAAACAGTGATAAAATAAATCAATATTTCACGGTATTTTTTTTTATTATCATTAAAATATTCAATCATGCATTCAAACAACCGAAACGCTGAATGAATTTTCTTCTATAGATATGTGTCTACCAGAAAAGATGTTTGTTTTTGTATGTTTCTACTAGAAAAGGTGTTTGTTTTTATGTGTCTGTCAGAAAAAAAGTGTCTGTTTTCATGTGGGTGTGGGTGTGGGTGTTGCTTTTATGAGAAAATAAATCTGAAGGCAATCTTATTGGTAATATGATAATTATAAACTTAGAATTTTTCAAATTAAAAATAAAAATGAACTATTTGTTCCTGTTTTTCCATACTTAAGTCGTCAAATCATTTCTACCATATTTATCGAAAAGAAATGTGTATATTTAGAGAAAAGAAATTTGTATATTTAGAGAAAAGAAATTTGTATATTTATTGAAAAGAAATACAAGGAGATAAAAGATTTACCGTCATTTACTGAATATATATATATATGTGTGTGTGTGTGTGTGTGTGTGTGTGTGTGTGTATTTAGACAGCAGATTCTCTTGAGGGAATATTTTATTGAAAATGAGAGATAAGGATTTAGTTTTTAATTTTTTATCCAGTTTTTACTTGTTGGCGAACGATATGACGTAACTGGTTATAAACAGTTTCCATAATGATAATAAATCTTCTATTTTAGAAGGAGTAAAGGATTCTGATTGATATTTCATAGATATCTCCGTTACATCGAAATTTTGAATGTTAAAAAATATTTAGCCATGATGTGCAAAATTTTTATTCAGTTACATTTTAGATTGGAAATTGGTTTATTCGCTAAATTCAAATTAAATTTTTATTATGATATGCCGTTTATCCTATGTTACGTACATATATATATATATATATATATATATATATACATATACATATATATATATACACACACACACATATATATATATACACACACACACACACACACATATACATATGTATACACACACACACACACATATGTATATATATATATATATATATATATGTGCACGCACACACAAACACACACACACACACACTTATATATATATACACACACAAATATATATATATATATACACACACACAGACACACACACATGTACACACACATGTACACACACACACACACACACACATATATATATATATATATGACATGAGTTTTGATTATGAAAGAGAAATAACTTTCAGAAAAAAATACTTTTTGTAATACATAAGTATGGCGAAATAAATAGAATATTAAAATTTCATCGAAAGTTCACGTTAATTAAAAAATAACATCAAGACTCAATTAAAATATGGCCTGATGTATGAATCAGGTAAATTAATGACGTTATCAAAGTGAACATATAAAACCAAATGTAAGTATTTGAATATTATCATCAAAAATGTAATCCCTTCATTTGAAACGTCTGCGGCCAAACAGGAAATCAAATTTTTGATTTAGCTTTTTAATGGACTCTGGGCCTTTCTCCGAAAAAAGTTTGAAAAACTGTTTTCAATGTAGTCATTGTTTCTGAATGTTCGACCACTTATGAAATGTTTTAGTGATTGGAAAAAATTAAAATTTATCGTTGCTAAATCTTGTGAGTATGGAGGATGTGGAAAAACCTCCCACCCCAAGCGATCTTATCTTTTCTTGGGTTTCTTGGGCTGCGGTCATTGAAAATAAAGGTGATTACATAACTTTCGTTTGTTTTACATCCTCTCTTGAAAAATGTAATTATTTTTCAAACATCTAAACACACACACACACGAGTACACACACACACACACACACACACACACACACACACACACATCTATCTATCTATCTCTCTACACACACACACACACACATATATATATATATATATATATACGTATTAGGGATGCCTAAATAGAGTCAATGCCGCTCGGTAATTGGCAGTTTCTCGCCTATACGTTCATCAGACCCAGACGAGGAACTGGCCGTCATCAAGCGTCGTTGACTTTATGTCTACGCTATCCTAACTTAATATATATATATATATATATATATATATATATATATATATATATATATATATGATAATTAGATACATTATCATTTATTACATACATCTGAGTTTTATGCTTTCTCTTTTTCTTTTTGTCTTTCTTTTTCTTCCTTCTTTTGATTCGAAATCTTTCTCGATAAACAAACGGAACATAAAATTTTACACAATATTTCTAATAAGTCAAATGACGTAATTTAAACCAACAAACGCTGATTCACAAATCAAACGGCCAACTTCTTGTTATACAAATTTTCCCTAGGTTTTTGTATTTTGCATTTTTACACATCCATCATTGCTTTAATATCACTAATATCATCCCTGATGATGGTTCATTAGAACCAAAATTGCTTCTCAATAAATCTCCCCTTCTACTTGGATTACCTTGTTATCAATTTTTTCTTTATATACATGTATATATTTACGATAATTATATATATATTACCATTTATTGCACACACAAACACATATATGTAAGTCATTGAATATACCATTTACCTAATATTCCAAACTTGATACTTCCTATAATTAAATAGGTTTTAGTCATGAATCACAAAAGGCTCCATTTTTTTTTTCTTTTTTTTGTATTCGCCTCTTTTGAAGGTATAAAAGAAGAATCCTTTTGACACGATCTAGTTAGGCTACAGGTTAAATAGTCAGTATTTACTTTAGTGACACTTGGATGTCAACTCGGATTTTTTAAAGTATATTTTGATTAAGAAATTCAGTTATAATCAATTTTTCTTCCTGAAATTTGTAATCTACAATTTTTGACCCTTTATTGCAAGCATAGGGTTTCTTTAATGCTTACTATTTCACTTTAGGTTCTGTGCCTTTTTTGTCTTTAGACAGTCATATTTTAAAACTATTTTTTATTGATGTGATGCTAATTTTTAAATAAATAGGTGTGTTTATTGAATCATTTCTTTCTAGGTTTGTTCCGTAGCGCCGATGTAAACTATTACGAGCCCATTTTCGCTTTTTATGATGGATTGGTGCGGTAAATGATTTGTTAAATATTTTTCTTAAAATAAATGATGCGTTAGTTTTAAAATGAAAAACGGATATACCGTTTTAAGTAACATATAGTGTCATACCTCTTATATTTTACTGGTTCTTTATGTAGGTAAATGATTTAACATATTCACCTTTAAATTGCGGACTAAATCGAATTTTTTTTAAAAATTAAATTATAAAATAATAAAATTGTGAAAAAGATTCAACTGGGAAAAAATGAAATTGTAAAAAGAATCAAATTAGAAAGAAAAATCCAACAGTGAAAAAAATTTAGAATCAAAAATAAATAAGAATTTTTCAAAATTCAAATTGTGAAAAAAAAATTGAATGAAGAAAAATTAAAAATAAATTATTCTTTTTAAAATCTAATTGCGAAAAATATAAAGGAAAACTTTTAGAAAATAAATTGTAAAAAAAATCAAAAAGTGAAAAAAAAATCAATTTTCAAACAAAATTAGAAATTTAAAACACATTTTTAAAAACTGTAAAAAAAATTCAAATTGTGGAAAAAAATCAAAAAATTAAAATACAAAAATTCAAAAAATCAAATTCTAAAACAAAAAACAAAATTTGACAAAAAAGAATCTAAAATTCAAATTGTGAAGAAAATGAATTAATAATAAATAATAGATGATAAAAATGTATAAATAATAAATAAATATGAATTTAAAAACTGTAAAAAAAAAAAAAAAAAAAAAAAAGGCCATTAGTGGGAAAAAATTGTAAAAATAAATCAAATAATAATGTTTTTTTTATTCCTCTTTATTTTGGTCTTTTTGTGATCTTGAGGAATTAACGATTATTTTGTTGATTGATTTTGTAATGAAATTTCCTACTAATTCAAATAAAATCATCTTAAGGCTTAAAAATAATAAAGAATTGGATTTATTTAGATTATAACTTTGGTCTTCAAAACGCTGTAAGATTTTCAGTCAGAAATTCTCACGAACATAAAATTGCATTTGTCAGGAAAAATCTCATTCGTTTGTGAAAATGTTAGCATCAAGCTAAAGTTGATTTTACACTTCCAAGATATTTCATTCCACACAACGAAGGTAAATTCATATATATATATATATATATATATATATATATATATATATATATATATATATATATACTAGCAACATATATCTTATTTATATATATATATACATATACTATCAACATATATGTATATGCAAATATATTGGCAGTATATATATATATATATATATGTGTGTGTGTGTGTGCGCGTGCGTGCTGGTATATATATATATATATATATATATATGTGTATGTGTGTGTGTGTGTGCACGCGCGTTATCAGTATATATATATATATATATATATATAAGTGTGTGTGTGAGAATGCATATATTAGCGGTATATATATATATATATATATATATGCTATCTATATATATGTATATGCATATATATACTAGCAGCATATAATATATAAACCGATAGTATATATATATATATATATATATATATATATATATATATATATATATATACATTCTAGCAATATATATATATATATATATATATATATATATATATATATATATATATATATATATAAAATCATTAATCCTTTATTTATTTAAGTAATCCTCTGTTTATCAAACCTGTTATTCCGGCTATGATAGGAATATTTTGGTTTCTATTTACCTGTCATGTTTTCTCTTATCTACCAAGATAAGCTTACGGCATATTCAATACTTTCTTCTCTCCGCCCTTTTTATCTTTCGCCAATGTTTGCGCCATTAAGAATTGTGATATCAACCGGCAGTCTTTTTGTTTTTTTGTTTTTGTTTTTATCGTTTGCAATGGAATCATTTCGCCACAACTTAATTGTTTTCGGTGTTCGTTACTTCTACGAACAAGCAAAGAATTTTGTTATCGGTAAGCACCCTAGTTTCAAATTGCCGACTTTATCTCTTCAGTGTTTTATGCAGTAGTATTGATCTCAAATTTTCATCTTGAAAGGGTGGATGATGCAATTGCGGAAAGAGGAGAGAAGGCGATTTGGAAGCTGCTTTTTGGTAACAGAAAACATCGACTGACAGAATAAACTGACTGAGTTCTTTAACAGGAAGATATTTTTAAGAGGGATCTAGATAAGGGTCGGGGGAGCCAGAAAACATTAATGTAGAAATGGACAGCGAAAAAAACGTCAGCAGGATTATACGTGTAAATTCGGCGAAATATAGTATATATAACGATTTGTTATCATTTATGAATTATTATTATTATTATTTACTCCTTTAGAGTTTTTCACATCAGTGTTGGCTGATGGTTTTTCACTGGAGTTTGAGTGACAGCAAGTCTCCTCAAGTCTCCAGGACTCGTCTCAGGATTCTGGCCGTTCTCA
Source organism: Sepioteuthis lessoniana (assembly GCA_963585895.1). NCBI lineage: Eukaryota > Metazoa > Mollusca > Cephalopoda > Myopsida > Loliginidae > Sepioteuthis > Sepioteuthis lessoniana. The sequence continues at coordinate 9,014,367 of OY757923.1, forward strand.
GCAATGCTGTCATTTGGATAGTCTCTACCCGTCCGCCATCTTCCAAGTCCTCCAGGCCTTTTAATAATCCTTTAATTATGGTGCCAAAAGCACCAATCACAATTGGCACAATCGTTACTTTCATGTTCCACAGCTTTTTCAATTCTCTAGCAAGGTCGAGGTACTTATCCTTCTTTTCACATTCTTTCAATTTTATTCTGTGGTCAGCCGGGACAGCAAAGTCGACAATTTTGCAAATTATTATTATTATTATTATTATTCACTCCTTTGAGAGTATTTCGTAGCAGCGTTAGCTGACGGTTTCTCACTGGAGTTTGAGTGACAACAAGTCTCCTGAAATCTCCCGGACACTTCTCAGTATTATGACCAATCTTAATAATGCTGAAGAAAAAGAAGCCATTTTAATTTTTAGTCTAACCGTCAAATATCCGTCCATGTGTGTCATAGCCGATTTCAGGTCTGCCCTTAATGTCGCTCACGTTTATACGTCCTTCCGGTCCCTACAATCACACAAAGCACTGTCCACGGAAAGTAACTCCCTTTCTATCCTTCAGTTGGTGGGGAATAACTTTTCCTTTTGTCTGATCATTAACAAGAAGGGATTTAGTTTCCCTCTTAAAGCTTTACTTTCTTTGCCATGTCCAGTTCTCACAGTGTGAGATTTCGCTTGTTTGTCACTTGAAATGTCTATTAAGTTGTTTTTCTTCCTATCTTTGTTTTCTAGTTATTGTTATTCTGGGGAACCTTGTGTTGTTTATGCTGATTCGCTATTTTCATGTTCCAGAGTTTTTACAATTCACTTGTAAGGTCCAAGTATTTGTTGGTTTTTTTTTTTTGTTTTTTTTTTTTTGGTTTTTTTGCTTTCTTTTCACTGTATGGTCATCTTACACAGAAAATTCCTCGCGATGACAACTTCTTTTTTCTTATTAATTGTCACTAGGTCTGGTCCTCAAGCCAGGTTTGGGTGATCCGTTTGTATCGCAAAGTCCTTGAAAACTTTATGCATTTCATTTTATGGGACATATTCTGGTTTGAGCAAGTACCGTTGGTTATTATGGAGATATTTTAATCTCGAACACAATTCAAGGTTGTCAAGCATTTTTTTTTTGTGATGAGCGCAAATGAGTGTTGATTCGTACGTGGCCATCGCTAAAAATGATTCATGTCAAATTTCACTTAATGGTAACTCATGTAAATTTCAAATATCAATCTCTTTCCCAATTCCCAGAGAAACACCTTTCTCACTCAATTGTGCTTAATTTTGTCTTCTTTTGAGTTGGTTTGCTGTATTCGCTTGTTATACGAATAACTGTTTTACTTTGTCTCCTCATAACCTACATTTGCTATTCTGTTGCGTATTATCAATGGGGCTTTCATATAATTGGTCTTTATGGCGTTATTTTGTGCTTTTTACTTTGATATAATTAGACCACATGGCATTATTTTATGCTGCTTATCATTATTATTATTATTATTATTATTTTCACTCAGGATGAGTTCTATTCGTGGTACTATTTACCCAACCGCTCCGCTCGGGCAGGATATGACACACGGTCAATTTTTTAAGCGGAGTTTAACAGGTTTGAATTCAGAGTTTTCCTTCTCCTAGACTAGTTACCTCACCAAGGCTGAAGAACCTACTCTGTCCTACTATTACCCATAGCTGGAGGGAGAATAATTGGATTCATACCTTTCCCAAGGGTATTAGTGCTATGTGAAATGCAATCAGTCAGGTCCAGGATTTGAACTCGTGTCGCCGTGTCCATTTCCTACGACGATAACGACTACACCACGGGCACCTCCGTGAGCTCGTGGTATTTCATAGAAGTCTGAGTGACAGCAAGTTTCCTTACGTCTCCAGGACTCTTCTCAATATTCTAGCCAATCTTAACAATGCTGGATTGTGTCGCTTACTCTTCCGATTTTTAACTCTTCCTGTCCACTTTTTAACCCTTTTGAGGACTGTTCCAAGTGTGCGTATCACAATTGGTATCACCGTCATTTCTGTGTTCCACAGCTTTCTCAGTTCTCTGGCAAGATCCAAGTACTTGTCTTTTTTTTTTTTTTTTTTTCTTTGATTTTCCCTTTGTGGTCCACTAGAACGGTAAAGTCCACTATTCAGCAAGTTCTCTCTTTTTAACACTAGGTCTGGCCTCCTGGCCAGGATCACGTGATCCATTTCTATCTCAAAATCCCAGAGAATTTTATACGTCTCATTCTCAATGACAGATCCTTGTTTGTGCATATACGATTTGGTAGTATCGTCACATTTTAATTTCTTGCACAATTCCCAATGAATCACCTTTCCCACCCCGTCATGTCTAGTTTTATTTTCTTTTGTGCTAGTTTACTACATTCATTTACAACGCGATTGATCGTTTTGTCTTTGTCACCACGTAATCTACACTTGCTATTCGGTTGCGTATTATCAATTTTGACTTTAATATAATTGGTCCTTATGGCGTTATATTTAGCTGCTATAAGAAGAAATTTAGTTCCTCTCTAAGGTTTTCCTTTCGTTGCCATATCCAAGTCTCCTCGTGTGAGATTTCGTCAATTTGTTGCTTAAAATATCCATACATTTGTTTCTCATCCCATTTCGGTTTCCTCATTTTTGTTATTTTTCTCGCACTTTTCATATTACTAATGTTGATATTTGTTGATGTAATTAATCTCTCTTCGCTATTTATTTTTACTGTCCGATTGATCGTTTTGTCTTTATCAACACGTAATCAACACTTGCTATTCTCGGCAGGGTTGCTGTAGCATATTATCGATTTTGACTTTAATATAATTGGTCCTTATGGCGTTATTTTGAGCTGCTATTAGAAGAAATTTTGGAGGTGCCCTTGGTGTAATGGTTATCGTCGTAGAAAATGGACTCGGCGACACGAGTTCAAATCCTGGACGATGATTGTATTTCACATGGCACTAATACCCTTGGATAAGTTATGAATCCAATTATTCTCCCTCCAGCTATGGGTAAAATAGTAGGACAGACTAGGTTCTTCAGCCTTGGTGAGGCAACTAGTCTAGGAGAAGGAAAACTCTGAACTGAAACCTGTTAAACTCTGCTTAAAAATTGACCGTGTGTCATATCCTGCCCGAGCGGAGGGGTTGGTAAATATGATTACAAGATATTTAGTTCCTCTCTTAAGGTTTTCCTTTTGTTGCCATATCCAAGTCTCCTCGAGAGAGATTTCGCAAATTTCTCTCTTGAAATATCCATACAGTTATTTTTCATCCCATTTCAGTTTCCTCATTTTTGTTGTTTTTCTCGCAGTATTAATATTACTAATGTTGATATTTGTTGATGTAATTTATCTCTCTTTGCTATTTTTTTCTGCTTCTAAGTTTTGGTTGTTGTTCCGTTTATCGTTATATGATCACTGGTAATACCGGTTAGCGTAGGTAGCATTTCTTTAACCTTTTAAATGTTGTCCCCAAATTCCGGTATTGATGCATCCACGCAATCTTCAATGCTGACGAGTCCTCTTCCTCCTTTGTCAAAGTTCTTCTCTTGTCCATTTTAAGAGTTGTCCCAAATATCTTACAAAGGGGCTTGCCCAAGTGTTTATCCCTTTGATGAGAATTCTACTGCAAAACTTGGTTTCCCGAAGTTTTCTCTTCTTTTTTTTTTAAGTTTCTTTTCTTATTTTTCCTTTACATTTAGCATTTATTCGCCGTGCCTGCTTCCAACATTCTCAAATACTAGAAATATTCCTTTTCTACGAGTGTTCTGATTCGTTTTTGATTCGGCAGTTCTATTCCTTCTTTTTTTTTCTCTTTTTCCATTCTGCATAATGAGCATGGTCCTCTAGACTGCACCCAATGTCCGTACAAAGTTTATGTATGTAAGTATTTACTGATTAGCTAATACTGGACCCTCGATGCGTATTAGAGAACGTAGCTTATGAGTTCGTATTGATTTTATTGTCATCATTTTTTACTTGAAACCCTATCTTTGCTTACAAAAGAAAAACTGACTTGGCATTAGATAACCCTTCAAAGGTTGACATGATATAAAACCAACCAACTTGTCAACAAACAAAAATAATGTTAAGGGGGTTGGGTTGGGTTGGGTTGGGTTGGTTTGGTTTGGTTTCTTTGTTTAATGGCATATCAACCTTTGTAGGTTATTTAATGCCAAAGCCATTCTCCTAGAAGAACAGTGGTGGTACTATTTACCCCATAGCTGAGAGGATAAGGGGGTTCATACCTTTCCCAAGGGTATTTACCCGAAAGTGAACGAAATAGCGTGACTTGAGTACAAACTCGCGAATTACGATTCCGCAGTCCATCGCTTTAACCATTACACCCCGAGGACACCCCCCTTAAGGGGGATGTTTCCGTCTCTTGTATAAGAATCTTTTTAAGGGTTTTAAACAACTATAATAAAATTGATTCGATAGATATGAGGTAGACCATTGATTAAAACTCCCTCAATGCTAAATTTTTTACCAGGAAGTCAATCACCATTCATTTGTGAGAAGGAGGCTGTTAAAAATTTGCGTCAGAAATATCGACACAAACTTTTTGTTAATAATTTCCCTTTTATCAAAACTTTGGATGAAATAAAGATAAAAATGAATTGAACGGCCTGAAGAAGACTAGAAATAATTTTGCAGATCTAAGCCTGATTGATTGAAAAATATTTCGCATTGAAAAAACATTTACCGAATTGATGCGAAACCTTCTTGATCCAATCTTTGTCTATAAATAAAAGTCTTGATTGAGATTCTACAACAGTCGAGGAAAGCAGCGTCGGAAACTTATTGTCCTTTGGAACCAAACAAACTCAAGAAGAAACCTTAGTTAATCTAACATGTCACCAACCAAACAACTGACGTCTATTTTATGAAGGTCACGTCTTCCTAACTAGACATAAAGACAAGCAAAATTAACGCTAGCTTTTATCCACTTTGTTCAAATAATTTTCTACAACCCATCTTCGCTTGATATTTTCTGGAAGAAGTACTTTTTGACGGCAACAGAAGAATTCAACTTACACCCATAAGTGAGCACTTTACCACAATTAACAACTCATCAATGTAGGTAGTTCAACGTTTTGGATATTTAAGTGGACGGTTGGGTGCTCATACATCGAGATTAACGGAATAGTCCCTCTATCAAGATAGTTCTGCAAACACTGGAATCTGAGGAAAGCAAATAGTGCAAAAATTGAGGACGGTCATTCTATTTTCCAATTGTGGCCTCTTTAGATGGGATATTTACTATTTGGGACCATATTTTTGTGATCGATCAAACTTGGTTGCATTTAATTTAAAATAAGATTTAAACATTTCGACTGCTGACTATAAGTGCTAGATCAAATTGAAACCCCTCAATACAATTCTGTCAAACTCTTACCAGAACTTTCAAGAAAATCATTTCATTTTGGGTTGTGTTTTCATCTGCTCATCTTCATCAAATCTGTCTCATTTTGTGTCCTTATAAAATATCCATTTTTCATCGCTAGTAACTAATCTGTACAAAAATGGCGAGATGCATTTACGAGAATGCAAAGAATGTTCTCTTTTCTTTTATAGTTGTCTTATGTCAAATCATGAGCAAATGTTACCTTTCTAAGTTGTTTAAACAAGTGAACTGTCGAATGGCTTCAATTTTGTTAAACCTCAACATCGCTATTTCTATTAAGTTTTAGACCGTAATAGGTCACCATTACACGCAACAGAAAAAACTCTTTGTATCACGTCTCTTAACCTGAATTTACCTCTTGCAAAACTTTCAAACATCTTCTACATTTTCTTTTGTACAAAGCTTCTCAAAGGGGTCCATGTAGATCCGACGAGGAGGATTTTGATAGGGCGAATAAAATCATAGGAGTGAATTTACGAGTTTGCATGTATGAATCCCTATTAAACAGAAAAATATAATTTGCTGGTTCATGTAGACTCGTCGCCATTTTGCTAGTTACACCAAACAAAATGCCTGATTGGGTGTGATGACCACGTGTGATTTGATCTATTCAAAACATCCGGGTCATTTAAAAGAACGAATCATCTGGCTCTGACCGAACAGATCTGGATCTTTCCAGTGTCGTTAACGACGCATATAATCATATTTTTACGAGAGAAAACATTTCAAAACAATTATATTTGAAACGAATTATTTTATAAAAATGCTGAATTATAAAATTCTCCATTTTTAAAAGAGTTAGCATTTGTGAAAAAAATATTATTTAATTATAAGAATAAAAATATAGATAAAAAAAGGAAGAAATTATGGAAAAGTAAAATTAAAATATAATGCCTGAAATTTTATCCATGGTAACAAATTTTTAATGAATAAATTTTAAATTGAATTATTCTGAACGAAAAATCCCACTCCACCCGAAGATCTTTAATAGTGAAATTAATTTCAGTATCACCAGGTATTTGTTTGTGGGGGTGTTATTATATAATTCAATATTCCATTGATGATAACTTTTCGGTATTTTGTAAAAAAAAAAATTAATCTTAAAACCGAAAACATTAAAAAATATATAAAACAAAATAACCCGTTCATTATTGTATTCAGTGAGACTAAGAAAAAATATCGGCAATATTCAAGTTATCTATTTGGAGTGAATGAAAATTAAATTTGGTTACAAAAGATACATTAAGAGGTTTAAGAAGAGCTCGTTGAAAGAATTTATCTCATAAAAACTATGTATATTTCACATTGTTTATGCAGCATTATTACCGTTTCTAAAATCATAAAGCATTTCTTGATTTATGTTGTTCTTAGACACATTCATCCCTAAGAAGATCAAGTTAATGATTAAACCGATTTTGTTTTATTTTGTTTTATTTTGGAGTTGGGTTTTTTTTTAAGTTATGGTATGATAGTATGTATTTAGTCATTTTAGAGCATTAGTCAATCAAATGGTATGAGACTTCGGTCATTATTTATTAGATAGAGAAAGTAATTTTCGTTGTAACTATTCTTTTATTTATATAATTCTGTTCCAAACTCTACATTATACGAAACGGACTTTACACTTGTAACGAAACATCCGGTAATTGATACAAGGGGACATAATTCAAAGAAAGATAAAGAACATACTGATTTACTGAGAGAGGGAGGGAAGATAGAAAGCAGAAATAATTATGAGAGATATACATAAGGATTTACCTTGAAAGAAAGAAAGACGGAAAAAAATGAAATAAATAACAGAAAGAAAGAAAGAAAGAAAGAAAGGTATGAAAGACAGAAAGACAGGCTAAAGGTTAAAACAAAAAATATTATCCAAGAAAATAATAGATAACAAATCAATATGAATATAGCTTGAATAACGAATGTCGTTAGGCCCTGGCCAATTTCCACAGCCATATTTTGAGTTCTGAAAACCAACTCTTTCCACCCCTTTTCTCTCATTTAGACGCCTGACACCGGGTTCTATATACGTCGACGTCCGCCTCAGGTATAAACGAGAGTTTGCAACACACAGACGCCGTCTACCAGAGACCATCCTTCGACAATCAAGGGTTAGAAAATTAGACGCATGCACAGTCGGTCTGTATTCTAGAGCCTTCTGCTCAACTGAACTCCCCGCGCCGTAAGGGTGTATATACATAAGAGGTTTCGTCGATAAGCACCTTCATGACGCTCTCTCTCTCTCTCTCTCTCTCTCTCTCTCTCTCTCTCTTGTTGGATTAAAAGCAAAGAATAAGCTTAAAGCAAAGACCGAAGACCCAAGACAAAAAACAAGATGAAAATGATGAGATCCTTAACTAAGTGACTCCTTAACCATAACCATCGACTTGCAACGCCTTGATTTTTCTCCTCCCTTTTTCTCGAGCTGCCTGTAGTCTTGATGGGAAATAACGAATTGTCCACCGTTATGCAGTATATCTCGAAGCTCCTTCGGGTTAGACAAAGAAAGAAAAAATAGATAGATAGATATAAACTGAGATAGATAGATAGATAGATATTGAACCGAAGAGAAGATTCAGGATATAAGTAGATATATATGCATGTGTACGTATATGCATATACAGACAGAGAAAGAGGATGTGAAAAATACTCAGGAATAAGATTATATATACATATGTGTGTGTGTGTGTGTGTGTGTATGTGTTTTTGTTTTTGCGTGATTGCTATTACTGCAAACTTCTTAGTGCACGACTTTTTTTATTTTAACTCTGGCAATGTCCAGATATTTGTTAAGTTTTTTCTTTCCTTTATTCTAATTCTGTTATTAGCCGGAACGGTGAGGTCTGCTAGCTGACAGGTCCGTTTCTTTTTGTTTATTAGAACGAGGTCTGGTCACCTAGTCTGCATTGGGAGATCTATTTTTATATCAATGTCCCTGATAATTTTGCGGGTCTAATTTTTTAGGACAGTTTCTATTTTGTACATTCACCATTTGTCTATATGGTCAAATTTTAGTCGTTTGCACAATTACCGGTGGATCACCTTCCCCAATCTGTCATGCCTCCTCTTTTTGCTGGTTTCGCTAAGTCTATAATTTATTCTTTATTCTCTCTCTCTGTCTCTCTGTCTCTCTCTCTCTCTCTCTGTCTGTCTCTCTCTCTGTCTCTCTCTCTCTGTCTCTCTCTCTCTCTCTCTGTCTCTCTCTCTGTCTCTCTCTCTGTCTCTCTCTGTCTCTCTCTGTCTCTCTGTCTCTCTCTCTCTCTCTCTCTACTTATTAGTCTCCTCGATATGTATTTCAGGTTTTATATAGTTCTCTCTGTCTCTCTCTCTCTGTCTCTCTCTCTCTGTCTCTCTGTCTCTCTGTCTCTCTCTCTCTCTCTCTGTCTCTCTCTCTCTCTCTCTCTCTCTCTACTTATTAGTCTCCTCGATATGTATTTCAGGTTTTATATAGTTCTCTCTGTCTCTCTCTCTCTGTCTCTCTCTCTCTCTCTGTCTCTCTCTCTCTCTCTCTCTCTCTCTACTTATTAGTCTCCTCGATATGTATTTCAGGTTTTATATAGTTCTCTCTGTCTCTCTCTCTCTGTCTCTCTCTCTCTCTGTCTCTCTCTCTCTGTCTCTCTCTCTCTCTCTACTTATTAGTCTCCTCGATATGTATTTCAGGTTTTATATAGTTCTCTCTGTCTCTCTCTCTCTGTCTCTCTCTCTCTCTCTGTCTCTCTCTCTCTCTCTCTCTCTACTTATTAGTCTCCTCGATATGTATTTCAGGTTTTATATAGTTCTCTCTGTCTCTCTCTCTCTGTCTCTCTCTCTCTCTCTGTCTCTCTCTCTCTCTCTCTCTCTCTCTACTTATTAGTCTCCTCGATATGTATTTCAGGTTTTATATAGTTCTCTCTGTCTCTCTCTCTCTGTCTCTCTCTCTCTCTCTGTCTCTCTCTCTCTCTCTCTCTCTACTTATTAGTCTCCTCGATATGTATTTCAGGTTTTATATAGTTCTCTCTGTCTCTCTCTCTCTGTCTCTCTCTCTCTGTCTCTCTCTCTCTCTCTCTCTCTCTCTACTTATTAGTCTCCTCGATATGTATTTCAGGTTTTATATAGTTCTCTCTGTCTCTCTCTCTCTGTCTCTCTCTGTCTCTCTCTCTCTCTCTCTCTCTCTCTCTCTCTCTCTCTCTCTCTACTTATTAGTCTCCTCGATATGTATTTCAGGTTTTATATAGTTCTTATGGTGCGATTTAGGGATGCCATGAATAATGATTCCGTTACTCTCTTTAGCTTTCTCTTCCAATCTATGTCATCTCGTGAGCAATGTCCTTCGTTTGATTTCTAAAGTGGCCAGAAATTGAAATATATAAAATGACCAGAAATTATTTCCTTCTAAAGTGACCAGAAATTCAAATATATAAAGTGACCAGAAATGTATAAAGTGACCAGAAATATATAAAGTGACCAGAAATGTATAAAGTGACCAGAAATATAAATATATAAAGTGGCCAGAAATATATAAAGTGACCAGAAATTGTTTCCTTCTAAAGTGACCAGAAATTATTTCCTTCTAAAGTGACCAGAAATTGTTTCCTTCTAAAGTGACCAGAAAATGAAATATATAAATTGACCAGAAATTGTTTTTTTACCAATCATGCATTCTTATTAGAGGTAATTAAACGTCTCTTACATCGTACAAAAAATATTTTCTTTTCTCATCCTTTTTTTTTTTTTTCTCCAGTTAGAAGGAAAGCAGCAGAGTAGCAAGGCCCTTCGTTAGCCCCAATATATTGTTTATTGGACTCACTTTCCGTTTTAACAATGGCTAGGTAGTCAACATTGTAACATTCAGCCTCAAACATTTGCCATTCATGATGCAGTCAATTTTGTATCTACAGTTGCTTCAATAGAGCCTTGTTGTTGTTGTTTTTTTTTTTTTATTTATCATGACACTTTTTTTTTCTGTCTGTCTGTCTGTCTGTCTGTCTCTCTCTCTCTCTCTCTCTCTCTCTGCACACACACACACACACACACATGTATATATATAAACTATGAGAAGAGAAAACACTATCTATCTTTATCCATTGATAGAAAAATGTTCATAGAAAAGTAATTGTTTGATCAACAATATGATATATAAGGTCACTGTCAAAAAAGAAGAATTGTACAATACAGAAGAAAGGCGCCACTGAAGTGATTTCGAAAAATAGATGACATAACCGTAACCACAAATTTACCAACAGAAAATACACTAACAGCACCACACTATATATTCATACATGGCAAATAAAAGAGGAAACGGGTAAATCTCTAATAAAATGGGATATTGTCAAAAAAAAAACACAAGCTTCCCAAGGATGTGACATAAGCAACAGATTGTGTCTGGAATGCAAAATTATGTATCCTAGAACATGCTAAAAATAAATTACTGACCGAAAGACGCGAATAAATATCAAACTATAGATAAGTTATTATATTTCTCCAGGGTGATTTTCCACCTGATTAATTCCACATTTATTTTAATTGCTATATATATATATATATATATGTTTGTGTGTGTGTGTGTGCGATCAGTTACAAGTGATGTTGATTGAGCTGAACAAACGAACGACCACATGATTAAACTAAATTCATGTGTTCCGAGTTGTATCACAGGATCGTCTAGTGGTGGGAAGTGATGAAATTGAGAAGGTGAAAGAGTACATCGACTTAGGAAGGATGATGATGATGTGTCGAGAGATATGGATGCGGGAATCTAGCAGGGAATAAGAGTAGGGTTGAAGTCTTTAACTAGGATAAAAGATGTATTCAAGGCAATGATGGACAAGATTCTACGTGCTAATCTCTTTAATAGCGCCGTTTTGCCTGCGATGTTATACGCAGGCGAAATGTGTGCTACCACAAAGAAGGAAGATCAGAGACTGGACGCAACACAGAGGGCAATGGAAAGATTGGTGCAGAGAATATCGTTGCATGTACACATCTGAAGCGTGGTAGTTCGCGAGTGGAGTGGAGTGAAGGACGTGATAGAGGAGTACCGAGAGTAGAAGTTCCGCAGTGTCGGATACGTTGCAAAGTTCACAGATATCAGCGAGACTCATACAGTTGCTGAGAGGCATTCGAGAGACCGGAAACGACCACACGGATGACCTTCTCGACGATAGGAAAACAAAAATTATCAAGTGATTCAGGCGAATACGAAGAAGGCTAAGATCAAGAATAAAATAGAAGTTCATTATGGGCAGCTATTTGGAAAGCATCTGTAGACCGGGCAAATTAAGGAATATATATATGTATATATATATACGTGTGTGTGTGTTATTGTGTGTGTGTGTGTGTGTGTGTGTGTGTGTGTGTGTGTGTGTGTCTTTCTTCGTTTTAAGTGACACGTGTAGTTAAATCTCACCAGGTGACTATACACCACACTATAAATACGGTTGATTAGCCACTTTTCTCCCATTTCCGTCTGATGATTGTGCTCGTCATATGAAATTTCACGTAACGGACTCCTAGTGTTCGTAATCATATTTCTTTCGGATTTGTACCTGCTCTGCAATAATAGCATTGAGCTTATATATATATATATATATATATATATATATATATATATATATATATATTGACAAAGTATTGGAGACAGACTTTTTAAATGTTTTTTTAAGGAAATAAGTAATTATGTGATTGCTACAAAGTTTAAACTCAACCTGAATATAGTAAATACTTCAGATAAAAAAGAAAGAGCAAATATTTTCCCCCACCAAAATTTATGGACAAATCAATATATACAATGGTCATTCAATCAATAAGGTAAAATATCATCTAAGGAGTTGGCAATAGTAAGTACTTTTGCATCTTTTTCAATAACATCAATAGTGATGGGTGTTTTATGGCTCAAAAGACTTTCAGCATGGCCTTCTTTATTGACCAATTCGCCCGAGACTTTTTCTTTGCCGGACAGTCTTTTCAACTCAGACTCGTCTTGGTAAACACGTCAATCTGTCACTGAAACGGTGAGTCTTTAATGAATGTCGATGAAGAAGTTTTTGAATGAAGGTAAATGAAGAAGTCTTGAATAAATGTAGATGAAGATGAAAAACGAGGAAGTGAGAATAAATAAAAAGAAGGAATAGCAATAACAACAACAAAAGAGAGAAGACAACATTAGTCAACAATATTATCAGATTACAAATATAAACGAAGTAATGGCGGAGGCGATTAGATTAACGGTGGGGAAGGATTGAAGCAATGGGGTTGGGCAGTTGCATGTCAAAAGAGGAGGTTTACAGAGAAGGTCAGATATCGGTACGGTATAACGCGTTGACTTTGAAATCACTGTGGCTTAGATTGAACCCCTACGAAGAAATGATTCGTTGAGAAAAGGAACGCGAACCGTAATTATTTGAAGCCTGATTTGGCGGCAAACAAGCCGACAGCAGCAGCAGCAGCAACCACTGCAGCAGAAAACATGGTTTCGACAAACGGATTATAATCACAGAGAATGAGAAATAAAATGCGATGATATCAGAAAAAATACAAATAAATAAATAAATAAACGGGTGGGGGTTGGGCTGAAGATTATTTGTTTGTAGAATTTCTTTGTTTAAGAATTTGTTCATTTTATGAGCGAAAACAGAAAACTGAATTTGAGGTCAAAATAAATGTGAGGTAATCCGAGATTAAGATGTGTGCGAGACGGATTAAAGGAATCTGGTTGACACTGATGCTTGCAGGGTCGATAGTTGGAGTAGAGGATGATAAGATCTCTGATTAAGAACAAGAATGAACAAAAATTACTATGACCATAACATTACTACGACTATAACTATTTTCATAATTACTATCTCTTTAAGACCACCGTATTGCTGAGGCTAAAAATACGCCAACTCTATCCCCTACAAAGGATTACGACCCTCTCAAAAGGTCATATACTGAGTATGACACTAAAATGCATCCAGTAATTAAACCTCAGCTCTGAGGAGTATGAAATCAATACTTTGTTTCCGTAATTCCCAGGTCCACTCTGACCTAGAGTGGGCGAACCTGTTACGGTCAACGTTTCGATTAAATAAAACTAATTAAAAATTATTCGTATCTGGTTTCGTTTGGTTTCTTTGTTTAATGGCATATCATCCTTCGTCGATTAAGTAATAACAAGCCATCCTTGTAGAAGGGGTACTATAGCTGGGGGGGATAAGGGGGCTCATACCTTTTCCTAAGAGCATTCGACCGAAAGTGAACATAATAGCACGACTGAAGTTGCTTACTCCGACGTCGCAATCCAACACGCTCTGGTCACAACACCACAGTGTCCCCTTTATTCGTTTCAGAAATATTTGAAACCATACAATTGTATGCAAATTATTCGTATTGCAAAGGAATACTTGAAATTTATTGCCCAGTCAGCTGGGGCTGTAGAATAAATACACTGACTGCACCTCTGCAGAGGGGTAAGACCCACCCCCTAACGAGTGTCCTGGATATGACACTAAACAATCTGATGGTGAGGTTCCAGCAGTGCTGGAGCTTTGGGGAATGCGGAGTACCCCTTCATTGCCATCGCTCCCAGGTCCACTCTGGCTCGGAGTGGTAGCACCTGATAGGGCCCTATCTGTGGGTTAAATAGAACTAACAGCATACTTATGCTAAAATTAATTGAGTAAACTGAATAGCTTAAAATAGAAGCGTTTTTGACAATTAAACCGTACTTACACTTAAACTGCGTGTTCATGCTTAACTGAATTATTTCAAATAGAACTGTTTTTCGACATTAAAACTGTATTTACACTTAACCGAATTGTTACGTACAACTGCTGGAATAGTTAGAAATGGAAATGTTTTTGACCATTAAACTGTGTACTTATGCTAAACTGAATTGTTTTAAATAGAACAGATTATTTACATAAAAATGGATTTGGCGTTAAATAACCTACAAAGGTTGATATGCCATAAAACCCAACAAACCAACCAACCAATTGAAATTCATGTGCAAACAAATTAATATCATTAAATAATAATAGTTACTTAAAACAATTGTGCATAAATTATTAGTATTTATATCGAAGTGTATACATGATAACAGATAACCGTCCATTGGCCTAGCGGTTATAGTGTTCGCCAATGGGCCGGGAGACTGGGGTTCAATACCAGGTCGAGTCATACCAAAGACGCAAAAAATGGTACTTGATGCTTCCTTGCTTAACACTCAGCATTATAAGGTATAGATCAAGAGTAAGTGAAGCAATCCAGGGAAAAGAGTAGCAATTCAAAAGGGGGCTTTCGGGTCGCCCTCGACTACGGTCGCCAAATTTTAGCGTTCTTGCTCTGGGACGAAGCCGACGGCATTAATTTTTTGTTGGCTTTGCTCCAAGCCGGCATTGTCCAGCAAGGCAGACTTGAACCTGAAAGGCCCCCGGCTTCGTCTGGGCAACCTTCGAGTGGGCAAGCTGCATCATTGATACCTTTGTCACCTTTGTATAGCACTGGACCTTACTATCCAATTTAACCTATAATCAGGCATCCGTGCCTGGACTCATATTTGGGTCCATGTCCAGGTAGGATCATCAGGCCCACGTTGCACAAAGTGGGCTGATGACCAGCATAGTCGAGCCGGGCTCAAGCTTCGGCTCGTACCCGACTTTCCCTTCCTCTAATTACCACTATAATCTGATCTTCGGGTCATTTGACTTTGTGCCAAGTCTTGACTGATGGGAGGCAGAGACAAATAACGGTATACATAATAACAGATATCTCCTGACTAATTCCATATTCATTCTCTTTTATTGGGACTGACTTAATTATATATATATATATCCGTGTGTGTGTGTGTGTGTTTCCTCGTGTAAGTGTCATATGTGCTTAGATCTTACCACATGACAATCTTCTCGTTCGGTACCAAAGGAATTAATTGAAGAAAAATTGGCCTAACGCCACGGTCTTCAATGAGAGACACACACATACACATATGCTAGTCCATCGCGTAATGGCTACTGTCGTAAGAAATGGACTCGGCGACCCGAGTTCAAATCCTGGACTAGGCTATTTGTATTTCACCTAGCGTTAATACCCTCGAGAAAGGTAGGGATCCAACTATTAGCCTCCAGTTATTGGTAAATTGTCGGACAGACTGAACTCTTTAACCTTGGCATGGCAACCGGTCAAGGAGAAGGAAAACTCTGAATTCAAATCTGTTAAACTCTGCTTAAAAATTGACCTTGTGTCGCACCCTGCTCGTGCAAATGAGTTCGGTAAATATATATGCTTCTCCTCCCTACCTCATTCACTCACTCACACACTCTCTTTCAATTTATCAATCAATATATATATATATATATATGACGAGAAAGTTACGAGCGAGGGAGAGGGAGACGTAATTAAACGGTTATCGTCGTAAAAAAATGACGTGTCGAGTTCAAATCCTGAACATTTCACTTCGCACTAATACCCTCTGAAAAGGCATTAATCTATCTCTTCTCTCCAATACCTAGCAATGAGTAAATACGACTACAAATTGGGCTCTCTAGCTTTGGTAGGGCAATCAGCCTAAGAGAAGAAAGAGCTCTGAATTGAAAAACTGAGAAGTCTTATACAGAAAATCAATGGCACACCATTCTTCTATTATTAGCTTATCCAAAAAAGTGTGGTCGGTCCTTCTCAAGCCTTCACCGTAATATACAAATTACCTGTGTAAGTTATGTAGAAATTAACTGAACAGTTGAGTAGCCATACGTTGTGCGTGACAAAAGAGATAAGACTATATACGTGGTGCCTTCAATAAGTTTCCAGACTGTTTTATACAGGCATTTAAAATTGTTGTGGACTCTTGACAATTCAGTATGTTATTGCTATACATCTTATGAGATGACTGACTAATTTTTATGATTTCACGTTCAAATGAACAGTTACAGCAGCAATTGGAATACACCCTACTAAAGTCTGATTGTCACAGCTGGTGAATTTCAAAAATGCAATCTGGACGTGAGGACACTTTAGAAGAACGATATGCAATAAAATTCTGTTTTAAACTTTGAAAAAAATGCCACAGAAACTTGTGGAATGCTTCAAACTGCTTTTTGACCATCTTGCATGAACCGAGCATCAGTTTCTGAGTGGCATAACAGATTCAAGGAAGCCAGGGAGTCTGTGATGGAAGATGAGAGGTGTGGGAGGAGTAAAGAAGCCAATACACCAGAGTTGATTGGCCAAAGGGTTAGGGTTAGGGTTACAATGTTGAGCTTTTAAGGGAGTTCAGGAAGAGATTCCGTCGGAAGAGGCCTGCACTCTTCAAATCAGGTCAGTGGCATTTCCACCAGGACAATGCACCAGTCCACAACTCCATCCTTGTCATAGACTATTTGACCAAGATGGGCATCAAGACGGTTTCTCAGCCTCCCTATAGTCCAGACCTTGCTCCCTGTGAATTTCAGAGGCTTGCCAGTTGATGTGAAATTGGCACCATCTTTAAAACACGAACTTTGCTTTTCATGAGTTCATTTTCTGCGAAAACAGATGCATTTACGGGAAGTGCAAGATCATCTGCGTAGTCTGCATCTGTAATAGTTTCGGCGGGATATCGTCTCTCTTATAAAATAAAATGGAAGTTCCTCCAAGCAGTAGCCATGTCAGTATATTTGTATGACAGCACCACTTGCACTTTAACAAAATGCTCGAAGAAAAATCTTGATGTGATGTACACACGGATATTGTGTGCTATTTGTGAACAAATCCTAGAAGTTGCACCCCACAAAACAGCATCTGTATGGCCACTAACCTAAAATCTTACAAACCATCCAAGACATGCTGGAAAAGCAGGGACGAACTCAAACGACGTTTTTTGTGGACTCTATTACATGTATAGACCAGTGTTGGCCGACAAACAAAAACTTACAGTAGTCTGTTCAATGCGGACACTGGATACCGTCAAAAAGATCTACCAAGTGTGATTGCCGATATAATTCGTGTTATATGAACGACCCGATGAACACACACACATATACACACACACACATATAAAGATGAATCAACAAAGTGTTCGCCAATGGACCTGGAGACCTGGGTTCAATCCCAGGTCGCGTCATACCAAAGACTTTAAAAATGGTACTTGATACCTCCTTGCTTAACACTCAGCAATATAAGGTTTGTATAAAGGGTAAAGTAGAGCAATCCAGGGAAAGGAGTAGCGCCTTCCCCTACACCTCAGTGTAGTAGCTATTGAAAAGGGAGCCTTCTGGTCGCCCTTGACTACGGTTGCCAATCATATATGCAATAAGAGAAGTGAGAAAAAGGCATCAGTGACTTAGCATATCCATTTGCTGTGTGAAAATTGTTTTCTGGCATCCAACTGTCTTCAAATGACCTTTCTATGTCTGTTGACAGGACACCAGGCAAATGAGCTTCTTATTTTGGGAGGTATTTAACAAAGCCTACAAGGAATGTGTTTCAAATTAGGCATGACTTCTTGGCTTCTTTAAATGTTTATTAAGGTGTTAATGCATCACCCCAACTCTGACCATCCTATTTCAAAACAGCACCCTTCAGTATATATATATATATATATAGAGAGAGAGAGAGATAGCATTCACATACAAGTATGCCAGGGTGGACTTAAATATTGTTAGGCTGACCAAGATACTTTCATGAAATGGGACCAAATGATGTCTATTTTTCAATGTAGTCCCTCTTGCAATTCATACACCTCTTCCATCGATATTCCAGTCCTTAGATCCTATTAATAAAAAAGATCATCAACAATAAATATAACGTCATCATATGAACTTTTCATTTCATCCTCATATATAAGAGTTGTATATATAAACTTTAGATATATATATATATATATATATATGACCTAAATATGTGCTACATATAATAAACAGCTTAATTATTAACAGTTCTATTTAAAAATGATATTTTATAAATTTCTAGCGAATTGTTGCAAATGTCTTGAAAAATAATATTCGCGAAACATGAAATGAAGTGTTTTAAGAAACAACAATAATTAAATTCACAAAACAAACCATTTATAAGCAAGAAAAACGAAATAATTGGGCGTTTTGAAATTACAATATTCGATAATTACAATCTATAATGTATCCTAATTGTTGGGAATTTACGAACTTAATTCCACATAAAAATAAGACATATCTTTTAGGAGCAGGTATTCATCTTCATATATTCTAAGCAAGATACATCAACTCAACAAGGCAAAAACATGAGGACGACCTTTTTAAAACACACGCGGTGTTCTTTTTATTTAAAGAGTACAAAAACTAGGGACAGATAACCAGAACCTTATTCAAATGGGTGAATTAGGGTAGATAACTCAGGCCCGACAATTCCATTATCAGTAGTTCTAACAAGTACAGACTAGAGGGATAAGTTCAAATCTAATGAGTTCTCCCAATCTACTTAGATAGTTTTCAATAGACTTCTGAGATCAATTGGAAAGTATTTTTACCCATTTTTCAATCGTATGTTTTTCTAAATTCTTAAATTACATGGCTATGCCACATTCGTTATTTTATTTCGCTCTCAACATAAAGTATTTTCTTTTTTCTTTTCTTTTCTTTAAAGGATTATCTTCTTGTGCTATCTAATTCCAAAGCCACTCTTGTAGAAGAATAGTAGTGGAACTATTTAGCTAGGGATTAAGGAGTTTAAGCTTTTCTCAAGGGAATGAGTCCGATAGTGGACGTAATACTGCGACTAGAGTTCGAACTTACTTTCTATAATGTTGTATTCCAGTATATTAGCCCCTATGCCACGAGTTCAATCCCACCCCACAAATTCTACATAGGATTTTTATTCAGTTCATCAAGCTGGCCATGGATGGAACATTGATAGTGAATTCTAATCAATTTTTGATAAAAACTTATGAGTGTCCCTGTGATTTTTTAGCATAAATGACCAATGGCATCCAAAATCCAACATTTTTCATTCAAAATCACAAAATAATTACTTTTTTTTCATTGTCTTTTTAATTCAAATCAGTTTTCAAAATAAATAAAACAACTCAACAGCTATTTCCTCGCTGTTTGATGGGAGCGATACTATTCTTGGAACTTTATGACTCTTCGTTTTCTTCTTTGCATCGTGAGCTCGAAATTCTGGCTTCTTCGGGAAATCACTCACAAACTTCTAACGAGAATTTAAGTGATTCTCCTTCGGAAGACCTTCAAATTACTGCGATTCAAAGATTGTGAAATTGTTGGCCATTAAGCTTATACTCCTGTCCCTGCCAAATGCATAGCTTTTGTTCGGATTGTTCTTTTAAAAATGTTGCCAAAGATACGTATGATAGATTGTTCGACTCACTTTAAGAATATCTCCCTGCGTTCACACTTGTTCTCCAAAGGACTAATTTTAAGTTTTAGAATAATCTACAAAACTGTTGACAGTTCTATTTTAAAATGAAATTTTATGAAGTTCTCGCAAATTCTTGCGAATGTAAACATGAATAATGTTAGAAGAACATGAAAACAAGTGTTTAAGAAATACTAAACAATAATTACAAAACAAAACAATGCTGATATGACGTTCCAATGATTTATTATCAAACGGAACAACATTAAAACCAAGCAAAAACTTCCACACACACACACACACACACACATATACATATATATATATATATATATATATATATATATACGGGGTGATTGAAAAATAACTCTCTAATTTACTTCTCATATCTATTTCTAATAAAAAATTATGATTAAAAATTGAATTCTAAGAATTTTAAATTAAGGAGTTTCTTTTTAATCAACCTATATATATATATATATATTACTATTGTTAAAGTAGCTTGCTGTGTCTATAGATAAACAGTGTTCAATATTATTGATAGAACGTATATATTTAAGTTAGGAGAGCGTAGAGTTAACGGTGCTTAGCAACTGTCAGTTTCTCGCCTATCATCAGACTTGTTTTGATGAATGCATAGACTAGAAACTGACCGTTGACTACGCTACCCTAACTTAAATATCTACGTTATATAGCGCAATCATCATCATCATCATCATCATGTCGCGCTGGTAGCACGGATATCCCTGGCCCTCTCTCGCTACTCCTCCCTATCGTTCATCGCCCTAGGCAGGTCTTCCGGACAACATCCCGTATCCTCACATAGCTGCTGAATGTATGTTCGTGCTGGTCGTCCTGCTTTTGCACGGCCATGTGTGGGGGTCCATAAGAGTACATCTCTTATGAGTTCGTCCCTGCTTCTCCAGCAGTATCCTGCATGTCTGGTTCGTCTAACTTGAATAGTTTTCGTGATAGGAGGCAGGTGGCCGTACAGTTGGTGTCTTGTGGGGTGTTGCTGCCAGGACTTGTTAAGGATTGCATGTAGCATTCTTGTGTAATTGCCGTCTAGCTTCTTCTCCAGCCGTTTTGTTAGCGTCCATGTAGTGCAGCCATATAGCAGTATCGATGTGACCGCTGCCTGGAAGAAACTGCGTTTCATTTTATCGGTTAGGTCTGATTTCCATATAATCGATAGCCTATTGATAGCTGTCCATGCTTTCGTTAACCTCGTTTCGATGTCCTTTTCGGTTGATTCGACGCTGCTTCCTAGGTAAGTGAATTTGTCTACTAGTTTAAGAGGGGTTCCTTCTAGAGTGGAGATGTCCCCCGTTTGATTATAGCACATATATTTCGTTTTGTGTGCATTAACATAGAGGCCTGTGCCTGCGCCTGCTCGTTCCAAACTATGCAGTAGTGTTTCGGCTTGGTCGGGTGTATTTGCCAGTATCGCTATGTCATCGGCTTAGTCGGCGTCGGTAATTGTTTTTGCGGGGTACCTTCTGCTTCTTTTTTTCGTCAGCTCGAAGCCATTCTCTCTGATTTTGTCAATCGATGTTCTAAGTACGTAGTCTAGACAAATGATAAAGAGGTGCGGAGCCAGCGTGTCCCCTTGTAGTACTCCTGCTACAATGTCGAAGTATTCTGTGTCTCCATCTGGTGATCGTACTTTTACTTTGGTGTTTCTATAGAGAATCGTTATTGCTGCTAGTGAAACGTAAAAAGCCTCATCCAGGATTCGAACATGGCTCGCTGAGTCCATTTCTTACGGGGATAAACGCTACGCCACGTATGATATTGATGTATTTCAAAAGAAATTGTTTCTCACGATAAATATTGATTGATTGATTGATTGATTTTAATGAAATGTCAACAAGTTAGAGAGTATTTTATGCCTTACGGTTAGAGAATCACGTTCATTGTACATTAATATTTACTTTTTATGAGAGTTTTTTAATTTCATTTTCGGTTGTTTGGTTTTATTTTTTGCACATGGTCCTTTCGAATACGAATCATTTTTAATCGGATCTTTTTGACCCATAGATGGTACCCTAACAGATACAACCATTCTGAGTTAGAGTGTGCCTGGGAGTAATGGTAATGAAGGGGTACTCCAAATTCCCTTGATGTCCAGAACTAGAACCTCACCATCAGATGCAGTTAAGTGTCATACCTAAAACACCCATTTTTAGGGGTCTCGGTCGTACTGCTTTGTAGAGGATACAGTCAGCTTATTCTCGACTCCATCAACTGGATAACATAATAATGATGTACGGTGATGGTGTTGGTCGTGGTGATGTGGTGGTAAGATAACAAAAATCCTTATGAAGATAATGTTGATATTGGTTGTGGTAGCGGTGGCAGTGGGATAAGACAAAACAAAATAATCTCGCAGTGATGATGTTAAATCTCATAAAACTAACTTAAATAAAATGTTGAGACTAGAACAATGAGACTTATACGGTTTGTAGATCTCATAAAGAGCTTTCCACTCACCAGGTTTCATTTAGATATGTTCGTTAACGTTTCGTTAAATGACAGATTACAACATTTTCAGGTATTTTCCGCGAGATTCTAAGAGTTGACTAGAATTAGATCAGAGCTTTCAATAAGTTCCTGAAAACCGAAGTGAAATTACTGGTCACTACAAGTATTTTCATAAATATGAACTTTCTTTTTTCATTATTTTGGGTAAAATCAGAAAAACGTTAAATCTTTTTTTTTTTTTCAATATTCATTTTTATACTAGTAAAAAAAAATTATGTTTGTTTGTTTGGTTGGTGGGTTGGTTGGTTGGGTTTTACGGCATATCAACCTTTGTAGGTTATTTAATGCCAAATCGATTTTTTTATAAATAAATTGTTCTATTTCAACCAATTCAGTTTAAAGTGTGTACTCAGTTTAAATGTAAAAAATATTTCTATTTCAAGCTATTCATTTTAGTCAAGCAATTCGGTTTAATATAAGTATAGTTTTTGATTGCACTGTTAAATGTTAAAACAGTTCTATTTCAAAGAATTCAGTTGAGCGTAAGTACAGTTTCAATGTCAAAAACAGTTCTATTTCAAGCAATTCAGTTTAGCATACAAAAACAGTTCCATTTCGAGCAATTCAGTTTAGCATAAGTAAAAGTAAAGTTGGCGACCGTAGGTGAGGGCTACCAGAAAGCTCCCTTTTCAATAGCTACTACAACGAGGTGTAGGGCAGGGCGCAACTCCTTTCCCTGGATTGCTCCACTTTAACCTTGATACGTACCTTATATTGCTGAGTGTTAAGCAAAGAGGTATCAAGTACCATTTTTAAAGTCTTTGGTATGACGCGACCTGAGATTGAACCCAGGTTTCCCGGACCATTGGAGAACACTCTACCTAGGCCCATGATAAGTACGCATTTTAAATGTTAAAAGAGTTTTATTTCAAGCAATTCAGCTTCGAATAAGTACACAGTAAAGTTCTATTTATCCCATAAATAGGACCCTATCAATTGCTACCACTCCGGGCTAAAGTGGACCTGGGAGCAATGGCAATGAAGGGGTACTCCACATGCCCCAAAACTCCAGCATTACTGGAACCTCACCATCAGATTGTTCAGTGTCATATCCAGGACACTCGTTGTTGGGGGGGGGTCATACCCCTCCACAGAGAAGCAGTCGGTGTATTCTATAGCCCCAGCTGACTAGGCAAAAAAAAAGTATTTCACTTTTAAATGTAACAAAATATCATATAAAATTAGAAAGATTAACGAAGGAAGTATATTTTTAAAAAATACACTTATTTTTATTTTATTCTAATTGATTTCTATATAAAAAAAAATTATGCATTGAATTACTTCAAATAAGACTTAGAATAAAACAATAATATTCGTAATCAATTACACCAAGAAATTATTTATAAATCCCGATTTTGTTAAAACTAGTACGCAGATTATCCACAGCATATACTATGTAAAACTTTATCTCTAGAGCCTTATCACCAGATGCAGTATGGTATCAAACCTAAAACACCCTTAAATGTATTAATAACATGGTTCTGCCTGACATTCATGTCAAGTGGGTGTTATTAATCTGTAATAGCCCGGTCCCAAGGGTTGATTGCTTTACAGAGCTGAGTTGATAGCTTGACGCCCGAGGCTCTCAAGTATGGTAACTACTGATGAGACCAGACATTTTTTAATAGCCACGCATGAACCTCAATTTGTGCGTGGTTCTTCCACAATAAAATGACATTGTACATATATCAGCTTGATGGGAAGTCGGTTAAATCCCGTTAATAACACTGGCTGTTTTGAGGCGAATGTAACTCTGCTAGATTTTAATAGTGACGTAGTTATTTAACAGTGAGAATATAATGGAAATATCTCAGTGAAATGTGACGTCGATGGTAAGGAAGTTTCGCTTACAGAAATATAGACACATAATCGCCATTATAATAAGATTTGAAAATAAGAGGTCATAATCGTGTTGCATATTGACCCTCGAGCGAGCCGTCAATCAAGAGACGAAACAGGTGCATCCGGTCGAAGATATCGGAATATCACCTTGACTTCGGTGGTTGAATTCGGTGCAGATGCGTACGCCCACAGGAAGCAGGTGGATGTCAAACAATTATATAACCAGGTGCCACAGACGGCTTGAGTTAGTTGGAGTTCGAGTTCCAGTCACAGTTTGAGATAGGATGCCCGCGGAGTGAGAACCAGCCCCAGACAGAGGGATTGGACCCGCAGTGACCCCCGGTTGAGCAGCCCTTCCAGAATGCGAAAGAAGTGCTGCTATGGTCAGAAGAACTTTGGGTCAATATGTAGCAGTCTGTCCCCGTCTCCAACTCACCTCTCACACACAACCAATATCAACCCTTTCGAATAAAGTGTGAGAGGTATAACTTTATAAAGAAATGTGTTCGTTTGTTCATTGAACGTCGTCATTATGTTTCTGCTTACATCTGCATGTATATGAGTATACAACAATCGAAGAATAAAATATCTTTTACTCTAGCTCTTCCCATCACTCTCGGCTTTCTGTGCTAATTTTTCCTAATTTGCTGATTCAGTTAAATTAGTCTGTAAAGAATAAAATCACAGTCATTTCTCTTTGATTATGGATTTCTTTGAAGAGTTAGCTTTCTTGATCACAATGTAAACCGCTATTGGGTTGTATATATAAATACAATCGCATGTGTAGATAAAGCGAATAGTATCAATAATATAAAACAATTTTCTTAACCGAGATTTAAATTAAAATAAAATGATGGAGAATGTAACGTAAATATCTAAGGGAACTGTGACACCGGTGTTAACGTAGGTTCGGTTACAGACATACCCATGATTTCTATTATCATGAGATTGTAATAAGCAACTCAAATCTAATTTTGACAATTAATTAATAACTTGAATAGAATTTTATATATTTTCCACAAAGCTGTCTAACATTGCCTCTTCCACAATTTGTAAATCTAATATAAAGCATTTTTTTTCCATTTAGTTCGTCTTATAACCCAATATAAAATAAGACAGAATAGAAAAATTTTAAATAAACAAAATTTGTAGCAGTTATCAAATTTTGTGGCCTACTTTATTACTTGCTGCTTTTACTAAATCCGTGTGTTGTGCATAAAAAAAAAAAAAAACATTAGCTCATTTTTTGGATGGCTGTGAAAGAGTAGGCAGCTCCTCTGTGTATTCAAAAGTTAAATATATATCTCGAAACTAACATCTTTTTATTATGTGTATTTAATAAATGTGTCTCTCTTTGGTAAAAATTGGGATTATTCGCCAAGTACGGCTTCATGGCCGAGTGCTCATAGGTCAAGCTTTCTTTACGATACCTTTTTTTTATTAGATGTTGTTCTTTAAGAAGGTTCCTTAGAAGATCTTGCAGGAGATGGATGAGGTACTTGCACTAGATGAACCAATCAATCACCCGTAGTGTTATGGTTATCGTCGTAGGAAATGGACACGGCGAATCGAGTTCAAATTCTGGGTGAAATTTTTTGGTTTGGTTTGGTTTGGTTTCTTTGTTTAATGGCATATCAACCTTTCTAGGTTATTTATGCCAAAGCCTAGAAGAACAGTAGTGGTACTATTTAACCCATAGTTTGAAGAATAAGGTTTATACCTTTCCCAAGGGTATTTGCCCGATAGTGAACGTAATAGCGCGATTGGAGTACGAACTCGCTTACTACGATTCCGCAGTCCATCGCTTTAACCATTACACCACAAGGACACCTCCCTGAAATTTAATTTCACATAGCAAAAGTATGAATCCAACTATTCTTTCCTCTAGCTATTAATAAATAGTAAGAAAAATTGAACTCTTTAACCTTGTTAGGAAAACTGGTCTAGGAGAAGGAAAACTCTGAACTCAGACCCATTAAATTCTGCTTAAAAATTGACCTTATGTCACATCCTGCTTGTGAGGAAGGGTTGGGTAAATACATAAATGTACCTATAAAAGACTTACACACCGACGCCACCGCGCGTGTGGATCCTTGATTAGAATCATTCACAGTCATCCTGTTGCGTATCAGGGCTTTCGTTTATTTATTAATTTGATTCTTTTTTTTTTCTTTTTTTTTTTCTTTTTTTTGTTGAATCGAGGGTCTCACTCACTTTTCGACCAAACTGCTTTGTATCTTTGCTTTTACAGATCGCAAACATTGCATATATTTGTATTTTCCATTCATTGTGCACATTATATCCTTTCTGTACATTCTCTTTCAGAATGTTATCTTTCGACTGTAATTAAACGTACTTTTGTTATCAAACCTTGCATTTACTTCCTATTTCCTTCTTCATTTCATTTCGATAACACATCATCCACCTTACATGTACAGCTCAAAACATACGAAATTTAATCTTTGCAATCCTATATTGTTAAACACGATAATGTTACCGACTAAGATTTGCTTAGTCTGGCACACACACCTCATAGTATCATGTATTACAAATCAGTCTCTCATCTCAACACTAAACAGGGTCAACGTTACTTAACTTTGATGATCTAACGGAACCTGCACCTTAAAACCTCTGTTCTCGGAGAATTCATGTGGCTTAATAACGTCATGTCAATGTGGAAAAGGGTTTGGTTTGGTTTGGTTTGGTTTCTTTGTTTAATGGCATATCAACTCTTTTTAGGTTATTTAATGCCAAAGCCATTCTTCTAGAAGAACAGCTGTACTGCTATTTAACCCATAGCTGGGAGGATAAGGGGTTCATACCTTTCCCAAGGGTATTTGCCCGAAAGTGAACGTAATAGCGCGACTGGAGTACGAACTAGCGTACTACGATTCCGCAGTTCATCGCTTTAACCATTACACCACAAGGACACCCCCAAAAGGGTTTGGATAGGTCAACTTATTTGGTTTAATGCCATATGAACCCTTTATGATTATTTAATGCCAAAACCAGTTTATATATATATATATATATATATAGTGTAATCGGATAGAAACTCAAACTTGGTTAAGTCGTCATAATAAATTTATTTCGGCGGGGAATATTACAATACTGTCAATTTCGTCAGATTTTTTACATGCTTTTCTCATATGATATTCCTCATATATTCTATAAAAAAAAAAATCCACACCCACTGTCTTTGGACGCTGACTGGATATTATATATATATATATATATAGTCTGTAATCGTATAGTTTATGGGTAAATTCATTTTTAACGAGTTGGAGGTCATTTGTTAGCACACAGTTAACGGATTTCAAGTACATTAAATGATTAAATAGTTCTATTTGACCCATTGATGGAGCCCTAACAGGTACTGCCACTCTGGGTCAGAGTAGACCTGGTAGCAATAGCAATAAAAGAGTACTCTATATTCCTCAAAGCTCCAGGACTGGAGCCTCACCATCAGTTGGTTTGGTGTCATACCCAGGAGATTCGTTGGAGGGAGTGTCTAAACCCTCTATAGTAGATTCAGTCGGCGTTTTCTTCACCCACAGCCAACAGTAAGGAGTACTGACAAGTCCCTGAGAATAATATTTGAATGTAATGTAATTAATTATAATTTCTTTCTTTCTGAAATTCTTAAAAATTTACGGGATGTGAGCAAAAAGAATCAAATCTAAAACTTTAATCCTTTTTATAAGCAGTATTTGTCCATTTACGTACGGTTTGTAAGATGGTCATTATTAAAAATAGAGTATGTAGTGTTACTTTTACAAAAAGTCTAGGATAATTATTTGTATTGAAATGACGTTTTATTTTTCATTATCGTTTATTTACAACGTATTGTAAAATGATCATTAGTGAAAATAAAGTATGTAATGTCGCTTTTACAAAACGTTTAGGATAATTGCTTGTATTGAAAGGACATTTTATTGGTCGTTATCGTTTATTTATTGCATTTATTTAAAATAGTCATTATTAAAAATAGTGGCTTTTATTAAACTTTTTTGATAATAATTTGAATTACAAACGACTTCCTTTACTTTTTTATATTTGTCAATATCTCTTAATTTACAGATGCTCCTTTTAAAAAATAAAGAATTTACCTTAACTTTTATGAAAATTAAGTACAACGAGACATATTAAAAGATTTTATTTGTCTTTATCGTTAGTTTACAACATATTGTAAGATGGTCATTATTAGAAAGAAAGGATATAACGACACTTTTATTAAAGTTTAGAATAATTATTTGTATTAAGAGGGTTTTTTTTATTTCTTTTGTTTTTTTCTTTGTTGTAAGGAAGGGTTGTACGTATTGTAAGATGATAATCAAGGATACTGAGTCGCGTTTCTTAAAGTTTAGGTTAATTATTTTCATAGAAAGGGGATATTTTATTTGACTTTATCATTTATTTACGCCGCATTGTAAGACGGTCATTGTTAAAAGTAAAGAATATACAGTCGATTTTTTTAAAATTTAAGATAATTATTTGTACTGAAAGGACATTTTGTCTTTGAGGTTTATTTACTACGAATTGTAAGATGATTATTATTGAAAATAAAGTAGATGGAGTCGCTTTTATTAAAGTTTTATTTGTCTTTCTTTTTTCTTTAAGATGGCCATTATTAAAAATAAACTTGTAGGAGTGACTTTTATTAATATTTACGATAATTATTCGAATTGCAAATGAGTTATTTTTTGTTCTTTGTTTTTTTGTTGTTGCTGGGGGTTTTTTGGGGGGTGAGGGGGTTGTTTTTGTTTTTGTTTTTTTGTTTCTGTTTTTGTTGTTTTTTGTCAATATCGCTTATTTACAGCGTGTTGTAAGATTGTAATTATTTTTAAAAAAATAGCTATAGAGATGCATTTATTAAAGTTTAGGATGATTATTTGTATTGAACGGAAGTTTTATTTCTATTTTTGTTTTGTTTGTTACTACGTATTGTTAGATGCTAATTAAGTATACTGAGAAACGTTTCTTAAAATTTAGGATAATTGACGTTTTATTTGTTTGTTGCTTTTTTTTAATTCACTACCTTTTCTAAGATGGTCATTATTAGAAATAAACAATATAGAAACGCTTGTATTAAAGTTTAAGATATTTTTTTCAAATTGAAAGGATGTTTTATTTTATTTTTTTATTGTTTGTTTGCTACCTGTTTAAAGATGATCATTGTTAAAAATAAAGAATTTAGTGTTACTTATATTAAAGTTTAAAATAGTCATTCGTTTTTAAAGGCTTTTGTTATTTGTTTTTATCGTTTATTTAAAACAGTCATTATTAGAAATAAAGGATTTACATATTGTTTTTAGTAATTGAACAATTTTCATAAAACTTCAATGATTCTAATTTGGTTTGAAAAAATTGTCTAGTTTTAAACGATTAATTTAGATGCCAAGACAAAGCCTAAAATAAAATTTTAGGTTGTATCAATGTTTTTTAAGTTATTGAATTTATTTCTTGTATTCTAAAAAACACTGTCCATATTTACCAATCCCTCCGCTCGGGCAAGACATGACACAAGGTCAATTTTGAAGCAGAGTTTAACAGGTTTGAATTCAGAGTTTTCCTTTCCAGTCTGCCCTACTATTTACCCATAGCTGGAGGGAGAATAATTGGATTCATACCTTTCCCAAAAACACTATCGTCTGAAGTTATAATCGTAAAAATTGGATCCATACCTATAGTAAAATAAATAGCAGATACAGAGAGATAAATCTTTGAATCCTTTAAATTTTAATATAAGGACATGTTTTCTCGATAACAGCTGGTAATCTATTACCCATTGATTTTGTTAACTGTTTTTTTTTTCAACAGATTTAATTTCAGACATGACCGTTTTAATTGCTTCCCATAGGTCTGCTTTGTTGTTATATTGTTTACCACTTTCATCTGATTTTATTTCATTATTGACCATAGATTTTCAATCGGATTCAGATCAGGACTTGATGGTAGCCGCTCCATTATCTTCTCTCCAGTAAAGGAAGTATTGTCGTGTATAAATACACACGTCACTTTCAAACTGCGAGACTGAGATTTATCCCATCCAAAGAATGTCTTGACCATAAAATCGCCATAGTTATCACAGTTCAGTTCAACTCATTCATAGACTTTGAATAGTCCAATAATGTTATCTCGATATTATCTCCTCGTTGCCTTCTTTTAGCCACAGGAACATTTGAATTGGATAAAATCCACCCCTTGACCCATCCATCAAGACCATCAAATGTCACTCAAAATTTGTCCATTAAAATTACTTTAGAAAATTCAATCATCAGGTTTTTATTGGCTCAATTTTGACGCTTTGAAATATTTGCATCTGTGAGAAGAGGTTGCATAGAAGAGTTTTTTTTTACAGATCTGAATTCACAAAATATTCTTCATTATTTTTCCTTCTTGACTCTCTCACTTCCAGCCTTTCCAAAGATCTTAGCACTGGTCAATAATGGTCATTTCACAATAATTCGCTTTCATCTCGAAGAGGCAAGTTATTGCAGCCTTTTCCTTTGTTTGGAGTTGTCAGCTTCTCAGCTTAGTTATATTTTCAACATCCTTCTTTATCGTTCGATGATCACTGTAAAGCTCCTTTGATATCTCCAAAATGGACATTCATTCACTCGATAACGTTGTTAGTTTCTGTTTTACAGCAGTTACTGAATCCTTCCTTTTATCCACGTTTCAACATATATTATAGACAAAAAGAACAAAACAATTTTTATGAGATTTCAGAGGTCTTAAGTTCATATTAGTTTAATCGGCCTATTAACTTCAGTCAGTCTATTTTCATAAATTCAAAATATCTTGAAAATTAACTATTAAAAATAGCAGAAAATTTAATTAAATATTACGCTAAAAGTAGAATTTGACAAATATTGATTCTGGACTTTTTGAGTTATTGAGGTTTATTTCATTTGTATAATAACTGGGTGGTGTAATGGTTAAAGCGATGGACTGCGGAATAGTAATAAGCGAGTTCGAACTCCAGTCGTGCTATTACGTTTACTTTCGGACAAATACCCTTGAGAAAGGCATGAACCCCCTTATCCTTTACGCTATGGGTTAAATAGCACAATTACTGTTCTTCTAGGAGAATAGCTTTGGCATTAAATAACCTACAAAGGTTGATATGCCATTAAACAAAGAAACCGTATAATAACTCCCGACAGGCTCTGGATTCACTTTTATTAAAGTTTACGATAATTTTTCGCGTTGAAAGGACGTTTTATCTGTCTTTATCGGGTGGACATTGAAAAATAAATGAAAGTAAAAGAGTAAAAAGTAACAATAAAACAAAATTAAATCATAAAATCATAAAAACACAAACTAAAATCAATATAAAAGAAATAAGTTCCCTCGAATTCCTTTGATAAGAAGAACAATCTGAACATGATTGGAAAAAGAAAAGGTTTCCCGGTGTGAAAAAAAGACTGTTTGAACCGTGAAAGCAACAATTTCTCCCTTATAACCTCATTGCAACTTTAATAATAAAGTTGTCATAGTAGGTTTATTGGATAGTTGTCATTCCTTCATTCATTCCGTTTCAGTTAAAACAACCAGTCAAAAGAAAAAATTTCTATTGGAGTTTTAAAATACGAATTTGATACAATGCCAACGACAACCTCATAATAGTGACCCCTACCCACCGATATATATATATATATATAATATATATTAGATTTATATATTCAATGCCATGGAATTTTGTCTCTGACCCCTATATAAATCTAATATCTATTCATTTTTTTTTTTTTTATTATTATTATTATATAAGAGCTCTATCCTAAATATTGAGCACTCTCCATACTATATTCCACTTGGCTCGCCACTAACCCACAAAGTGATTTAGTGACAACCAACACAGTGTGTGTATGTGTGTGTGGTCTTCAGAGTTCTTCAGAGGAAGATTTTATCTATTGAATCATTTCCCAACGTTAAAAGCTTCGTTTTTTAGACCTTCATTGAGGTGTGTGAGTTAATAAATGAAAGAAAAAAAGATGAGGAAGTTTTAAAATATTCACTTTCCGTTGGTAGCGTTCTGTTTCAAATTTGTGTGATACAATTACAGTTCCAAAATTTATTTTTAAAAATTCATATCACATCTTTCTATCTATCTATCCACACGCACACATATATATGGGTTAATATTTATATTATATTGTTAATATAACCTTTTACTCAATCAAGAATTGAAACAAGGACAAACTGATCTACCAAACATGAAGAACTGAGTTTATTTTTTTACATTCACTCATGTTGATTAATTAAAAAAAACTTGATGCAGACTCTTCATTTACAGAAAACATTTTCATTATTTTTTCGCTCGTTGTCTTGAAACCCGACACAAATAACTACAATGGCGAAAAGCAAAGTCAGAAAAGTCCCAACATTTATACATGCAGCAATGGACATGTGGTTCACTATTTGCATGGCCCACTTCAAATTAAGGCTTATCTTGAATGAAAACAATCATCATCAACATCATCATCATGTCGCGCTGTCAGCACGGGTCTCCCTGACCCTCTCTCACCACCAGTCTCTATCGTCCATTGCACCCGAGAGGTCTTCAAGGTTACATGCTGTATCGACACAGAGCTGTTGTATATTGGTTCTAGCTGGTCGTCCTGCCTCTGCTCGTCCATGTGAAGAAGTCCACAGGAATATATCACTTATGAGTTCTTCCTTACTTCTCCAGCAGTGTCTCGCATGTCTGGTTCGTCTAACTTGGATAGTTTTCGTGATGAGTGATCGGTGACCGTACAGCTGCTGTTTTGTGGGGTGTTGCCTCCAGGACTTGTTCAATATTGCTTGCAGCATTCTTGTGTTATTGCCGTAAAGCTTTTTCGCCTTATGTTTAGTTAGCGTCCATGTAGTGCATCCATATAGCAGTATCGACATGACCGCCGCTAGGAAAAACTGCGTGTTATTTTATCTGACTTCCATATGACCGATAGCCTATCGATAGCTGTCAATGCCTTTACTAGTCACGTATTGACATCTTTCTCAGTTGATGAGACACTACTTCCTAGGTAGGTGAACTTGTACACAAGTTTCAGAGGGCTACCATTTAGTGTGACAATTTCGCCTCTTTGATTAAAGCACATGTATTCCGTCTTGTCTGCCTTGACATGGAAGCGTATGCCAGCAGCTGTTCGTTCCAGACCATGCAGCAGGGTTTCTACTTGAGTGGGTGTATTTGCTAAAAACGCTATGTCATCGGTGTGGTCTGCATCCGTAATTGTTTGCGCGAGGTATATTCTGCTTCTTTCCTTTGCCAGCTTGAAACCGTTATCTTTCATTATATCTATAAACGTTCTAAGCACGTAGTCTCGGAAAATTATAAACAAGTATGGGGCTAATGTGTCTCCTTGCAGCACACCTGCTACAATGTCAAAGTAGTCTGTGTCTCCATCCGGGGAGCGGACTTTTACTTTTGTGTTTCAATATAGCATCATTATGGTTGCAGCAGTTTCTTTGGGGAGGCCGTAGGCGAGAAGTATTTGTTCCATCTTCCCTCTGTGTATGGAGTCAAAGGCATTGGAGGAGTCAACAAAAAATACTCAAGGTTTTTTTTGCCCGTTTCTCCCTCCGAATTAATATATAACCGACCGTCCTCCATCATAGCCACTAAAAAATCCTTGAAAGAACTAGACCATAAATGTTTACGAGATTGATGACACATAAACGACGGAAAGGTCGTCAACATATGTACATGAGTCAATAGTTACTGTAAATAAAGTGGGCGTGGGAGATGAACTTGTACGCCTTAAATTCACCCAGACGCTACCCTTGAAATAACGCTGGAGATAGTGGCTCTAAAAGAATGCCTCCCTAATTGAGCTAGGTACATCTATGGATGAAACTGCTGGGTTTTTTTCTTGTTGTTGTTGTCTTTTTTTTTTAATCCAGCATAGTGTAAAACGCCACTGTACCACAAAATACAAACAGACACACTGTCTTCCCCGGTGCCGTCCCAAGATTAAACTAGGCCGTTCCACGAGAACCAAAGGCCACAAGTATATTGTGGACACTTTTACTATTCCAGAAGACCAAGAAATTGTAAACCATGATGCTAATCCTATTTTCCCAACCCCTCCGCTCGGGTAGGATATGACACAAAGTCAACTTTTAAAGCGGAGTTTAACAGGTTTGAATTCAGAGTTTTCCTTCTCCTAGACTAGTTGCCTCTACAAAGCTGAAGAGCCCAGTCTGCCCAACTATTTACCCATAGCTGGAGGAAGAATAATTGGATTCATACCTTTCCCAAGGGTATTAGTGCTATGTGAAATGCAATCAGTCTCGTCCAGGATTTGAACTCGTGTCGCCATGTCCATTTCCTACGACGATAACTATTACACCACGGGCACCACCTTAACCGTGATGCTAATGACCAAATAAGTTCGGCTGCAATAAAATGTCCTCTCCTAGACAGTCCTCGTCCACTTGACATTCTAATACCCAGGTCTCGGAAAACTTGTTATAGCACCCAGTAATTTGCAGCTCTTTGAGGTTGCTACCAAAATTATACAAAAAAAAAAAATACTCTTAACGCATAGAATGTCACATTGTCTGACACTAGATATAACATCCGTGAAACTATAAGTAGCAAATGGGAAAGATTGTAAATGCGTTGAGGAAGCGGTAGTTGACATTGGAATTCTGAGCTGATTATATGCACGAACCTTAGTCGGAGATACCATTAACCCACGCCCTCTTAGGTGCAGATTTCCTGCGCCACTATGGCCTCGCTTTTGGCTGTTGTAAGACTTGTCGACGAAACAACACACCGTTAACGGCAAGGAGGATGAATCACAGCTCAGATTCACAACATAAGGGTGAACAAACCCAACAACCTCCTCAAGGAATTTCCGAAAATCACCAGACTACCTAAGGAATAGCTTCTAGCGTCTAACACGAAAATAATAGACGTCAGAGACACTGGAAAAGTGTCCCTATGTATGACAAGGTTTGACAGCTGTCCGAAGAAAAATATAAAGCAGCAAAACATGAACTATCGGCATTTTTAAAAGCTGGAATTATTTGATGGTTGAAACAACTTAGGTGCTTATTTCTAAATCTAGTTCTGAAATCAACTCCAAGAAAATGGCTAGTGTGTGATGACTTTAGACATTTTGACCAACTCGCAAAATCTGACTGGTATCCAATTCTAAGCATCAGCTGTCTCAGATCTAAACTTTTCAAAAAACGTTATTTTCAAAAATTGGTCTATTACAGACATATCACCAGTTTTCTATTTAAAAAAAAGGCAAGAATTTAAAATTCACTGTGATAACATCATTTGGTCTCTTTGAATACTTATTCATGCCATCCAGTCTACGAAATATCGACTCGACGTTCCAGAGATTTATGGACAATATATTTATAGATGTGAGTTACATTTTCGTAAATATTGATGATATACTTGTTTTCACCGAATCTAACGAACAATACCAGAGAGATCTCCAGAAAGCTCTCTCAATTCTCAAAGAAAACAACCTTCAAATTTCGATCAAAAATGTCAATTTTTAAAAGGCACCATCGACTATGGGCTATAAGGTATTCACTGAAGAACTGAAGCCGACAACGCAGAAAGTCGAAGACATTAAAAAAATTCCCAGAACCCGCAGATTTCAAATCACTGTGTTGCTTCCCGGTAATGGTAAACTTCTACAGGAAATTAATCCCACAAGTTGCGGATGTGTTACTGCCTTTAACTGATGTTATTAAACATAATCTAACAACAAAAATATTGAAAACTAACTCGACTGAAAACAAAACATTCGTCACTATAATAGACATTCTTGCCCAAATATCTACATTGACACCCACTGATCCAAATGCCGATCAATACAATCTACTTGCATATAGCACCAACTATTTTGTAGGCGCAGCATTGCATCGTCTGGATTTTATTCGAGAAAATTGTCTGGGAAAATACTCTAACCTCCACAGAGAACTATTTGCGGCATACCAGCCAGCTTTACTCTTCAACATTCCTTGTTTTCAGACCATAAGCCACTGTCCCTGGCATTCCAGAAGAAAACACCAATAAAATCGGGAAGGGAACAACGCTACTTATCGATTAGACCTAACCGATAAAATGAAACGCAGTTTCTTCCAGGCAGTGGTCGCATCGATACTGCTATATGGATGCACTACATGGACTCTAACAAAACGGCTGGAGAAGAAGCTAGACGGTAATTACACAAGAATGCTGCGAGCAATCTTGAACAAGTCCTGGCGGCAACACCCCACAAGACACCAACTATACGGCCACCTGCCTCCTATCTCGAAAACTATTCAAGTTAGACGAACCAGGCATGTAGGACACTGCTGAAGAAGCAGGGAAGAACTCATAAGTGATGTACTCCTATGGATCCCCACATATGGCCGAGCAAAAGCAGGATGACCAGCACGAACATACATTCAGCAACTATGTGAGGATACTGGATGTAGTCCAGAAGACCTACCGGAGGCGATGAACGATAGGGAAAAGTGGAGAGAGAGGGTCAGAGATATCTGTGCTACCAGCACGACATGATGATGATGATGATA
This sequence comes from Sepioteuthis lessoniana, assembly GCA_963585895.1. Taxonomy (NCBI): domain Eukaryota; kingdom Metazoa; phylum Mollusca; class Cephalopoda; order Myopsida; family Loliginidae; genus Sepioteuthis; species Sepioteuthis lessoniana. The sequence goes on from OY757923.1 coordinate 9,050,964, forward strand.
TCGCGGATGTACAATACATAAAAGAAGACAACATTGTTGCTGATTACCTCGATCAACGTGCTCAGTAAATATAGATCCCTGTGATCCACCAACAATCAGTGAATCACAAAAGAAGAATGATGAAATCGATAAATACAAAAGTCAACTCAATCCCTATGAAAGGCAAGAATCTTCCATCTTGTGTAACCAAACAACCTCTACTTCCAGATCGTACATACCTGAAACACTACGTTGGAGGATCTTCGAAATGTTTCACATCTCGCTTCTAGGACCTATACCAACGATGAAACTAATAAAAGCAAGATACTTCTGACCAGACATAGAAAGGAATATACAACCTTGGGTCAACGGTTGTCTCCAGTACCAACAACACAAAATCTCTTGACACACTAGAACATAAACTACGCCATTCTCTCTGTCGTCGGGAAGATTCGAAACTGAACACATAGAAGTCATTGTGAATCGAATTACGATGATCAGAAAATCCGGCGAACACTTACGTACGACATACGGAAACAATGGACTTATTAGGTCTCATCAGCTGTGTATACCGTGATCTCCACCACGGGAGATCGAACCATCCACCACAGATTGCAGAGCCGAAACCCTGCAACTGAGCCATGAGTCTATATCGCACAAAAGTGACGCCAAATTAACTAGTCATGGGGTCCACTCTGCTGGGTGCTGGCTTCCTTTACTGCATCTTATCAGCAACTTCTCTGGTCCCCAAACTCCATCGAGGTTCCCGAGGGCCCCCTCCGCCGGGTGTGGCTTTCCCTACCACTCTCACCACTCCGACTGGAACTCGAACTGGCTCTTGACTTCCGTCTTGACTGCGTTATATAATTCAACGCCCACACGATCGCCCACTCGATCTTTGAAATCGAATGTTTAATCGTCATAAAGCGGAAATAACTCTCATGCAGTTCAGAGGTCACTCTCTTCCGGTGCATCAGTCTATGAGTGCACCATGGGAATTTTTTAGCTCGTCCTATTTCATCAGCCAATTTCCGCCCACGCGATTTCCTCTCATAACTGCCATTAGAATGTGTCAACTCCCTCCGTTGCATCACCTTGAATGGCATTTTGGGCCGGATCGAAGGTCAAAATATTATACAGCAGCAATTGGAATACACCCTACTAAAGTCTGATTGTCACAGCTGGTGAATTTCAAAAATGCAATCTGACTCTTTAGAAGAACGATATGCAATAAAATTCTGTTTTAAACTTGGAAAAAAATGCCACAGAAACGTATGGAATGCTTCAGACTGCTTTTGGAGCATCTTACATTAATCGAGTATCAGTTTTTGGGTGGCATAAGAAATTCAAGGGAGGCAAGGAGTCTGTGAAGGATAATGAGAGGTGTGGGAGGAGTAAGGAAGTCAGTAGACCAGAGTTGATTGGCCAAAGGGTTAGGGTTAGTATGTTGAGGTTTTAAGGGAGTACAGGAAGAGGTTCCTTGGGAAGAGGCCAGCACTCTTCAAATCGGCTCATTGGCATTTCCAGCAGGACAATACACTAGTCCACAACTCCATCCTTACAATAGACTATTTGAGCAAGACGGGGAACCAAGAGAGTTCCTCAACCTCCCTATAGTCGAGACCTTGCTCCCTATGACTTTTGGTTATTCCCTAAGCTCAGAGGCTGTCGTTATGAGAGAACTGAGGAGATGAAAGAGGCTGTGACGAAGGTCATTGACACGCTCACACAAGAGGACTTCCATGGGGCCGTCCAGAAGTTGTTGGAACGGTACAAGTGCATGCAACCGGGGGAAATTACTTCGAAGGGGACTAGAGTTTCATGTGTGTACTATCAATAAAAGTGCCCATATGAAAAAAGTCTGGCAACTTATCGTATGCACCTCGTTTATTAGTCGGTATTAGTAATATACCAAATAACCAAGGCTTCTCCCCAGCAACTGCAGGTACAGGAAACCAACTATTTCTACTAAAACCAATCATTGACTAGGAAAATCCAAGCCTGAACAAAGAAGACTTTTAAAAAATCAGTAAAATGTAAGATTTAAATATACCCTTCTTTTTTGCGGGACAATTACATACATGTAAAAATTTCTTCATACCAAAAGATTTCAAATCATCAACACATGAATGACTTCGAACAGACAGAATTCGAAGACCACGGGAAGCTTCATTATCAGGACCACATTAAGTCATTTAAAGACTAGAAAAATACTTTGATATATAAACATGTTAGTGATGAACGAACAGTTTTAATTGAAGGATTGAAACCAATAACAGTCACTCACAACCATTATGACAATAAAAACACCAGAGTCCGACTAATAACAAACAACACGACAGAAAACATGCCATCTCCAACACCTAAAATACAGCAAGACAAACCACAGGAATTCAGGTAGATGCGTCCATCTTAAATAAGAAATAACGACCACTTCTAACGCATAAAATACACACACACATTTTCACATAAATACAAGAGTAAATTTCTCTCTAATAAACCCTTACTGTATCTCCGCTACTTTGGGTGGGATATGTTGTGGGGATTGATTGATTTGGTTTCTTTGTTTAATGGCATATCAACCTTTCTAGGTTATTTAATGCCAAACCCATTCTCCTAGAAGAACAGTAGTGGTACTATTTAACCCATAGCTGGGAAGATAAGGGGGTCCATATCTTTCCCAAGGGTATTTGCCCGAAAGTGAACATAATAGCGCGACTGGAGTACGAACTCGCTTACTACGATTCCGCAGTCCATCGCTTTAACCATTACACCACGAGGACTCCCCCAGTGGGCATTGAATAATAAAGTAAAAAAAATAAAAATTAACAATAAACATAATCAAATTATAAAATAAAGTAATAAAAGTATAAAATAAACGAAATATAAAAGAAATAACTATCTTCCATGATGCCTTTTACAGGAAGAACAATCTGAGCATGCTCAGAAAAAGAAAGGCTTCCTGGCGTGAAAGAATAGACAAAAAGACAAAAAACGGATTTAACCGAGACAGCAACCATTTCTTGGCGAGGAATATCTCCTTTAGAACTTAGTTGCAACCTTGATTATAAAGTTAAATCTTAAAAAGGTTTCTGTTTGTTTTTTGTTTTTTGTTACTTCCTTCATTCAGTTTTAATTAACGCAACTCGTCGAAAGAAAAAATCGTATTATGGGTTTTAGAATAAGAAATAGTACCAACGCCAACAAAACCCCGTAATCCTTTATTTAAAGCGCAATGTAAAATGGTCATTATTAATAATATTGGTGGTAGAGTCATTTTTATTAAAGTTTAAAATTATAATTCCTATTGAATGGAAGTTTTATTTGTTTTTCTCGTTTATTTACTGCCTTGTTTACTCTGATGAAAGAAGGACTCAAGTTAATTTAGAAATCCTTTGAAAATCACTCAACTTAAATGAATATTTCAAATAAATTATCTTATTATTTTCCAAACTTGGATTTTTTATTGCATTTCAAAGCCTTTTTTTAGGCTGGAGGACCATCGTATTTAAATGAATTCTTTCTTACAGGCTTGATACCTATCTGTAATATATTGACCCTCGACCGAGCTGTCAATCAAGAGATGCATCTGTGTAAATAATCGGAGGAACAACGGAAGCAGGTGGATGTTTTGGTTGAAATTTAATCAAAAATGGTTTTGCTCAGCTGGCTGAGGCGATAGAATACACCAACTGCTTCTCTGCAGTGGAATAAGAACCCCCACCCAACGGGTGTCCTGTTTATGACACTAAATAATTTGATTGTGAGGTTCCAGCAGTGCTGGAGCTTTGGGGAATGCAGAGTACCCCTTCAATGACACCGCTCCTAGGTCCCCTCTGACCCGGAGTGGTAGCACCTGATAGGGTCCTATCTATGGGTCAAATAGAACTAAACTATGTACTTATGCTAAACTGAATAGCTTGAAATAGGACTGTTTTGACATTTAAACTGTGTTCTTATGCTAAAGTGAATTGTTTGAAATAGAACTATTTATTTGTATAAAAATGGATTTGGCATCAAATAACCTATAATGGTTGATATGCCATAAAACCCAAACAAACAAACAAATAAATCATATCTATTAAATATATGTACAAAGAGGATTTGGCATTAAATAACCTACAAAGGTTGATATGCCATAAAACCTAATCAATCAATCAAGCAATCAAAAATGATTTTGTTGTAAAGATGGCCGGATATTTAATGACTTTTTTTATTCAAATAAATATGTGTAAACAACTGAACAAGTTTTTTTTATAAAGTAATGTCTTGAAGAGTCGGAGACAATAAGATAAAAAAGATATTATCATGCCACGCCCGATATTTTATGCACAGCAATTTGGACCGAAACACAGGAATTTGCAAGTGCAAAGCAGTCCATATACACCAGAATTAGATTCATGCAATTTTTTCTTGTTTTCTAAAATGAAAATTATATAAGGATAAAAGAGAGAGGAGTAATTAAATAAATCTCTCCTCTCTCTTTATCCTTCTCTTCCTTTTTCAATTTCTTCTCTCTCTCTCTCTCTCTCCCTCTCTCTCTCTCTCTCTCTCTCTCTCCTTTAAAAATGTCTATTACTTTCCCCTTTAGCTTAATCATTTCCTTTTCCTCTTCATTTTCTCTTTCCTTCCAACTTATTCCCTCTTTTTATCACTAAGGGTTTTCGGACTATTGTCTTCATCTTTATTGTTATTTCCACAACGTTTCGGTCGATATGTCCTCCGGCCTTCTTCAGGTGTTTGTCGAACTCGGGAACCTTCACGGAACTTCGAACGATGATTGTCTCCTTAGAAGCTTAGGGAACCAACGCCCATAACCGTTACACCATGTGTCCTGCTGGACAATTCAGAGTGAACTTTTGGGACTTACAAACTTAGTGTTCTAACTTGACTAGAATTACTAGTACTATGTATGATTTTTTTACCTGTGCTCATATTCAGATTTTTTTTTTCTTATCTAGCCTTCTTAATTATCGGTTCCCATATTGTATTCAACTCTATACTTGGTCTACTCAGCAGGTCATTGTAGCCCAACATATGTGCTGATTCCTTAAGGCATCTAATACTCCAATGTTCAGTCCTATCAATTATTTCAATTTTATCCCATAAGGGCAGATGGTTTCCCTTTTCCTTCCATATATGGTCCGCCATACCCGACTTTTCAAGGTTCCTGAGTTCGACAAAACACTGAAGAAGACCGGAGGACATATCGGCTGAAACGTTATGGAAATAACAATAAAGATGAAGACAATAGTCCGAAAACCCTTAATGAGAAAAATCAACCAGCTTCGTCTCAGAAATTTAGACAACTAATTATTATCTCTTGTTTTTATTTTATTCATTTCTTTTCTTTCTTTTACTTTTCTTTCTTTTCTTTTCTTTTCTACTTTCTTTTCTTTTCTTTCTTTTCTTTTCTTTCTTTTCTACTCTCTTTTCTGTTCTTTCTTTTCTTTTCTTTTCTTCATTCTTTTCTTTTCTACTCTCTTTTCTTTTCTTTCTTTTCTTTTCTTTCTTTTCTTTTCTTTTCTACTGTCTTTTTTTTGTCTTTCTTTTTTTTTCTTTTCTTTTCTTTTCAAATTTCTTTTCTTTTACTTTTTGTTCTTTTCTTTTCTTTATTACTTTCTTTTCTTTTCTTTTCTTTTCTTCATTCTTTTCTTTTCTACTCTCTTTTCTTTTCTTTCTTTTCTTTTCTACTCTCTTTTCTTTTCTTCCTTTTCTTTTCTTTCTTTTCTTTTCTAATTTCTTTTCTTTTACTTTTCGTTCTTTTCTTTTCTACTTTCTTTTCTTTTATTACTTTTCTTTCTTTCTTTTTCTTTTGCTTTTTCTTTCTTTTTCTTTCTTTCTTATCTTTTCTTTTTTCTTTTCTTTTTTCTTTTAACCTTTCTTTCTTTCTTTCTTTCTTTCTTTATTCATTCATTCATTTCTTTCATTTACTCGAGTGATTTTAGAATATTCAAACCAACGAAAGCCCCTTATGACACTATTTTAAACACACACAAGTAGTAATTCAGGGACTAGAAGAATATACAAAGAATATTCAAAGAATTTACAAAGAATATCAAAGAAGGACTTTTTAAAGCAGCCAGCAACAGCAATATCATAAGGATAAAGAGGAAAATCACAAACAAAAAATTTAGAAAATAAAAATGAGAAGAAAACAACTATACGGATCCTTCATTTTGCTTATGGCTGCGAAGAGGAAATCTGAAAAGAGAAAATTAATTCTTTATTAATAACAGCACAAAATAATTATATAAGCACTAATTATGTCAGGGCAAGAATTTGCAATACATAGAAAAGAGAAAGTATTGGTTACGTGATGACAGAGATTAAAAAGTTATCAAATTATAAACGAATGCAGCTGACTGGCACAAAAGGAATACAAGAGTGGACATGACTGATTGAGGAAGGTGATCCAAAAGGAATTGTACAAGGAACCTTTTAGCAATGCTGACAAAAGATAGATTCACAAACCAGAATCTGTCCTAAAAATGAGATTCGTAAATATCTCTGGAATTTTGAGTAACAAACGAACCACTAAATCCAAGCCAGAAGACCAGACCTAATGTTAACAAGAAGAAAATAATAATGATTAGACCAGATCTAATGTTAATTAACAAGAGGAAAAGAATTTCTTATCGAATGGATTTTGTCGTTCTAGCAAACCATAGGATGAAAATAAAGAGTGAAAAAAGAGACAAATATCAATACTTTGCCAGAAAGTGACTTGCTGTCACTTAGTCTTCAGTGAAAGACCATCAGCTAACACAGATGTGAAAAACTCACAAGGTGTGCATAATACTGAGAAGAGTCCTGAAGATTTGGGTAGACTTGTTGCCATTCAGTCTTCAGTGAAAGACCATCAGCAAACACAGATGTGAAAAACTCGTAAGTAATAAACATAAAAATGATATGTAAGTTTCCTGTGAATAAATAAGTAAAGTTAAGAAACAATAGAGAATAAGGAATGATGATGATGATGATGATGATGGAAGAATAATGATGATAATGATGATGGGGGAATTATCATGATGATGATGATGATGATGGAAGAATTGTTGTTATGATGATGATGAAGGAATTATTATTATGATGATAATGATGGAGGAATAATGATGATAATGATGATGGAGGAATTATGATGATGATGATGATGATGATGATGGAGGAATTATTATTATGATGATGATAACGGAGAAATAATGATTATAATGATGATGGAGGAATTATCATGATGAAGATGATGATGATGATGGACGAATTATTATTATGATGATGATGATAATGGAGAAATAATGATGATGATGATGATGATGGAGGAATTATCATGATGACGATGATGATGATGACGGAGGAATTATTATTATGATGATGATAATGGAGAAATAATGATGATAATGATGATGGGGGAATAATCATGATGATGATGATGGAGGAAAAATGATGATAACGATGATGGAGGAATTATCATGATGATAATGATGATGGGGGAATTATCATGATGATGATAATGGAGAAATAATAATGATAACGATGATGGAGGAATTATCATGATGATGATGATGATGATGGGGGAATTATTATTATGATGATCACTTTGTAAACGTGTTAATGACATGAATTGAAAATCAAAACTAAACGTGTAAGTAAAGGCAACTCATTGATTAAAAGTTATCAAGACAAAATTCTAAAATATCAGAATAAGTAAGAAAAACATTCAATTTCTGAATGTTCGTCAAAGTCAAAAAAAGATGGCATCAGTTTAATAGATTTAAAAGTTGAGTGAGAGTTTTGAAGATATTCTAGCGGGAAAAAGAAGGAACAAAGTTCATACAAAAAGAAAAAGATAGAAGTATATTAACAGAATGAGATAGATAGATAGATAGATAGATAGATAGATAGATAGATAGGGAGAAGGAGTTATGAATAGACTTAGAGATACATAGATACAGATAGCCTGATAGATATTGATTCATTGAAAGAAAGAAAGAAAGAAAGAAAGAAAGAAAGAAAGAAAGAAAGAAAGAAAGAAATATTAATAGAATGAGATAAATAGAGAGATAAGAATTGATCGAGAGAGATATGAATAGTGATAGATAGATAGATAGATAGATAGATAGATAGATAGATAGATAGATAGATTCTTCTTCTTCTTCTTCTTCTTCTTCTTCTTCTTTGCTGCTGCTGCTGCTGCTTCATCGTCTACACTTTCACAACCAAAAATACTATCGACTCTTTTCATGACGCAGTTGTGGTCAAACAACACAGCTGGCCAGGAATTCTGCTGCAAAACCATAGGAAAAACTCAAACCTCTGGGTTATCAGTAACATAAAAGCTCCAAAATTTATCATCTGATTAGCTACTATGCATACAAATACATCGAAAGAATTAATCAGATTTCCAGATAAGCATTTGAAGAAACTGTTGTGATATTGGTCGTTGTTTGGCAGGATGCCACTTTACCTTTTCCGACTCACCATTTTGTCAGATGACAACTTACAATTTAGCAATATTCTTCTCGTCACACCTTGTGCCATTTCACTAGCAGAGATTTGAGTGACAATATGAAAAGATATTAAAGAATATTCACCAGGAGGTCAAAATGGACTATGTTATTAACAGCGTTGCAAAGAAAAAGTTAGAAAGATGCGAAACAATCAATTTAGCAGAGATGAATCAAACTTCTATGGATAACTATTACTTCGAGCAACTAAAAGTTCTTTAAAGAAAGTTTGTCTGTTTCACAACATTTATCTAAACCCTTTTATCATTTTTTCTCTCTCTCTCTCTCTCTCTCTCTCTCTCTCTCTCTCTCTCTCTCTCTCTTCGTAACCGGAAATATTTTACAACAGTTCAGTTTCCCACCATATGAGAAGGTGCTTTGAACAATGAAAAACTCGTTGGAATAAACGTGTTGAATGCCGAATGATTGATTGATTAATTTCAATGGCATGTCACCCTGACTAGGGTTATATTCTGCTTCCAGATTACGGAATCGCGTCTATGGTAGGTTCATATTTACATTTTTATGTAGTCGTTTCTTAGTTTTTATTTTATTTTTTGCATACGATTCAATCGAATACGAACAATTTCTAAACTTATCTATTAGACCATTAACAGGTACTACCAATTTGGGTCAAAATGGAACTGGGAGAAATAACAATGAAAGGTATTCTCTATACTCCCAAGATCTTCAGAAGTGGAGCCTCACCACCAAATGCAGTTGAGTGTCCTACCCAGGATACTTCTCTGCTGATGATACAATCATCGTATTCTAATCTACATTGACAGAGTGTATTGAATGTCATTTGAAATATTTTGAAGAGAATTAACGTTTCATCCATTGTTCATTTCTGTCTTTGTAAATACAGCTTCAGCCTCGTTACACACCTCGCATATTGTCATTCACCAAACTACTTTCTCCATCAACGACGACCAACGCCGAATACCATCAAGAGTCTATTTGGCCCAAATGACTGGGCTGTAGAATACACCGACTGCATCTCTGCAGAGGGGTAAGACTCCCCCCCCCAATGAATGTCCTGTTTATGACACTAAACAGTCTGATAGTAAGGCTTCTGTAATGCTGGAGCTTTGGGGAATGCAGAGTACCCCTTTATTGCCATCGCTCCTAGGTTCACTCTAGCGCTGAGAGGTAGCACCTGACAGGATCCTATCAATAGGTAAATTAGAACTAAACGGTTTTTGTTTATGTTAAACTGAATTGTTTGAAATAGAATTGTTTTTACATTTAGCTATATAAACAAAAATCGTGTACTTACACTAAACTGAATTGTTTGAAATAGAACTGTTTGTATGTATAAAAAATGGATTTGGCATTAAATAACCTGCATTGGTTGATATGCCATAAAACCAAACCCAACTAAACCAAACCAAATCCAGACCCCATATGGTAATAACCAAGAAAATAACATCTACCAACAAAGAAGTTTAAGATTTGCATTCTCTTATCAAACAACTACAACATTCCTCTTATCTAGTTGCGTGTCTTCAAAAATATGCGAGATTAAGCAAATAACACTATTACGAACATGCTGGTGAAATTAGATATAATTAACAGTAATTGAAGATTATATTAAATTCATCTCATTAGCTCGACGTTTTTCGAATATTTGTGTTTACAATTAACCTCTGAGCAAAACTTTCAAAATAAAATTTAACAAATTTAAAATTATAATATTTCTATTTGCATTGATCAATCATTTATGATAACGTCATCTTTCAAGAATTATGAATGGTGAATTCAACTGAAATAAAATAAACAATAATGTAATAAAATATCTACTTTTTAAAATATCCAAAAACGTTATGAGTACTTGCCCACTTTCTCTTTCACCAAATCAGGAGCAGCTTGAACGCTATGTGTACTTGCTAACTCAAGTCAGCACCCGAATTTACATCATATTACGTCGGGAAGAGTCAAATAATCATTTTATCATGAAAGGATATCAATGCAAATTCAATCTTGCATATCAGAGGTACAGATTTTCTAATGTAAATGTCTGCTAACAAGTTCAAGTTTTCATTATAAACGATATAAATTCACTGACTCTCCCTAAAGTATTGTATAATTCAATTGAAATAAATAATTCGTGAAACTTAATGAATAACTTCTTTTAATCTTATGGAATCATTTGGTAAGCCATGCAGACGTTGTTTCTAAAGAATATTGGTGACTTTTATTATCATTCTGAGAGAACTATGAACAGTTCAGTTTGTAAAGAATGGCTGTGAGCGTTTAACCTATCTACCCCGAGGTAAAAAGAAGATAAGTTTCCATATTGTTTATCACTGTCGTATATCGACGTCCCGAGTAAGCTACGATAAAATGAAAAACAGCACAAAATTAAAGATAAAAGGATACTATTCAAAATTAATAATAATACATGCTTTCTTGATGAAAAATAAATAAATAATGATATCCGTAATTGGAACTGATCATAGAAATGAAGAGATTTAAATTGGTCTCTCGTAAAAACTGAATCATCTCATCTTCTGTTTCTTTTTTGTTTTATTTTTTTAGCTTTTTTTTTTTTTTTGCTCATTGCTTTGTTTCGTTTTTGTTGGGGGGGTTATTGGGGTTTTTTTTATTGTTTTTACCTCTTTTTTTATTTTAGATCTTTTTTTCTGTTGTTTAGTTTTCTCGGATGTATTTAATATTGATAGGTTTAGAGTGTAACTTTTCTTTGTTCTTTTTCAAACAATTGTGTTTCATGATTTCAAGTGATGCAACCGTCATCAAATAATTTTACTAAGTGTTGTTGAAGACGCAACGGGTTCGAGCCTTTTATTTATTCATTCAGTCATTTACTTATTTATTCATTGTATTTTTTCTTTGTTTTTGTTTTTGTTTTTCGCACTATGAATAATTTTCGATATCGTCAAAATTTCTCAATTTTAGCTTTTCATCTTTTTATGTGTTAATTTTCTAAAACCTACACCCACCTATATATATATATATATATATATATATATATATATATATATATATATATATATATATATATATATATACACACATGTGCGTGTGCGTGTGTGTGTGTGTGTGTGTGTGTATTACTTTATCTTTGAATAAAGAGATTTTTTTCTGTGCTGTTATTTTCTCAAAAGAGATGGTGATATCGAATAAACATATTCATTGGTGGAGCGGGGTAACGAAGAAATATCTATTCATTGGAATTCAATTTAATGTTTAATAATTTCAAAGCAACCAACTGTTTTTATTTTTATTTCATTTTATTTATTTATTTCTTACCCGCATTTTTTTCCGAGTGCAAATTATGTTTGTTTTTTGTTGTTGTTTTTTTTTGTGGGGTTTTTTGTTCAAATTCATGTTTCAAGAATTTGCCACTAGCATTACATCTGATTGTTTTTCGAACAATACGTCAATATTTATTTATCTTCTGTTGGTTACATTATTCTGGTTATTTGGTGAATTGCTTTCATGTTACTTAAAGCATTTCACCATTGTTGGAATAATTCCAAGATAATTGGTTTTCGCAAATTTATCCTTACCGTTCATCTACTGCTGTTTATCTGTGTGATTATTTATCGAACAGTGCTTCTATGTTTGCCAATGTATTTACCTATCTCGAAATAATTTTGACCTATACATCTATCTGGGCTTTTTACGCATGCCTAAATACTTTAATCAATGCACACTAACATATGTAACATATGTACAAGGATATAGGGATATAATGATAAAGAATTGAAAATAAATCAATGGAGATATTTATGGATAGATAGATATTAACAGACTAAAGGATAGATAGATAGATAGATAGATAGATAGATAGATATTAACAGACTAAAGGATAGATAGATAGATAGATAGATAGATAGATAGATAGATATTAACAGACTAAAGGATAGATAGATAGATAGATAGATAGATAGATAGATAGATAGATATTAACATACTAAAGGATAGATAGATAGATAGATAGATAGATAGATAGATATTAACAGACTAAAGGATAGATAGATAGATAGATAGATAGATAGATAGATAGATAGATAGATATTAACAGACTAAAGGATAGATAGATAGATAGATAGATAGATAGATAGATAGATAGATAGATAGATATTAACAGACTAAAGGATAGATAGATAGATAGATAGATAGATAGATAGATAGATAGATAGATAGATAGATATTAACAGACTAAAGGATAGATAGATAGGTAGATAGATATTAATAGACTAAAGGATAGATAGATAGATAGATAGATAGATAGATAGATAGATAGATAGATAGATATGAGCAAACTTAGTTTGATAAGTTGTATTTTAAGACATATCAAATTGGTTATTTAATCTAAATATTCTCTCTCTCTCTCTCTCTTTCTCTCTCTCTCTCTCTCTCTCTCTCTCTCTCTCAATATATATATATCTATATATATATATTATTGTGTATGTACGTATGTATACGCATGTGTGTGTGTGTGTGTGTGTGTGAGGGGGAGAAGGAGAAAGATTTATGTTTGTGTGTGAGAGAGATTATGACATGTAGAGGAATATGTGTGTGTGTGTGTGTGTGTTCTCGATAAACCGTGAAGTGTGTTGAATTCTGCTCGTAAGAACGGTTTATGATGATAATCTTTCCATATAGAAAGAAGTGAATGATTCTAATTTGTATTTCGCATCTATTTCGGTGATATCAAGATTTTTTAAGATTGAATTATGATAGTGCGTCGCTGACACCACAAAATAATCAGTCTGAAGTAAATCGAACAGGAATTTGCTTTATTCTCTAAAAGCATTTTAAAACTAATTTTCGAATAAAAATCTCCCTGAGATGTACCGATTTGTAGCGACACGGTTCTATATATATAACATTCGATATTAATTCTTTGCTTATTACGATTGACTTAACATCCGATATGTTAATTTCTTCCTAATATAAATAACATGCATTTTAGCAATAATTTCAACAGTTAGATTTAGTTTTTGTAAATTAATATCTGCATTGAATTATTATTTCCTGATAATACGAATTATATTATTTAATTTTGATAAAGCCTAACAGTCTCTTGCCCAGTCGACTGAGGCTGTAAAATACACCGACTGCTACTCTGCAAAGGGGTAAGGCCGCCACCCCTACCCAACGAGTGTCCTGAATATGACACTAAACAGTCTGATGGTGAGGTTCCAGCAATGCAGGGGCTTTGGGGAATGCGGAGTACCCCTTCATTGCCATCGCTCCCAGGTTCACTCTGGCCCGGAGTGGTAGCACCTAATAGGGCCCTATCTATGGGTTAAATAGAACTAACTGCATACTTATGCTAAACTGAATTGTTTGATTAAACTGAATAGCTTGAAATAGAAATCTTTTTGACAATTAAACCGTACTTACATTTAAACTGCGTGCTAATGCTAAATTGAATTATTTGAAATAGGACTGTTTTTTTACATTGAAACAGTATTTAGACAAAACTAAATTGTTTAACATAGAACTGGTTTGACATTTAACTGTGTGTAACCAAAATCTGTACTTATACTAAACTGAATTAGCTGAATTAGAACTGCTTGACTAAACCGAAGAGCAAGAAATAGAATTGTTTTTCACAATTAAACAGTACTTACATGTAAACTGCGTGCTTATGCTAAACTGAACTGTTTGAAATTGAACTGTTTTTGACATTGAAACTGTACTTACACTAAACTGAATTGTTATATATAACTGCTTGAATAGTTTGAAATAGAAATGTTTTTGACAATTAAACTGTGTACTTATGCTAAACTGAATTGTTTTAAATACAACGGATAATTTGCATAAAAATGGATTTGGCCTTAAATAACCTACAAAGGTTGATAGGCCATAAAACTCAACCCATAATAACCTCAACGGAAGTATGAATGCAAATTTTATATATGCATTTAAATAAGTCGTATACCACTATTTACTTTTTCCAGAATTCGTTTTTTTAATTTTCTAGAGTACTAGGGGTAACGGTTTTTTTCGAGGGAGGGGGTAATAGGATTCTATAAACATTGTATAAATGAAAAATAATGATATATACAATATCTCCACCGTAAATAATTTTTTTCTTGATCAAAAAATATGAAAAATATATTAAAAATTATTTTATCAATTCTAATTAAAAAAATAAAAAATAGGAATCTTTTTTAAATCCTATTCTTGCCGGAAGAAATATAAAAACACCCAAATAAAAGGGGTTTTTTTTCGATTACATCTGATGCTGATTTCACTATCATAAATGATTTTATGATGACACAAAGGAAGTGATATATATATATATATATATATATATATATATATATATATATATATATTATGAATAAATACACCCTGACAATTTTTTGTGTGAAGGTAATCTTTTTAAACCAGACATCCGGATTTTCTTATTAACCACAAAAAAATATTTTTGCTTGATTAGAATATTTTTCGCAATAAGCCAATAATAATCAATGCAGAGTTTACATTTTAGTTAAAAATCTAAAAAAATATTATTTTACTTTTTAAAAACATTCTCCTTATTTAGTGAATGACCCTCGAATATATATGTACATATATATATATATATCATCATCATCATCATCATGTCGTGCCGCCAGCACGGATATCCCTGACCCTCTTTCGCCACTTCTCCCTATCATTCATCGCTTTTGGCAGGTCTTCAGAGTTACATCCCGTATCCTCACATAGCTGTTGTATGTATGTTCGAGCTGGTCGTCCTGCTTTTGCCCGGCCATATGCGGGGGTCCATAGGAGTACATCACTTATGAGCTCGCTCTTGCTTCTCCAGCAGTGTCCTGCGTATCTGGTTCGTCTAACTTGTATAGTTTTTGTGATGGGAGGCAAGTGGCCGTATAGTTGGTGTCTTGTGGGGTGTTGTCGCTAGGACTTGTTCAATATTGCTCTCAACATTCTATATATATATATATATATATATATATATATATATATATATACTGCTAGATTCAAAACTGATTTGTCCTTCAAAATATAAACCGATTCCAAACAATGTTGAATATACATTCATTGAAAAAAAAAATCTAAAAAAATGTATTTTCCTTTATTCAAAATGACTTGCCCTTATTTAATTAAATACCTTTATAGATAGATAGATAGATAGATAGATATTAACTGACTAAAGGATAGATAGATAGATAGATAGATAGATAGATAGATAGATATTAACTGACTAAAGGATAGACAGATAGAGAGAGAGAGATATTAACAGACTAAAAGGATAGATAGATAGATCTTTGACAAAATATTCAATCTCAATATTTTTTGATCAAGCCCCATAGAAAAAATTTGCTATAAAGTTCAAGACTAAATAATAATAGTGTGAGGTCGCCATTCAAGCTCATAGTAATTCCCCTAAGAGAGGGTAATGATATAATTAATTTAATGCTAATTATATAATATTTCTCTTTGTTAAGTTGTTTATTTCCCATGAAATGATAATATAAATTCCCTAAACTTAAAAGCCATCAAAGGCAACCTTTGAGTTGGCCTTATGGGTAGAGAGTTCGCCAATGGACCAGGAGACCTGGGTTCAATCCAAGGTCACGTCATACCAAAGACTTTAAAAATGGTACTTGATACATCCTTGATTAACACTCATCAATTTAAGGTACGTATCAAGGGTAAAGTGGAGCAATCCAGGAAAAGGAGTAGCGCCCTCCCCTACACCCGTGTATAGTAGCTATTGAAAAGGAAGCCTTCTGGTCGCCCTGTTACATACCCATGATACGGATATGTGAAATGTACATAGAATGTTCATAACTCATATATAAATAACATAGGAATCCCGAAACACAAAAACACTTACGACTTCTTAGTTCAGGTACGAAACTTTTTATTACCTTTGAGTTTAAAGCTTTTTCGACATAAGGAGAGAGATACCATCTTTCTATGCTGACTTTTCCATCTGACCCCCACCACGTATGCACCCGCCATAAAGCCACTGGCCTGGCTTCGGCGAGCAAGCGAAAGTCAACCTTCTTCTTCCGAGCCAGGAACTCAACTAATTGACTTTTCTCAAATCTCACCCCACGCTTCCGGTGCGTGACGTCACTCACATCCCTGGTCATATCCTCTATCTAGCGTTTCTATTGTGACATCTCTGATCACTTGCGCTCATGTTGCACCTAACTAACCCATGCGCTAAGCGAAAGGTTCTCAACCGAACTAAACCGAAAGACAAGATATATAAAACGAAATCCCTCGGCCATTATATTACAACCTTCTACGGTGTAGTAGCTATTGAAAAGGGAGCCTTCTGGTCGCCCTCGACTACGGTCGCCAACTTTACTTACTTACAATTAATTGATTTGATGCTGACATCAAAAATAAAATTAATCGTCTCCTTAAAAATTCCAACTGTCTAATTCTCGTTTTTCTCATTTCTTCTGAAATTTCAAGTGATTTTTTTCAAGTATTTGCATTTACCTTGAATGACAGAGCTTAATTTTCAAAACGTACTTATTTCATCCATATAGCAATATCGATGCGACCACTGCCTGGAAGAAACTGCGTTTCATTTTATCGGTTAGGTCTGATTTCCATTTAGTCGATAGCCTATTAATAGCTATCCATGCTTTCGTTAACCTCGTGTCGA
Organism: Sepioteuthis lessoniana; assembly: GCA_963585895.1. Classification (NCBI taxonomy): domain Eukaryota; kingdom Metazoa; phylum Mollusca; class Cephalopoda; order Myopsida; family Loliginidae; genus Sepioteuthis; species Sepioteuthis lessoniana. The sequence goes on from OY757923.1 coordinate 9,068,064, forward strand.
TGTCCTTTTCGGTTGATGCGATGCTGCTTCCTAGGTAAGTGAATTTGTCTACTAGTTTAAGAGGGGTTCCGTCTAGAGTGGAGATCGGCTGGAGAAGAAGCTAGACGGCAATTACACAAGAATGCTGCGAGCAATCTTGAACAAGTCCTGGCAACAACACCCCACAAGACACCAACTGTACGGCCACCTGCCTCCTATCACGAAAACTATTCAAGTTAAACGAACCAGACATGCAGGACACTACTGGAGAAGCAGGGACGAACTCATAAGTGATGTACTCTTATGGACCCCCACACATGGCCGTGCAAAAGCAAGACGACCAGCACGAACATACATTCAGCAACTATGTGAGGATACAGGATGTTGTCCAGAAGACCTGCCTGAGGCGATGAACGATAGGGAGAAGTGGCAATAGAGGGTCAGTGATATCCGTGCTACCAGCACGACATCATGATGATGATGATTTATTTCAGCAAATTTTCCATGGGTCAAAGTATCTCTGAAAGTCCTTTTGATTTATTTAGAAGTTGTAGTGTCTTATTTCTTTTAATGTCTTCCACATCTTCAAACTCTCGAAATGAAATTTTAGTGTATAAAATAAGAAAAAGACACACAGAATCAAGTCAAGTGAATATAGACGGTACTGTATTCACACAATCCAGAGTTTCACAAAAAGCTGCTAATCAAAAATTATTGAGAATTGTCACTGATTCATCAACATAAAGTCAAGATGTCTAGACAGCAGTCTAGACATCTTGACATTACTACTTTTTTTATAGAAGCTCTACAACTATGCACACATTTTCATTTAAATGTTTAAATTTTTTTTTTAAATCAAATATTCAGTCTTGATACTTTTTGATTATTTTCCATAAAGAATTTTCAATTCAGTTTGAAAATTCATAATAATTGTAAAGTATCCGCATTAAGCCTTATAATTTCTCTAAGGGAGATAACTATTGAATGCTAATTATAAAGTGAATAGGGCGTGCTTAATGGCCATCAAGGACAGCCTTTAAGCAAGTTTAAGTTAATAAATTTTTGGTGATGACTTCAAAATAAAACAAAATTCCTCCCAAGATTTTTCAATTTCCGTAAGGAATATAAAGTAAGTAAAATTGTCTCCCTTTAGTCGAGGGCCACCCGAAAGCTCCCTTTTCAATAGCTACTACACCGAGGCGTAGGAAAGGGAGCTACTCCTTTCCCTGGATTGCCCCACTTTACCCTTGATACGTACCTTATATTGCTGAGTGTTAAGCAAGAACGTATCAAGTACCATTTTTAAAGTCTTTGGTATGACGCGACCTGGGATTGAACCCAGGTCTCCCAGACCATTGGCGAACACTTTACCCATAAGGCCAATGAACCGGTTTATTCAAAGAATTACAGAGCCGTAACACTTACTGCTTTAGCTGCTGAGGTCCGTTATGCTTTGCTTCTCAAATGTATTCAACCTGAAGAACGGCTTTCGAAAAAATCAATCCACAATATCACTTATTACTATGCGTCGAATCATCGAAGGAGTACGTACAAAAAATTTCGAAGCAGCAACATTGATTCCATAAACAGAGGAAGATACTATTTACCAACCCCTCCGCTCGGGCAGGATATGACACAAGGTCAATTTTTAAGCGGAGTTTAACAGGTTTTAATTCAGAGTTTTCCTTCTCTTAGACTAGTTGCCTCACCAAGGCTGAAGAACCTAGTCTGTCCTACTATTTACCCATAGCAAGGGGGAGAATAATTGGATTCATACCTTTCCCAAGGGTATTAGTGCTATGTGATATGCAATCAGTCTCGTCCATGATTTGAACTCGTGTCGCCGTGTCCATTTCCTAAGACGATAACGACTACACCACGGGCACCTCCTTAAACAGAGGGAAGATAGAGCAAAGGATCTCCCCAAAGAAACTGGTATCGCTATAACGACGCTTTACAAAAACATGAAAGCAATGCTTCTCTCACCCGATGGTGACACCGACATTGTCACTGGAGTCTTGCAAGGAGATATACTTGCATTATATATACTACATGACACTAATTCATTGAAATAGATTATAATGTTTTTTGCGAATCACTTTCATATTTCTCGCTCGAATACAGTGTATAAATTCGATTAATGATAAAAAGCCGGCATCTCCTCCCTGATAATTTAAATTTATTTCATGATTTATGTACGTGGTAATTTCATGGGCATTCTCAGTGAAAAAGGATTGGTATGAAAAGAGTAAAATCTTTGATGTTAAGGATTCTATTGCTGAGGATTATAAATAGCAAGAGTTGAGGATATGTCAAAGACATAAAAAGCCATCATTCATACGTTGTGGGATGCTGGCAAGACTCAAAATGAGATAGCTGTCAAGGTGGGATTCTCTCAGTCTACAATTTCGAAGATAACAAGACGAACTTGTTTAAAATGGTCCAACTACTGTTCCAAACCCAAGACAATAGCTACAAATAAACGTCAGCAGAATAGGATCCTTATTTCCAATCGATTTTCCAACTGTGGTAAAAATTCCAAAGCTTTGAATGATTCTGGTGTAGCTGTTTCTCGATTCACAACACTCAAAAGACTCCATCAGCTCAGTACCGATTTCGAGGCCACTACTAACATTTAAACTGAAACGAAAGCGTTCGGTGTGGGCAAGAGATCATCAAAATTGACTCGTTGATCAATGGAACCAGGTCATCTTCTGTGATGAATTCTGTATTTCCTTCGGAAAGTGTGACCACTGCGTCTGGAGAAAGTCGTAAGAGAGATATGACGCCAAATGCGCAAAAAACTTTAAAATTCCCTAAATCTGTAATGGTTTGCGGTTATACATCTGCCGCCGATGAAGATCTGCTTCTTGCAAAGATCGATAAATACTGACGCCAATCAAGATGCCTTTGATCATTTCCTCATCCCATACATTGAGGACAAGTTTGGAAAAAATGAATTCGTCTTCCAACATGACTTTGCCCTACCCCACACAGCAAAATCTACGAAAGAATGATTCAGAGAGAAGAGGATACCTGTTCTGAATTGACCTGCAAATTGCCCAGATGAAAATCCAACACAAACGTATGGCAAATCCTCAAGAGGAGATTAAGAAAATACTACCCATATTTAGTGAAGAATTAAAGTGAGTCATTACTGAAATTTGGGCATCGGTGCCAACCAAGACTTCTGGTTTAATCAGTCCGTTGCCAGAAAGAATTAAAAAAAAATAATACGAGGTGCATACGGTAAGTTTGCAGACTTTTTTCGTATTGGCATTTAAAACGCGTTACAGACACATACACACGACGCACCCACAATCACGCATAGATAGATAGATAGATAGATAGATAGATAGATAGATAGATAGATACATGGTGTATTCAATAAGTTTTCAGACCTTTTTGTACAGGCATTTAAAATTGTTGTAGACTCTTGAAAATTCAGTATGTTATTGCTATATATCGTATGAGATGACTGACCAATTTTTATGATTTCAGCTTCAAATCAACAGCTAAAGCAGCAATTGGAATACATCCTACTAAGTCCTGATTGTCACGGCGGGTGAATTTCAAAAATGCAATCTGGACGTGAGGACACTTTAGAAAAACGATATGCAATAAAATTCTGTTTTAAACTTGGAAAAAAAGCCACAGAAACGTATGGAATGCTTCAGACTGCTTTTCGACCATCTTGCATGAATTGAGCATCAGTTTTTGAGTGGCATAAGAGATTCAAGGAAGCCAGGGTGTCTGTGAGGGATGATAAGAAGTGTGGGAGGAGCAAGGAAGTCAATAAACCAGAGTTGATTGGCCAAAGGGTTAGGGTTAGGGTTACTATGTTGAGGTTTTAAGGGAGTTCAGGAAGAGATTCCGTCGGAAGAGGCCAGCGCTCTTCAAATCGGGTCAGTGGCATTTCCAGCAGTCCACAACTCCATCCTTGTCACAGACTATTTGACCTAGGTGGGCATCAAGACAGTTCCTCAGCTTCCCAATAGTCCAGACGTTGCTCCCTGTGACTTTTGGTTATACCCTAAGCTCAGAGGCTGTTGTAATGAAACAATTGAAGAGATGAAAGAGGCTATGACGAAGGTCATTGACACGCTTACACAAGAGGACTTCCATGGGGGCTGTCAGAAGTTGTTGGAACAGTACAACAAGTGCATTGCAGCCGGAGGAGATTACTTCGAAGGGGACTAGAGTTTCACGTGTGTACTATCAATAAAAGTGCCCATACGAAAAAAGTCTGGAAACTTATCGTATGCCCCTCGTAAATACAAAAGGTGGTACAACCAAGTATTAAGTGGACTAATACAGTTCTTCAAAAGTATGATCATTAATAAAGACTTTTTTGATTAAAAAAACAGCTTTTATGCGCTTTTGTTATTAGATTTAACAATCTTTAAATTTCGAAAATTTTACATCTCAAAGAAAACCTCGTTTGACATTGAAATATTACTAGATTATTTATATATAACGAGTAAACTGCCAAGATTTAAACAAATTCGTACGAGAAATATGAAAGTTATTCGAAACAAATGAATATTCCATTTCATTAAATAGGAGTAGAAAGCATAATCTGTATAGAATACGCACTACAAACCTCGTTAGATCTAAGTAAATAAAGTTATGGACTGTAGTCGAGAGGGACCCAAAGGCTCCCTTTTTAATAGCTACTACACCGTAGTGTAGAGAAGGGCGCTACTCCTTTCCCTGGATTGCTCCACTTTACCCTTTATCCATACCTTATAATACTGACTGTTATGCAATGAGGTGTCAAGTACCACTTTTTGAGTCTCTCAAGTCTTTGGCGGACACTCTAACCGCTAGGCCAATGATCTAATAAAAGAAAATACTTTTACATTGAAAAAGACAAGAGCGGACGATATCTGGCAGAAACCATGAAAGATGATGACTACGCTGATGACCAAGCGCTTCTCCCAAACACACCAGCTCAAACCGAATCTTTGCCGCAAGGCCTGGAGCAGGTAGCAAGACGCAATTGACTTTACGTAACAAAGTTCATGTATTTTAAACAAAAAGTAGCAATTGCTACTTTAAGTCGTAAGCCTCTGAAATAAGTAGACCAGTTCACATACCTCGAGAGCAATATCTCATCTAAAGTGTGATGAACATATGCATAGGGAAGGCGTGAACCGCAATTGACAATTTATCCATCATATAAAAATCTTATTTCTCTGATAGAATAATTGTGTAATTTCTTCCAAACTGTTGGTTGGTTGGTTGGTTGGTTTTTATGGCATATTAACCTTTATAGGTTATTTAATGCTAAATCCACTTTTATACATATAGTCAGTTCTATTTCAAACAATTCAGTTTAGCATGAGTACACAGTTTGTCAAAAACATTTCTATTTCAAGCTATTCAGTTTAGTCAAACAGTTCTAATACAAACAATTGAGTTTAGTATGAGTATATATTTTATTTACACACAGTCAAATGCGATTCTTTAAACAATGTTGTTTTTTAAACAATCCAGTTTAGCATAGGTACGTATTTTAGTTCTATTTGACCCATAGATAGGGTTCTATCAGGTGCTAACACTCCAGGCCAGAGTGGACCCGGGAGCGATGGCAATGAAGGGGTGCCCCGCATACCCCAAAGCTCTAGCATTACTGAAACCTCACCATCAGATTATTTAGTGTCATATCCAGGACATTCGTTGCGGTGGGGAGGTCTTACTCCTCTGCAGAGATGGTCGGTGTATTCTTCAGCCCGAGCTGACTGGGCTATTCTTCCAAACTATGTCTGCATAAATACTACAGTATTGATGCACTACTTGGACGCAAACAAAACGCACGAAGAAAAAGCTCGATGAAAAAACTACGCAAGAGTGCTCTTTTGAACAAATCATGGAAGCAGCACCCTACAAAACAGCAGCTGTTCAGCCACTTACTTCTCATCCCTCAAATCATCAGAATAAGACGAACAAGACATGTGAGGCACTGCTTGTGAAGTAAGGACGAACTCATTAGCGATGTTTTCTAATAGACTCCGAGACATAGACCTCCCTGGGTCAGTCGACCAGCAAGGACTTGCATATATCAGCACAGTGCGGACAATGGATGCAGTCTAGAGGACCTGCCAAAAGCAAAGGACGATAGGGGCGTATGGTGAGTTAGAAGAAACAGTATTATCCGCATGACTTGATTATATATAAACGGCTGCTGCTGCTGCTGTTGCTAAATAAATACCTTAAAATTCCCTTAGCAAACGTGGTCCGCTTGTCGGCCGAGAGGTCTGAGATTTAGTCTAACGTAAAGTTTGATGGGTTTCGATCCTGGCTTCAAGCGTCCTACGTGTCTAGCCACACTGAAGAGTTCCGATAGAACGAAACAGTCTGTCTGTGGATGACAATATATATATATATATATATATATATATATATATATATGAAGTTAGCAGTAAAAACATAATCCAAATAGGTGAATTTATTATGGATATAATTTATTATTATTGGATATCCAAATAGGTGAATTTATTATGGATATAATTTATTATTATTGGATATCAAAATAGTTCACTTAGCGATGGATGCTTGCTGAGATGACAGGAGCAAATGAGAAATATACAACGAAAAGATACACAAACGTGCACATAACGTTCATAATTCAAAAGTCATTTTGAATTATGAACGCAATATATATATATATATATATATTTCAAAATCAATAGATCCGCAAATGAATTTGAATGTAGTACTTAAAGTTTTTTGTTTTTTGTTTTTTCGTATAATTATGCTCCACACGTGTTTCAGATTCTATGGTCATCTTCAGGAGACTAATAAAGATTAGGGTAGCTTTTATTTCTCGCTTATATTGTGAAGAATATTTTTCATATAGGTGTGATTCTTTTCAATTCCAGGATTTGTGCCCGTGAATGTACTGTTGGAGTTTATTGTCCGTAAAAACCTTTGGCTTCTGCAGATGTTTTTTGTATCTATTTACAATGTATATATAGTAAAATAATAGATGTAATGGTTACAGTCGTCAGCAACAGATACAGTGATTCGAGTTCAAATCCTTGCCGAGACCGTTTGGATTCCAAATAGCACATGGAAAAGGTATGAATCTAAAGATTCTCCCTTCAGCTTGAGGTAAATTGTAGGGCAAGCTGTGTCTTTAACCTTTTTATGGCAACCGATCTATGAGAAAGAAAACTCTAAATTCAAACCTATTAAGCTTTTAAAAATGGCTTTGTGTCAAGTCCTACACGTGCGGAGGAGTTGGTATTTATATATATTCTTCCAAGGAAGAAATCTAAGGGGTAGGAATATCCAGTTTGAGTGCTCAGTACCAACGGCTATCGATGTATAATTAATTTGGTATTAATGATACGTCAACACTATATCTTCAACTTTTTTAAAAAGTTTTCTTGATTAAAAACTTAAAATATACAAAAAATTATTTTAATTTTAGAAAAATATATATATATATATATATATATATATATATATATATATATATATAATATAATATAAATACACGCATTCATATATATACGCTAAAGCACATATGTATATAACTATACAACTCATAAACACACACACACATACACACACACACACACACACACAACACACGCACTCACTCACTCACAAACACACACACACACACACACACACATATATATATATATATATATATATATATATATATATATATATATACATGCTTGTGATCTACTTCATGTGCCGTGCTGTTGAATTTGAGATTTAATTTTCAATAAATTGTTGAAACAGCAATAATTCATCAACTCTTGGCTTTATTTTCTTTTGAGAAAAAAAAACAACATATGAATTAATTTCACTAGAAAATATCTCGTTTTAATTCAATGAATATGATAATGATTTTTATTTTGTTTTGCTTTTTTTGTAGAGAGTTCATAAACAGTGTTTTAGATTTGTTTTTAGTAAGTTGCCTTTCGTGGTTGCTCACGATTCCGGCCAGGTGAGAAAAAAAACTTTTTTTTTTTGATATTCCAATTTTGTTAATTGATTTTAAACCGCCCCAATGACGTCAAGAACAGACGACACAACGCACGAAAAATAACACAGGAACGAATATTGTTTATTCTTTCAATTTAAAATGGATTGTTGGAGACACATGGTAAGGAAGTAGATAGATAGATAGATAGATAGATAGATAGATAGATAGATAGATAGATAGATAGATTATGGTCGAGAGAAAGATAGAAAGCAAAGATAGCCAGATTGATAGAGAGATAAGTAATAAATAAGGACAAAGAGAAATAACGAGAAGATTGGCTGGTTAGTTGGTTGGTTGGTTGGTTGGTAGATTTATGGCATATCAACCCTTGTAGGTTATTTAATGCCAAGTAGTGTTTATATGTATAGTAGTTTGTGGCAACATCTTTAAACAAGCAAGAACTTATTCGAATGTACAAAGTTAAATAGTTTCAAGTATTCCACTCTAACAATAATAATTCTGTTTCGCATAAATCATGTTTTCACAAAGTTAAATGGCTTAAGTATTGCTACATAATACTAACAATTCAATTTAACAGGCATCTGTTTATGTTATTTGGCTTAATGGCATATCATCCCTTGATGTTTATTTAATGCCAAATCATGTTTATACATATATGATTAGTTAGTGAAATAGTTTGTTGATGATTTTATTTTTAAATGAGTGAGATCTATTTTTTTTTTTTTTTTTTTTTTTGCCCACAATGAAACGGTTTCAAGTATATCTATTGTTTGCACACAGTTAAATGGTTTCAACTATTGATATCTAACACCAATAGTTTTATTTGCCCACAATAAAATGGCTTTCAGTATTGCTATGTAACACTAACAATTCAATTTAAGAGTCATTTATTTGTATACAGTTAAATGGTTAAACAGTTTGATTTGACCTATGGATGGGACCAGGATAGGTATTCTCACTCAGTATCTTAGTGAACCTAGGAGTAATGTTAATGAATCTCCAGGACTGAATCATCTCTATCAGATGCAGTCTAATGAAATGCCCGCGATACTCGCTACGATGGGGGTCTTAACCCCCAGCAGAAATGCAGTCAGCGTATTCTACAGTCACAGCTGACTAAGCTCAAGTAGAAAGAGTTATATATATCAAAAGAATCAGATACATATTAGATATATATATATATATATATATATATGTGTGTGTGTGTGTGTGTGTGTGTGTGTGTGTGTGTGTGTGTGCATTTCACATATCACTAAAACCCTTGGGAAACGTATGAATCCAATTATTCTCCCTCCATCTATGGGTAAATAGAAGAGCAGACTAGGATCTTCGCCTAGGTGAGGCAACTAGTCTAGGAGAAGGAAAGCTCTGAATTCAAACCTGTTAAACTCCGCTTAGAAATTGACCTTGTGTCATATCCTGCCCGAGCAGAGGGGTTGGTAAATATGTATATATAAATTCATATCATCATCATCATCAGAAATTTTATTTAAAAAGGGATATTCTCTGAACTAACACAAGAAAATTTTATATATATATATATATATATATATATATATATATATCAGAAAGAGCAATTCCGCAAACAACAATTAAGTAGTTTACAGCCTAAAATGAATAAATAAATAACTAAATTCATAAGAATAAAATCAATTTAAAAAAATGAATAAAACGTAATTTTATATCCTAAGAAACAATAAACAGTTTAAAGGCTTATAAAAACACCTCAATAAATAAATACATTCTCAAAACTAAAAACATTATGACTCGCTCATGAATAAACTCCTTGTCAAAACTATAAAATCTCCGTCGATAAAGTCCTCAAAACTACTAATAAAAAATTCTCAAAAACCATTTGACCTGAAAAATTTTTTTTAAAAATAAAAAACAGAAAAACCGATTTACACTTTCCATAATCTCTCAAGCATCCTATATATAGACCTAACCGATAAAATGAAACGCAGTTTCTTCCAGGCAGCGGTCGTGTCGGTACTGCTGTATGGATGCACCACTTGGACGCTAACAAGACGGCTAGATAAAAAAGCTTGACGGCAATTACACAAGAATGCTGCAAGCAATATTAAACAAGTCCTGGCGGCAACAGCCCACAAAGTACCAACTATACGGCCACCTGCCTCCCATCACGAAAACTATCCAAGTTAGACGAGCCAGGCACGCAGGACACTGCTGGAGGAGCAGGGACGAGCTCATAAGTGATGTACTCCTATGGACCCCCACATATGGACGAGCTAAAGCAAGACGACCAGCTCGAACATACATACTGCAGCTATGTGAGGATACGGGATGTAACCCAGAAGACCTGCCAGAGGCGATGAACGATAGTGAAAAGTGCCGAAAGAGGGTCAGGGATATCCGTGCTAGCGGCACGACATGATCATGAGGATATATATATATATATATATATATTAGGCATGCTTGTCAACATGCAGAGTTGATTTCATCATCCACATCATATATATATATATATATATATAATTTGTAATTTGATTTCCACCTAATTCTTATTTATTTCTTTATTGTTTATTTTTTATTTTTATCTTTATTTTCTAATTTTTTTTCCTTTATTTTATCTTCTGAATACGAACTGTAACTCCACATTCGCTACTCTGCGACAGGAGGGAAGCATATAAAGAGTCATCTGACGAGACGGAGAGTATAGCAATAATATTCTCCGCCGAAATAAATCTATTATGACGACTTAACCGAGTTTGAGTCTCCATTAAATTGTACTATATATATATATATATATATATATATATATATATATTTCTAAATGAATAGGTCCACTAATGTGGCACCACTAGTGAGTTCAAGTCTCATCGAGGCACCATTCATATGGCCTTGTGCCATACATGTACTCTGACGAAAGTGACAAACTGGAAGCATACAAGTATGGAAGAACAAAATAAATAATTCTTAAAATATACAAATCTCTTAGCGGACCTATTTATTTTGAAACATTTACTTTGTTTTCTCTCTCTCTCTCTCTCTCTCTCTCTCTCTCTCTCTCTCTCTCTCTCTCTTTAGACCAATAACAAAAAAAAGAAAAGAAATTATATATATGTAGATTTTGTTTTGAAATATTTACTTTGTTTTCTCTCTCTCTCTCTCTCTCTCTCTCTTTAGACCAATAACAAAAAAAGAAAAAGAAATTATATATATATATATATATAAACTAGATTGAGTCAAAAGGCACTATTCGACAGCTTTGGATACTTTTGATGAAGATGGGAAGCTGTCGAACTATATCAGTTGGTGAGATTCTGAGTTCGTCTCATACGGAGAGCTATTCGCCAGATTTACTCCTATAGCTTTGAGCAAGGCCTCGGAATCCATGTTTTTAGGTCAACCTGAGTTGGCTTGATCATCGAGACTCTTGCAACCCGTGCGAAACTTCTTCAACCATCTGGTTACTGCGCCTACATCTTTTGCACAACAAATGTTTTGGGTTGCGTCTGTAACGTTAAGGCTCAGTTCGCACCCGCAAGTATAAGGTTCCGAACTAGACTACAATGCACGTTCATCTGTGTAGCTTTCAAAACACACACGTAGTGAAGTAATGCACAGCGTGTCAGCGCACCAGCTACCACGATACTACGGGTAGTTACCACGGCTTAAACTACTTTGGTCGCGTGATATATGTACCACCAACTAGTACGTACCAAAATACGGCAAAACTTTTGATTCACTCTCTCTCTCTCTCTCTCTCTATATATATATATATATATATATATGGGGGTTCTTTTAGCTCGGAGTGGAAGTAAGAAAATGCCTTTGATACAGGTGCAAAGTCCAACAGCTTTGGAGGATTCACAGTCTAATGATTCTTTGCTGCACACTCTATACATTCAAACTACCACCAATCGTTTACGCGTTCATACATGACGTCACCGGCACGTAATGAACACATCCACTCAGAAAGTTTCCTGAACACCAAACAAGTACTGTACTTCAAAGCACAGGCAGGTCAACGTCCTCAACAATGACCAAACATGGTTAAAAGTACCCGTACTCTTTTTTTTAGGAAATACGTTATGTTTAAAAAAAAATTTCGAACAGTAAGTACGTCGGAAAATTTTGAAATAGGACGCCACAAAGAGGAATAAAATGTTAAAGCTTTCTCATATATTCGTTTCATTTTAAAAATAAAAATAAATATGATTCAGATGATGCAACATCATATATCAACTACCCCGATGATAGTACAATGTTCAAAACCGAAACGTTTCACGCTGTCAAATAATTCAACAACAAAAAATCATTCTCTGATAACTTGTTTTTCATATTCGTATATTTACATACGATAGGATTTATTTCCATTTTCCCATATACATATATATATATATATATATATATATATAATTTATTTTGTATATATATATTAAAGTTTATCTTTATAGATAAATATATGTATATTTTTGACTATATATATATATATATATAAGCTTACTTTTCAGTTGATGACCGCGCGCTTCTTGCAAATATACCTGCCGAAGCTGAATCTCCGCTGAATAAGCAGGAGCAGACTGCAGAAGACATTGGTCAGTGAATTCAGATGAAAAACAGTTCATATGTTTTAATCAAGATAGTGCCATCTCCCCATTAAATGGCAAGCCTCTAAAATCAGTTAACCCGTTCATTTACCTCGATATGAATATCTCATCCACAGAAAACGATGTCAACATACGCATAGGTAAAGTATGGACTGCTATTTATAGGTTATCGATCATATGGAAATCTAATCTCTCTGATAAAATAAAACGTAACACATTCTATAAAGGAAGAATGTGCGTAGTTTGTCAGGATATTCGAAAATGATAATAACAGAAGCAATCACTTGAAACTATGTAATTGCTTGCTGGGAGATAAACTCAAGTTGAATAATCGATCAATGTTTTTGGTTTTGGTTTTTGGGCGGGTGAGGATTCCGACAAATCGTTCACTCACTCAACGAACGGTACCTTCAACCAATCACGTCACGGTTGGTGCAGAGATCTTGATATCTTTTGTAACGGAACGAAAGGGCACGGATTTTGTTTGCCTTACTTTTCACCTCATGATAACTAACATGCTGAAAGAGAAACAAGATAGATAGATAGATAGATAGATAGATAAAGGGGAAGCAACAGAAAACACAGCAAAAGAGTGAGGGTGAGAGAGGGAGAGAGAGAGAGAAAGACAGAGAAAGACAGAGGGGGAAAGAGAGAAAGAGAGAAAGGGGGAGAGAGAAATAGCATAAGAAACAGACAGGAAACCAAAGGGGAAAAAACAAAAGATAAACAGATAAAGGTGAAATGCAAGGGAGCAATGGGGAGAGAGAGAAAGAGAGAGAGAGAAAGAGAGAGAGAGGAGAGAGAAAGAGAGAGAGAGAAAGAGAGAGAGGAGAGAGAAAGAGAGAGGGGAGAGAGAGGAGAGAGGGGGAGAGAGAAAGAGAGGGGGAGAGAGGAGAGAGAGGGGGAGAGAGAAAGAGAAAATAACAAGAGAAACAGATGGATGGAAAGACAAAAAAGAAGATTGATGGAAAGATAACAACAAAAGATGGATATTACGAGAATTCAAAATAAATATCAGTCTTTGGAAGCTGCCGGATTTGAACCTGAGTTCCGCTGATGAATGAGCGTGCTATGCCACCACCACCCCAGCGAAGGTGGTGCAGGTGAACGAGAAGTATTCGGAATCGTTCACGATGGAGCAGTCGGTTCGGTGGGGCTGCCCCCTGTCTCTTTTTCTCTATATCCTCGCTATGAAACCCCTGCTCAGAAGGATGTAGGGACAAGTCAACCAGCGAAGAATCACACTTCGTAACAGATTAACAGCTAGCGTCTTTTAGTTCGACGATGACATCACAGTGTTCGTGTCGAGCCGAGATGAGATGGTTACGAAGAGGTAGGCACTTGAAGAGTACAAAGGCATCTCAGGGGCCAGGATAAACCTGGAAAAGAGTGAAAGGTTGCGGCTCGGAGCCTGAAAAGGCGATACTTCTCTCCCTAATCATTTCCGCTGAAGTGACGGTCCGGTTCGCATTCACGGGGTGCGGTTTGGACCTAGTCTTCAGTTGGAGCGAGACTAGTCGGAGGTACTTGCAAGGGTTACGGCCCAGGTAAATGCCTGGACCGAAAAGCGGTTATCTTTGAAGGGAGGGGCGAAAGGTTTCGCCATGTGGGTTTTCTCCCGGACCTTTACCGGTTGTTTGTACTGCACCTGCCACAGTTCGACGGTTAGCTCTACGGCCCATATTCTCCCGTACTTGGAGGGGAGGCAAGCCGATGATTCGCAGATATGTCTGTTTTCAGCGGCCTTGTAACGGGAACCTGGGGATACCAGACTTGACAAAACACCGTCTTGCCGAAAGGCTGGCTTTCCTGGGCTGATCTCTGAAAATTATGCGTGGAAAGCAGCAGTTAGAGCCAGCTTCCCTAATCTGAAGGCTTGGCCTGGAGTCGAGGGCCGTCGTAGACCGAAGATTGAATCGCCGTCTCTTAAAGAATCCAGGGAAGCGCTCGGTAAACTTCCCCCCAGTCCAGTAACCTTTCAAAACCGCGAAAGGGTACTATAGTATATGACAGTGGAGGGGATCACTTCGGATCCGCTTGTGGAGAGACTCGGCTTCTCGTTGTAGGATATTCGCTCCCAGTGGAAATGGGCCCCATAATCGAGTTAACTGTGTAGCTCGAGGTTTTCTTTATTTCCAAAAAGAGAAAATGAATTTACAATTTTTGGTGAGCACAAGGCCCAAAGAATGTGAAGGGAGGGGAAAGAAAAAGAAAAAAAGACAAAGAAAACATTGTTGTCCATGGTGCCCTAGCTCGTTTCTTTCACGACCAGTCACACTAGAATTTATTTAACCATGATTTATTCCCATTCATCTCTGACACACAACAGTCACCAATATGAAAAACCCTACTGAAAGCCGATGAGAAATATGATGTATGTACAATAATGATGAGGAAGGGATTCTATGGAGGTAAGTTGTAAAAAAAGTGGGGGCGGTAACACATCTCATACAAACTAGCTAGGGGGTCAAAGTGTCAAAAAGGAGATTCTATTTACCTAGGGCGGGGTCCCGAAGGACCCGGACCATCACCGCCATGACCAGGTAGAGGAGGGAAACACGACTCCAACATTGACCCTTTTCGTGCGACCAGACTTGTTGCATACACCCACCTTTCGTTGAACGTTATGCGGTTCAAATGTTTTCTATCGTACCTGTGTAACTGTGTAACTCGGAGTTTTCCCTCTCCTGGTACCGTGCCCGGAATACGTTGCCCCTTGGTATGGCTTTCAAAAATCTTGCATGGCAAAAATGTCCGATTGATGAAACGGACAAGCACACCTTCCACAGCCAACGAGTTCGTGAAATTTAGGACTATGTCGGTGCTGTGACAGCTTATATCTATCCCAAGCAGCTCGTGTAGCTCGACGTATTCTACGTCATTGACAACATTGCCCTTCTCTGGGCAGGTGTGAAACGAAGGGAGTTTCTCGTGACCCTGAACGTGACAATTGAAGGGATTGCACGATGGTGCAAACCTTTCCGATTCTGAATTGATTTGTTATTTCTAGCATCAAGGTATCCTATTTACCCAACCCCTCCGCTCGGGCAGGATATGACACAAGGTCAATTTTTAAGCGGTATTTAACAGGTCTGAATTCAGAGTTTTCCTTCTAGACTAGTTGCCTCACTAAGGCTGAAGAACCTAGTCTGCCCTACTATTTACCCATAGCTGGAGGGAGAATAATTGGATTCATACTTTTCCCAAGGGTATTAGTGCTATGTGAAATGCAGTCTCGTCCAGGATTTGAACTCGTGTCGCCGTCTCCATTTCCTACTACGATAACCATTACACCATAGGCACGTCCTTATATAGATTATATAGTGATAGAGACGAAATCATCAATCACATACGAAGCGAATGAAGCAAATGAACACAAAGAGAGTATAAGAGTAGACACGACTGAGTGGGAATTGTGCAAGGAATTGAAATTTGACCAAACGAACAAATGGTATATGCATAATCTCGAATCAATCCAAGAAAATGAGACGCACAAAATTCTCTGGGATTTTGAGATACAAAGGGATCACCTAATCTCGGCCAGACGACCGGGCCTAATGATAGTCAACAAAAAAAAAAAAAAAGAACCCACCGAATTGTGGACTTTGTCGTCTCAGTAGACCACTGAGTAAAATTAAAATAGGGTGAAAAGAGAGATAAATACCGAGACCTTGCTAGGGAGCTGAAGAAAGTATGGAATATGAAAATGATAGTAATACTAATTGTTGTCGGTTCGCTCGGTACAATCACCAAAGGATTGGTAAAGAGACTGGAGGAATTGGAATTAAGATCGACCAGAATACTAAGAAGAGTCCAGGGGACTTAAGGAGACTTCCTGTCACTCAAACCCCAGCATTACTGGAACCTCACCGTCAGATTGTTTAGTGTCATATCCACGACACTCTTTGGGAGAGTCTTACCCCTCTGCAGAGAAGCAGTCGGTGTATTCTACTGTCTCTGCCGATTGGGCAAAAAAAAAAAAATTAGTTCTAACACATCTAAAAAATAAAATTACGAGCAAATATTGTAATATAATGGCCGAGGGATTTAGTTTTATATATCTTGCCTTTCGGTTTAGTTAGGCTGAGAACATTTCGCTTCGCGCATGGGTTAGTCAGGTGCAAACATGAGCGCAGGTGTTCACGTGCACGCGGGGAGGATGTGTCATTCAGATATGTCAGAATAAAAATCCCAGATAGAAAATATGACCAGGGGGATGTGAATGACGTCATGCACCGGAAGCGTGCGCGGAGGATTTGGGGGATTTGAGAAAAGTCAGGGAGTTGAGTTTTAGTGTCCGAAGAAGACGGTTGACTTTTGGAGCTCGCCGAGGACTTCCGGCGGGTGCCGCGCGTGGTGGTGTTGGTGGTGGGGCAGATGGAAAAGTCAGCATAGAAAGATTGTGTATCACTCTCCTTATGTCGAAAAACCTTTTAACTCAAAGGTAATAAAAAGTTTCGTACCTGAACTAAGAAGTCGTCAGTGTTTTTTGTGTTTCGGGATTCCTATGTTATCTATATATGTGCGCTATGAACATTCTATGTCTATTTCCCATATCCGTATCATGGGTATGTTACAATATCATTTAAAAGTGTGCAAACAAAGAACTGGCGTTAAATTAAATTGTTAATGCTTTTTAATAATACTTGAAACCATTTAACTGTGTGCAAAATAATGAACTTGAGCTCGTTTAAAAATGTTATCAATACGATATGTTTAAAAATCGTATATATTTTATATATATATATATATATATATATATATATATATATGTGTGTGTGTGTGTGTGTGTGTGTGTGTGTGTGTGTGTGTGTGTGTGTGTGTGTGTGTGTAAAGAGGATTTAACCTAAACTAACCTAAAATGGTTAATATATCATAAAATCCAACCAAACCAAACCACAGAAACTGATGGGAAAATAGATATCAATAGACTTGATATATTGATTAAGGACTATGAAAAAAAATGCCTTCTAATCGATGCGTCAGTTCCAACAGATAATAGTTTATCAGTCGAAGAATATAATGAAATGAGTAACACAAAGACCTGGAAAGAGAAACTGAAAAACTGCAACCCCCCCTTAAAGCTACCACCGTGCCAATAATAATGGGAACCCTGAGTATGATCAACAAAGAAGCAGATAATCATATTAATAAGATACTTGGCAGGCACAGCCAATATGAATTTTTTTTTAAATGCACTTTACGGTACTGCTCATCTCCTTTGGAGAGTACAATCAATGAGACGGAAAATTATGGCTCAAAGAAGACAGCAAAAGCCTAAATACATAGAATGTATTTAATCACTACCTACCATCACCCAAGAGCTTGGATAAAATTCCGGAAAAAGCTTGAAAGAAAACGAAAGTAAAACTGAAAATTGAACCATGCCGAGAATCGAGAATGGTAAGCAAACGCTTCCAACGACGTTTTTTTCAAATGATGGCTTTGGCCATCATTTAAGAAAATAAAATCATATTCATTGAAATTTTTTTAAATACTATTTCATAGTATTTAAAAAATTTTCAATGAATATGATTTTATTTTCATCATGACGTTGATATGCTGAAATTTTTGTTAGTCTATGAATATTTCAAAAAAATTCATGACGTACTATCGACGAAAATTCAGTGGGTTTGTTTTGTTGGTTGGTTTTTTGTTTTTGTTTTTGTTCTTTGGTTTGCAGGGGGTTGAGACAGGAAAATTCGATGATTAGTAAAAGAACGTAAGAAAATTAAAGAGTAAATTATTTTTATTAGTAGCACTACTCCCCCACCCCAAGTCACGTGACGGTAACTTCTTTTTTCACAAAACCAGTTAGCCAAAAAAGCAGGTGCGAGGAATTCTTAAAAAAGTAGTTTGAAATATAATGCTCAAACGGTGAACAAAAAGTAATATAAAATAGTTCGTGCTTAAACAACTAAACGTTATTATCAGTCAAAGGCCAATCCACGCACCATGCAGCAGCTTAAAATAATAAGACTTAATTCCCAACAGATTTTAATAAAAAGTGACCGTTTGAATTTTACTAAATTAAAACGTAGTAAGTTTAAAACCGAAGTTGTGTGGGTGCGTGCGTGCGTGCGTGTGTGTGTGTGTGTGTGTGTGTGTGTGTGTGTGTGTGTGGCCCGTTTAAGTGTCATCTTTCTTGTGAATAACCCTGGTCACATCTGTGACAGGAGCTCAGATTATCAATCAACCCCTGAGTCTGGTATATCCTAAATATACAACCTTCAATGGGTTATTTAATGTCAAACCTATCCTTGTAGAACAGTAGTGGTACTATTTAACCCAGAGCTGAGAGAATAAAAGGGTTCATAGCTTTCAATAGGGGTATTAGTCCGAGGATGAACGTAATTGCGAGACTGGAATTTAAACTCGCTTATTGCGTTGTCACTGTTAACCACAACACCACAGGTACAATATGCATATAAAATGTAAGCTATTGCACGATTATATTTCATAAATGTTTGAATTTCGATTTATTTATTTTCTTTTTTCTTTCTTTTTTTTTTAAATAAAGCAAATAACATATTTACATGTATTTATAAATATTTACTGCATGAGTCATTTAACTGTTGCTATTTCTTTTTTGGGTGGGGAGGTGCTATGATAACACGACGTGTACGCTGAGTATGCCACGTGTTACCATAACTACGTGCTCTCTCATTACTCAGCTCATCAACCCCTTTGTAATGGGTTAGTCTGTAGGGAAAAACGCGTTACAGACACATACACACGCACATACACACTACGCACCCACAATCACGCATAGATAGATAGATAGATAGATACGTGGCGTATTCAATAAGTTTTCAGACATTTTTGTACAGGCATTTAAAATTGTTGTAGGCTTGAAAATTAAGTATGTTATTGCTATACATCTTATCAGATGACTAACTAATTTTTATGATTTCAGGTTCAAATGAACAGCTACAATAGCAATTGGAACACACCCTATTAAAGCCTGATTGTCACAGCTGGTGAATTTCAAAAATGCAATCTGGACGTGAGAACACATAGAAGAATAATATGCAATAAAATTCTGTTTTAAACTTGAAAAAAATGCCAGAGGAACGTATGGAAATCTTCAGACTGCTTTTCGACCATCTTGCATGAATCGAGCATCAGTTTTTGAGTGGCATAAGAGAATTAAGGAAGGCAGGGAGTCTGTGAGGGATGATGAGAGGTGTGGGAGGAGTAAGAAAGTCAATAAACTAGAGTTGATTGGCCAAAGGGTTAGGGTTAGGGTTACTATGATGAGGTTTTAAGGGAGGCAAGCACTCTTCAAATCGGGTCAGTGGCATTTCCACCAGGACAATACACCAGTCCACAACTCCATCCTTGTCACAGATTATTTGACCAAGATGGGTATCAAGACGGGCATCAAGACAGTTCCTCACCTTCCATACAGTCCAGACCTTGCTCTCTGTGACTTTTGGTTATTTCCTAAGCTCAGAGGCTGTCGTTATGAGACAACTGAGGAGATGAAAGAGGCTGTGGCGAAGGTGATTGATACGCTCAGACAAGAGGACTTCGATGGGGCCTTCCAGAAGTTGTTGAAACGGTACAACAAGTGCATTGCAGCCGGAGGAGATTACTTCGAAGGGGACCATAGTTTCACGTGAGTACTATCAATAAAAGTGCCCATACGAAAAAAGCCTGGATGCTTATTTAATGATTGATAGATAGATAGATAAGCAGTTTGAGAAAGAAAGAAAGAAAGAAACGAACAAATAAACATAGATAGATAGATAGATAGATCTTGCGTTTATATATATATATATATACGTATTGAATGTTCATCATCATAATCATCTAGGCTTGCTGATAACATGGAGTTCCTTGACTCTCTCTCTCTCTCTCTCTCTCTCTCTCTCTCTCTCTCTCACACACACACACACACACCATCCGCCCCTGTCGTCCATCACTCCTGGCAGGTCCTTTAAACTGCATCCAGGGTCTACATAGAGCAGATGTATATAAGTCCTTGTTAGTCGGCCAATATTTGTGTGTCTATGTGTCCATAAGAGAACCTCGTTTATGAGTTTTTCCCCACTTCTTCAGCAGTGCTCTGTATATCTTGTTCGTTTTACTTGGACGATTTGTGAGATAAGAGTTGCTGTTTAATGGAGTGTTACTTCCAGGATTTGTTCAAAACAGTACGTAGCATTTTT
Source organism: Sepioteuthis lessoniana (assembly GCA_963585895.1). NCBI lineage: Eukaryota > Metazoa > Mollusca > Cephalopoda > Myopsida > Loliginidae > Sepioteuthis > Sepioteuthis lessoniana. The sequence goes on from OY757923.1 coordinate 9,088,760, forward strand.
GTGTAGTTCCCACTAGCTTTTTCCCCAAGGGTTTCATTAGAGTCTAAGTGGTGCAACCATACATTAATACGGACATAGCCACAGCTTGGAAAAAATCTCGTTTTACATTATTAGAGAGATCAGATGATCTATAATCAGCCAACAGCAGTCTACACTTTCCCCATACGGATGTTGATATTACTTTCAGTAGATGAGATGCAATTGCCAAGGTATGTAAATTAGTTTACTAAGTAGCCACTTAAAATGTAAGTGGTTCTATTTTGTGTCGATCTGCATTTACGTATAGGTCGATGCCTCTCGCTGCTTTCTCCAGATTAAGCAGCAGAGATTCAGGATGACAATATATACGCTCCTCTACCGAGGGTTGAGCACTCTGGCGAAGGAATTAACAGCTACCATCCGCATAATGTAAAGCTCTTCTAACAAATTGAGTTCTCCGGTATCCGGTAACCCAAACATTTGGCCGGGTTTCGATCTCAGCTTGAAGCATCCTGTGTGTCTAGCCACACTGAAGAGTTGTGATACAACGAAACAGTCTGTCCGTGGATGACAATATATATATATATATATATATATAATGAAATATATATGTGTATTCTAAATATTACTCAAACGTACTTCTACGCGAATAAATACTTTTATTCTTATCGATTCAAACGAATATTCAGATACATACGCATTAAACACTTTCACATATGTGTATATATACATACTTACATACTTACATAGATAGATAGATAGATATGTATACATACATATATATATATATATATATATATATATATATATATATATAACAGAATGACGTATGTACAGATAGTGAACTTTACACTTACGTATACAAATGCGTGCATAGTGTAACGGTTATCGTCACGGGACTTGGAATCGGTGACCCGTGTTCAACTTGTCAACGAGGCTGTTTGCATTTTATCCCGCGTAAATGTCTTTGGGAAAGGCATGAATCCATCTATCCTTTCTGTTATTTCTTTAGCCCTGGTAGGCAATCACTCTCGAAGAACGAAACCCTGAATTCAAACCAGCTTTACTTCACTGAAAGTTGAAGTAGCCGAAGCATAGTAAATACACCAAATATGTATCGATATTGCGTTTTTATATATGGATTAAATATAGAGTATTTCAATAAACATGGGACTCATGTGACTGCTAATAACTTTACTTCTAATAATATTGTGTTCTCTTTTGTTTCATTGCCCAATCGGCTGGGGCTGTAGAATACACCGACTGCTTCTCTGCAGAGGGGTAAGATCCCCCCAACGAGTGTCCTGCATATGACACTAAACAATCTGATGATGAGGTTCCAGCAATGCTGGAGCTTTGGGGAATGCGGAGCACCCCTTCATTGCCATCGCTCCCAGGTCCACTCTGGCCCGGAGTGGTAGCACCTGATAAGGGTCCTATCAATGGGTTAAATAAAACTACGTGCTTCTTTCACAATACTGATTTTTGCATTTAAACAGCGTATTTATGCTAAACTGAATTGTTTAAAATAGAACTGTTTTGACATTGAGACTGCGTACTAGTGCTGAACTGAATTGCTCGAAATAGAACTGTTTTTGACGTCTAAACTGTATACTTATGCTGAACTGAATTATCTGAAATAAAACTGTTTGACATTTAAATCTGTGTATTGCCCAGTCGGCTGGGGCTGTAGAATACACTGACCCCCCCCCCCCATAACGAGTGTCCTGGATATATACTGGATATGATACTAAACAATCTGATGGTGAGGTTCCAGCACTGCCGGAGCTTTGGGGAATGCGGAGTACCCCTTCATTGCCATCGCTCCCAGGTCCACTCTGGCCCTGAGTGGTAGCACCTGATAGGGCCCTATCTATGGGTTAAATAGAATTAACAGCATACTTATGCTAAAATGAATTGAGTAAACTGAATTGCTTGAAATAGAAACGTTTTTGACAATTAAACCGTATTTACACTTAAACTGCATGCTTATGCTTAACTGAATTATTTGAAATAGAACTGTTTTTGACATTGAAAATGTATTTGCACTTAACCGAATTGTTACATACAACTGCTTGAATAGTTAGAAATGGAAATGTTTTTGACCATTAAACTGTGTACTTATGCTAAACTGAATTGTTTTAAATAGAACAGATTATTTACATAAAAATGGATTTGGCGTTAAATAACCTACAAAGGTTGATATGCCATAAAACCCAACAAACCAAACCAAACCATCTTTTGTTTCAGATGAGAATATAGTATACAATAGCAATCCTCGCTCACAATATCTTAGACAAGAGAGGAACAATATTTTGCGTCATGACTTATTTGGAAATAGGTGGTGTAATGGTTAGCAAGCTCGACTAGCAAACCTACACGAGTGAGTTCGAGTCTCATTGGGTGCCCCTTTCGTATGGCTTTGTGCCACATTTAAGCAAGAAGCTTAGTAAATTTCCATAACTTATTTGGAAACAAAATCATTCAAAACTGTCTCAAAATAGATGCAACCTATTAATATGATAATGATTTATTACTAAGACAAGAAACTAAAAAAAAAGATTGCATATCCTGGAAGCTGATATAATAATAATTTTTTTAAAATTGATTTGATGTCTCTACTATAAAGGATGTATTTTTTACGGGACGTGTTCAAAATGACCACCATTGCGCTTGTCTCAGTAATAAATCATGATCAAATTAATAGATTGCATCTTTTTTAAGACATCCTGTATATACACACAACCCTTATACAATCACAAGAATATTGACTTACACATAGACTTATTGCATTGTGGGTAAAGTGTCGGACTGCGACACCGTAGTAAACAAATTCGAACTCCAGTCACGCGATTACATTCTCTTTCGGACTAATACCCTTGGGAAAGATATGAACCCTCCCTAAACACCCCCCCACACACGAGTTATGGATTAAATAATACCACGATTGTTCTTTTATAAGGATGGATTTGGTATTAAATAACCCACGAAGGTTGTTATACGATTGAACAAAGAAAACCAAACCGTAACCAAAAGCCTTAAGCACCTTGCACACACACACACATTCATCCACACACATACATACATACGTGCGCAGTCACACACACACACATACATACACATACACACACGTGCAGACACACACACATACAAACGCGCACACACACATACATAAACACACACATACACATATACATACGTGCGCGCAGACACAGACACACATACATACACATGCATACATATACACACTCACCCACACCCACACACATCCATACACACACGTACAGTCACACACACACATACGTGTGCAGTCCAGAGTACGCATGCATAAGCACACTAAATAAAACAGAGATGACATGGATTCAAATACGACTCATCTCAGATCAAAACACGATCTTAAAAATGGCTGCACAGAGGAAGATGTCATTACTGTTAACCTAACTATGATAGACCTTTAAATGGCTTCAAATGTGTAATCAATGCCTTGGTTTTTCACTGAGGCTTCTTAATCAGCATTTAAAGAGGTCTTGGGTATCCAGGGCCGATTTATACTAACGGATGCCCTGTGCATACAGACATTCTGTAATCAGTGATCAGTTGAGTGAGTGTGTTATCTGATAACTTGACGAGGTGTGAGGTCTGTTCTCTTGCCGTCATAAGCCTATCACCAAGCGGGGAGCAACGGTTTGTAGCTGGTTCTTTTTCGAAGGAGTTAACATCATTGTGCTGTCATTGGGCTCGATTTACTCATTTACTCATAAGATAAAAGTTATTTTATTTGTTTTATTTTTCTTTCTTGTTATACGTTATCGCACTGAAACTGTGTAACTAAAAAATCTAAAAATAATAATTTTCCATTGCCAAATTCAATATAAGTACATTTTAAACCAAACTTCATCAGAATTTCTATGCTATACAGTTTGGTAATGAATAATACCTAATAATAACCGTTTTGATCGTATAATTCTCTATTCGAAATAATTAAAACCTTTGGTTTTGAGGAAATTAGCTTTTTATATAGGAAAAGAAATTGGTAGAGGTTTATTTATGGGAGATACTCCATGAGCAATTTACTCAGTCAATGAGGCTTACAATATGCTAACTCGCCCCTTGCAGAAATGGGTGTTATAGATATGGCACTAAACTGCATCTATTGGTGAGGCTATAGTTCTGGACATCTAGAGAGAGTGGATTACCCCTTCATTGCCATTACTTCAAGGTACACTCTGACTCGGAGTGGTTCCATCCGTCAGGGGCCCGTGTATGAGTCAAATAGATCTTTTTAAAAATCATTCATATTCGATGTCAAAAATGTCTTATGAAACAGAAAATGTAAAAATATACGTACCATGAACGCGATTTCCTAATATGTAAGCATGAAATATCCCTGGGCGATTTGACATGACGTTAAAATCAACCCTCTAAGTGCTGTTTTATTATCAGGAATTTAAGTCCTCTTGATATAAATTTAAAAAATCATAAATGAAACCAATAACAGTATCGCCCATAAATAAATACACCTCAACCAATTTTTGATAAAGAGTTAAATTTCTTTTAAACCATTCCTGGGTTTTATTATTTCTAGTGGAACATTATACAGGATTTGGCAGAATGATCTTCCACATTTAAAGTTTCTGCCATGCAAGCGTTAGTATTGATGAGCAGCCTTTAGGTACGTCTTTGAGCAGTAGCAACCATACCATTCCCGTTGTCATGGAATGGTGATCATCATACGTTTTTCCATAACGACTTTATCTATGAAAGACTTTGTATATAAACCTCAACTCGTGAACTCTTCAGTTTGTGCTCTAAATTGGAGTCAAGAACTGATCCCTACGTCCCTTACTCCTGAAACAGCAATTCGTATGAAAATATATATATATATATATATATATGTGTGTGTGTGTGTGTGTGTGTGTGTGTGTGTGTGTGTGTGTGTGTGTAATATAATAGCCGAGGGTTAGTTTGGTTGAGAACCTTTCGCTTAGTTCAGGGACTAGTTAGGTGCAACATGAGCACAGGTGTTCACGTGCGTGCGGAGAGGGCGCGTCATTCACAGATGTCAAAATAAAACCCCAGATAGGAAATGAGTCCAGATGTGAATGACGTCATGCACCGGAAGCGTGGACTGAGGATTTTTTGGAGAATTGAGAAAAGTCAGTTAGTTGAGTTCTAGCGTCTGAAGAAGAAAGTTGACTTTCGGAGCTCGCCGAGGCCTTGCGGCGGGTGCCGCGCATGGTGGGGGGTGCAGATGGCAAAGCCAACATAGAAAGGGTGTGTATCTCTCTCCTTATGTTTGAAAACCTTTTAACTCAAAGGTAATAAAGAGTTTCGTACCTGAACTAAGAAGTCGTAAATGTTTGTTTTTGTTTTGTTTTTCGGGATTCCTATGTTATCTATATATGAGTTATGAACATTCTATGTACATTTCACATATTCATGTATGCCTATATTATATATATATATATATATATATATATATATATATATATATATATATATTCTGTTTTAAACTTGGAAAAAATGCCACAGAAACGTATGGAATTCTTCAGACTGCTTTTCGACCATCTTCCATGAATAGAGCATCAGTTTTTGAGTGGCATAAGAGATTCAAGGAAGGCAGGGAGTCTGTGAGGAAGGATGTGAGGTGTAGGAGGAATAAAGAAGTCAATACACCACAGTTGATTGGCCAAAGAGTTAGGGTTAGGGTTACTATGCTGAAATTTTAAGGGAGTTCAGGAGAAGATTCCTAGGGAAGAGACCTGCACTCTTCAAATCGGGTCAGTGGCATTTCCACCAGGAAAATACACCAGTCAACAACTCCATGCTTGTCACAGACTATTTGACCATTATGGGCATCAAGACAGTTCCTCAGCCTCCCTATTGTCCAGACCTTGCTTTCTGTGACTTTTGGTTATTCCCTAAGCTCAGAGGCTGTCCTTATGAGAAATTTGAGGAGATGAAAGTGACTGTGGCGAAGGTCATTGACACGCTCACACAAGAGGACTTCCATGTGGCCTTTCCGAAGTTGTTGGAACGGTACAACAAGTGCATTGCAGCTGAAGGAGATTACTTCGAAGGGGAGTAGAGTTTCATGTGTGTACTATCAATTAAAGTGCCCGTACGAAAGAGGTCTGGAAACTTATTTAATGATCCTCGTATATATATATATATATATATAATCTTTCCTGTGCGATCGGATAATGGAATGCACTTGGGACGCTTTGAGGTAAACTACAGCATATACTGGATGTATAATTGGATATTTTCTGCACTATTGGTTCTTCATTTTTACCAGCGATGAACAAGTGTCCGTATGTCACGCTTGTCAAAATGTGCACCAGTGGAGGCGAACCACTTTCTCACAGCAGTGATGAGAGCGTTGTAGTCAAGAAAGTTTTGTCAGCGAAATCCATCTTTCATCGTTCTGTTTTCATTCAAATCGTCGTTGCATCCGTTGGTGAATATTTTGACGAGTCCAGAAACAAAACATGGTATTTTGGCGCTGAAAACGTGTTTTATCCCGGGAAAATATTGTTCACTTTGTATCTTTCAAAGTTTCAGTGGAAATAAATGGGAGGCAATGCCATCGGAGCATTCCTTCAAATTCTCTGATGAAAGACTTATTTTTCCCTGAAAAAAAAATCTCCGGTTAGTTACTGAGTCCAAATAGAAACTAGAATTTCAAATGCTGATTTGTATGTCCCAACTTAAATGACTGGCGCAACGCAATCTTCCTCGTTTTATATTCATCCACCCCACCCAATGCATACTGTGATGGGACGTGACTCAAGGCGGGTTTAATTTGGGGACACCTCAGGAAGCAAGTTTCTCGAGATGCATGGACAAAAATTGTCCAGTTCCTCCGGCTTTATTAATTCTGAGGGCACCTAAGACGTCGGGCAATAAAACCCACCATTACCCCTACCAGGAGCAATGGCTATCTGGGACTGGACTTAGTAAATTGGCATATCTCACACTAAAGGCTGAGAGGCTTTTTATCCGACTCCGCAGGAGGCCATAATGTGACACAGTTGGTTTAATGAAGAAGCCAGTCTCCTGTGGGTTGGTCTTAAAAATTGCTTAAATTCGGTCGGCATTCCCTTCTAGTGGTGCCTCAGGAGCCGAGCAATAAATCTAACCTTTACTTGCTCCCCGAGAAGGAAAGCCCCCTGGAACTAAGCTGTTAATTTTTTATGTGCCTCCCGGGCCAAAAGGCCGGGAAGTGGTGTTTATCCAATCCCCGCAGTGTTGGTCTATGACGCTGAGTCGGATTAAGGTGGGGTTCCCCGCAAGAAGCATGCCTGCAGAAGGACGGGAACAAAAATTGCTCATGACTCGTCAACATCAGTGGGGAAGGCCTCCTGAAACTGAGTTGAGTAATTCTTATGCCTCCCAATACAAGGCCGATAAGAATTATAATAAGGCTAAACCCAGAGTTATATATCTTGTTGAGAGGTTTTATGTTCTATCTCTTGGTTAGAGCTTTGACCTTTAAAAAAGATATTGGTTTCCACATTAACCCGAAAAGTCATTTTTATGGCCGATGCATATTTACCAACCCCACTCCGCTCGGGCAGGATATGACACAAGGTCAATTTTTAAACGGAGTTTAACAGGTTTGAATTCAGAGTTTTCCTTCTCCTAGACTAGTTGCTTCATCAAGGCTGAAGAACCTAGTCTGCCCTACAATTTACCCATAGCTGGAGGGAGAATAATTGGATTCATACCTTTCCCAAGGGTATTAGTGCTGTGAAATGCAATCAGTCTCGTCCAGGATTTGAACTCGTGTCGCCGATAAGTAAAAAAAATGATTTGAAAAAATACTTAATGAAACAGCCACTATTAATAAACACAGCCCAAATTATACATGGGATGTCATTGTGGTATAATGGTTAAATCACAGGACTGCAGAATCATTGTACGCAAGTTCAAACTGCAGTCGCGCTAGGTTCACTTTCTGACAAATTCCCTTGGAAAAGATATGAACTCCCTTATCCTCCCATCAATGGGTTAAATAGTAATAATTTACGAAGCTCTTTGCTTTGATTTGGCACAAGGCTGAATGAATGGGGCACCCAATGAGACCCGAACTCACTCGTGTTGGTTTGCTAATCTAACTTGCTAACCATTACACGACTAGAAGTGCCCCTAGGGTTTAAATAGTAACACTACTGTCCTTCTAAAAAGAAGGAGAGATTGGCATTTAATAACCCGAGCAGGTTGATATGCCATGAAAAATAACAAAAGATAAAACAAACTATACAGCAATATTAAAGCGAAAATGAGAGGAGCCAAAAATAGCTCAAGTTAGCATCATGTATAAAACCGAACTGTTCTTCTTATAGTGCCAGACTGGAGGTATTGCCAAAGAAGAAATAAAATAATTGCTGAAATAATAACTATATAAGCATGTATGTGTAGACTGTGTTCTCTCTAACCCTGATTTGGTTTAGTTTCTTATAGCATGACATATCAACCTTCTTGGGTTATTTAATGCCAAACTCATCCTTGTAGATTGCCCAGTCGGCTGGGGCTGTAGAATACACTGACTGCACCTCTGCAGAGGGGTAAGCCCCCGCCCCCAATGAGTATCCTAGATATGACACTAAACAGTCTGATGATGAGGTCCCAGTAATGCTGGGAGGTTTGGGGAATACGAAGCATCCCTTCTTGCCAATGCTCACAGGTCCACTCTGGCCCGGCGTGGTAGCACCTGATAGGGCTCTATCTATGGGTTAATTAGAACTAACGGCATATTTATGCTAAACTGAATTGTTTGATAAAACTGAATAGCTTGAAATAGAAATTTTTTTGACAATTAAACCGTACTTACATTTAAACTGCATGCTTATGCTAAATTGAATGATTTGAAATAGAACTGTTTTTGACATTGAAACTGTACTTACACTAAACTGAATTGTTTAACATTGAACAGTTTTGACATTTACTTGTGTGTAACCAAAATATGTACTTATACTAAATTGAATTAGCTGAATTCGAACTGCTTGACTAAACTGAAGAGTTAGAAAAAGAAATGTTTTTCACGATTACACTGTACTTACATTTAAACTGCGTGCTTATAATAAACTGAATTTTTTGAAATTGAACTGTTTTTGACATTAAAACTGTACTTACACTAAACTGAATTGTTATATATAACTGCTTGAATAAACTGAATAGTTTGAAATAGAAATATTTTTGACAAACTGTGTACTCATGCTAAACTGAATCGTTTGAAATAGAACTGATTATTCCCTAAAAATGGATTTGGCATTAAATAAACTACAAAGGTTGATATGCCATAAAACCAAACTAACCTAAACTTATCCTTGTAGAAAGACTGTTGTGGTACAATTTCCCAGCTAACTGGAGAATAAGGAGTTTCTTACCTTTCCCAAGAATATCAATCCAAAAGTAAACATAATTGTACGAGTGGATTTCAAACACACTTACTACGATGTCGCAGTCCAACACTTTAGCCACTACACCACAGAGACTTCCCCCTCGTTCTTGGAACTCTTGTGACGTCACTGATGCCAAGTTGTGTGACACATTCCCCTTCCCTTGGACAATATCATCGGTATCATAAAAAAGGGGGGTGTCCTCGTGGTGTGATGGTTAAAGCGATGGACTGCGGAATCGTAATAAGCGAGTTCAAACTCCTTTCGCGCCATTACGTTCACTTTCGGGCAAATACACTTGGGAAAGGTATGAACCCCCTTATCTTCCCAGCTATGGGTTAAATAATACTAGTACTGTTCTTCTAAGAGAATGGCTTTGGCATTAAATAACCTACAAAGGTTGATATGCCATTAAACAAAGAAATAGAAAGAAACATAAATATAAAGAAGAATGATATGTTGCATAGGCAACTGCCAGTCTTCCATACAACCCTGCCCAAACCTATGCTAATCTCTAGATACAGAATCATGGGTTCTCGTGAGACAGACAGATGCTATCATATTACATCTCCTCTCTTCCTAGTTTTGGGGAAATTGTATGACAGTGTTGGCTCATTAGTTTTATTTGGCAGCCAGGGTAGGAGATAGACAGCTTTGAACCCTTACGAAATCCATCCAACACGTCACGGGCTAGTGAGACAGTATCGGTCTTTTGGCACAAGGACACACTTATGTAGCACCCAATGAGAAACAACCACACTGCTGTTAGCTTCAAAAATATCACTCCTCATAATCTATAATAACGCATAAAAGTATGCTCTAACTCACAAATAAAGTCGTCTCGTATTGTATAATGGTTAACGAGCTCGCCTATCAGAACACTATGAGTGAATTCGATTCTCACTGGTTAACTCATAATTCTGGAATTGTAAATAACTAAGCAGCGTGTGAATGAGGGCAGTGTAATGATTAACGTTCGATTGTTACTGCGTTCTATTCTCACAGAATACTCTACAGTTCTAGCCTTATGTCAAACTTAAGCTTTATAAATGATTATTCTGTGAAAGACGTCTCACGTAGGATAAAGGTTAGTGATTTCAGCAAGAAAACTATCGTTAGTGAGTTCAATCTTCCCTGGGTGCTCAATATTTCAAGCGTTGGGTCAAATAAAATTAAGCTTTGTAAATTATTCAGTGAGAGTTGCCTCGCTTAGTCTAAAGGTTAACGGATCTTGCTAGAAATCTATAGTTAGTTCGATTTTCACGGGGTGCTCTATATATCAGACCTTGTGCCGAACTTAGCTAAGCTTATTAAATGACTACACCAACTTTCCCAAGTAAGCTGGAAACGGAAAGGCAAACATTAACTTGTGCCGGGCATTTTGCCCAAAACTCACTTTGCCGCCGACTTCGTTAAGATCGATTTTGTCCCCAAGGCCACAAATAAGAAATTGCGTAAAAGACAGAGTCGCTAGGCACACATCCTTCAATCTGAAAGACAAGCGGTGCTTTGAAGTCAGCATTAGAACTGTTATATTAATACGCTGTAACTATAACGTTTATTGTTCGTTATGCCCCTACGAAGAGAGTAAGAGGGCGGCAGTCAGAAGTGAGGGGAACGAGGAGAGTAAGGAGTTGGGAGAAAAAGAAAAGGGAAGTGGAGTGGGCGTCCGATTATATGTTGGTGATCAAGAGCTGATGGCTAGAAGGACAATCCGTGAATGAAAATGCATCATTTGCAGCTTTGTTGAAAGTGTGTGAGTGCAGGTGTGTGCGCATGCGCGCGAGAAAGAGAATAAAGAAAAAAGGACAATGAGCATATATAAAGAAAAATCTATATCAAAAAGAGACATGTAGATAGATAGATAGATAGATAGAGAGAGAATAATGGTAAAGAGAAAGATAAAGAGATTGAATGAAATAGACAGAGCACAGATTACTAGATAGGAAAATGTCATAGATAGATGAATAAACAGACTGAGATAGATAGATAGATAGATAGATAGATAGATAGATAGATAGATATGAACAGACTGAGATAGATAGATAAATAGATAGATATGAACAGACTGAGATAGATAGATAGATAGATAGATATGAACAGACTGAGATAGATAGATAGATAGATATGAACAGACTGAGATAGATAGATAGATAGATAGATAGATAGATAGATAGATAGATAGATATGAACAGACTGAGATAGATAGATAGATAGATATGAACAGACTGAGATAGATAGATAGATAGATAGATAGATAGATAGATAGATATGAACAGACTGAGATAGATAGATAGATAGATAGATAGATAGATAGATAGATAGATATGAACAGACTGAGATAGATAGATAGATAGATATGAACAGACTGAGATAGATAGATAGATAGATAGATAGATATGAACAGACTGAGATAGATAGATAGATAGATAGATATGATTGCTTGATTGATTTGATTTAACGTCATGTCATCCTGCCCGGGGTAACTTTATTCCAAGAGGTAAATTGTGGGGGACGGTCAGATTTATTTTAATGTTTGTTTTTTTTTCAAGGATCTTGATTTTGATGATGAACTGTCTGCAGTTATTATTCGCTAAGTGGATTGAGCCGTTGCTTTTGAGGTGTCGGTTTGAAAGGTGAATTTCAAGTTTATTGTTAAATCTTTTGCTGTAATTTTTTTATCTCTTTCAGAAAAGATAAGATATTATCTATACAGATATTTTTGCATCTCTCGTGTTATTTGTGTCGTAGAAACGTTTGTTTGTTTGTTGTTTTTTTTTTTCATTTTGGTAATCACTACATTCTATTAGAATGTGTTAAAAGGTATAGAATGTTTGACATGGCTATACATTCTGGATGATTTTCTTGTTCAAGTAAAAATGAGTGTATTAGTCTGGTATGACCGATGCTTAGTCGGAATATATGAACATGTTCCTTTTTGGATTTTCTGAAGCTTGGTTTCCATTTTCCTACGTAGAGTTTTATTTAAAAGAATTTGTGTTCGTTGTTACTCCATTCTTATTGCTATTTTTTAATGGAAGAAGATGTTGATTTTGGTCTTAACATCAGTATAGGGGATTTTGGTCTTCATGTCTGTATAAGGGAATCAGTCAGGGGCCATTTTTAGTGTTAGTTTTGGTGCTAAGTCTGATATATACTCGCCCATTCAGCTGGGGCGGTAGATTACACTGACTGCACCCCTGCAGAGGAGTAAGACTCCCCCACCCAACGAGTGTCCTGGATATGACACTAAACAGTCCGATGGTGAGGTTCCAGTGATGCTGGGGCTTACGGAAATGCGGAGCACCCTTTCATTGCCATTGCTCCCAGGTCCACTCTGGCCCGAAGTGGTAGCACCTGATAGAACCCTATCGATGGGTTAAATAGAATTAAACTGTGTACTTATTCTAAACTGAATTGTTTAAATTAGAACTGTTTAACTAAACTGAATAGTTTGAAATAGAAATTTGTTTTGACAATTAAACTGTGAGTCGTTTGAAATGGAACTGTTTTTGATATTGAAACTGGGCTTTCGCTAAACCGAATTATTTAAAATAGAACTGTTTCGATATTTAATTATGTGTAAACAAAATCTATACTTATACTCAACTGAATTGGTCGAATTAGAATTTTGAATAAACTGAATAGCTTGAAATAGAAGTGTTTTTGACAAACTGTGTACTCGTGCTAAACCGAATTGTTTGAAATAGAACTGATAATTTGTATAAAAATGGATTTGGCAATAAATAACCTACAAAGGTTGATATGCCATAAAACCCAAACACCCAATCAAAATCTGATAGATATTAGCAGACTGAGATAGATAGATAGATAGATAGATAGATAGATAGATAGATAGATCTCTGAAACTTTTGATACAAAACGAAGTTTTAAGGTTCTTGTTTTTTATTTCCGCCATGGGTATGAACAAAAGTAAACGTTCATATTTTTGACAGAAAATTCGAAAGCTGATATTTAAAACTTGAATGGAAAAATGTCGTTCTTAAGTTTTCTTTTTGAGTTAGAATAAAACAATCCCAAATTGCTGTCTAAAAATAGAAAAATCTGCTTCCATCTGTTGTAACCGAACTTGGCGTTTTTATTGGTCAGTTTCTGTGTTTTGTTTACATTATTTCATCATTTCATTGGCTAATGCAAATTAGCCAATGTCTTGACTTTGAGAATTAAAGAGACCGCAAAAGAAATTATATTTATTGAGTTTTGAGTTTTATATTTTAAGGTTATACCTCTTAAACGGTGTATATTCTGAATTGAGTTGAATTATTTTTTTACTGATATATTCCAAGTAAAAATCTAAAAAAACGAATAATTGAAAAATTGCCACGGGAAGATTAATATTTACTTTCATCTCTCCGTTTTTAATTTAAAGCCCCAAAAGTAAGGCTTCTGTTTACGAAAAAGCGCCACCTTATTTCGCTTTTTAAAGGTAACTAAAATATATCTTATTATAATAGGATTATGTCTGTCTGTAATCAAAACTACGCGACTACTGACGTCATGATTCACTGTTGTCAATTACAGCACATTCTCAACTATTTTATTTATATTCATCAATACTTCTGACTTTAACAGCGCATTAAGAATTTAATAAGCTGCTTCTAAATCGTATCCGACCTGAAATCGATAAAATTCTTTGGAAAAATTAGAACAGCTTTCGAAGAAATTGATCCACCACTTCACAGATTCTGACTATTCGTCGAATCATCGAAGGAGTACGTGAAACTAATCTTGAGGCAACACTTTTTTTTTTTTTTTTGCAAATTTCTCCCATGTTCTTGACTCCAGACGCAGAGTAAAGATGGAACAATTATTTCTAGAACAATTATTCCAATTTATACAGTTTCTCCCCAAAACGTGTGACAGCTTTTCAAGATGTTGATCCTCAACAAAGACACGAAAAAATTGTTCGCTTACCAATTGATGACACCGACTTCTTTAACATTGTTGCTGAAGTATTGCAATATGTATTAGTACAATATGTGTTTATAATATACCTATATTACGTGCTACGAACATCAGTTGATCTAATAAAAGAAAATGGTTTCACGTTTAAAAAATACAAAAAGCAGATGATATCCAACGGAAAATAAGGCAGATGCAGACTACGCAGATGATCTAACGCTTCTCGCAAATTCATTTGCACAAGCAAAATCCCTGATGGAGCAAGAAACAGGAGACATCGGCTTTGACGTGAACACAAATAAGAGAGAGTTCATGCATTTTAAGGAAAATGGAACTATCTGTGATTAGTGGACGAGTTCTCATTTACAAAGAGTCAATAGACGCATAGGAAAGGCATGAACTACAATTGACATGTTATCGACCATATCCAATGCTGATCTCACTGATAAAAGAAAACAGAAATTCTCCCGAGCGATAGCCATGTTAGAACTATTATGTGGTTGTACCACATGAACTTCAATGATACGCTAGGAGAAAAAAAAAACGAGATGAGAACTAGGTAAGGATTCAAAGTGCTGTTTTGAACTAACCCTCGAAGTAGAACCCCCCAAAATAGCAATTATACGGCCACTTACTTCCCGTACATTGGTATAATGGTTAGAGTGTTCACCAATGGCCCAGGAGACGTGGGTTCAATCGCAGGTCGAGTCATACCAAAGACTCAAAAAGTGGTACTTGATGCTACCTTGCTTAACACTCAGCATTATAAGGTAAAGATCAAGGGTAAAGTCGAACAATCCAAGGAAAGGAGTAGCGCTCTCTCCTACACCTCAGTGTAGTAGCTACCGAGAAGGGAGCCTTCGGGTCGCCCCCGCCTACGGTCGCCAACTGTACTTACTTTACCAACTTCCCATCTTAGAAAGGACTCAAATAAGATGAATAGACTTGTCACTGCGAGTTGGACACCCAAGTGTTGGCTGACCAGCAAAAATCTTTATATAGCAAGTCTGTACGGGCAATAGATACCGTTTAGAGGACCTACTAAGAGCGATGGCTAATAGGGACGGATGTTTAGAGAGGGAGTCAAGGATTCCATACTATCAGCACTGTATGATGATAAATTTGTATCTACAACAAATAACAGTTTACAATGTAAACGGGAAGGCTATTTTGCATATTCATCTTTCAAAAAATTATTTTAATGAATATTTGCTGGCTATTTCAAATTGTTTGATTTTATTCTAATAAAATGGCACAAAAATGCTGTCGATAAAGGTTGATAAATAAATTAAGAAATTCATTAACAAAAAGAAGTAACTGTAATTTTATTCTTTAATGTCTAATTTTATCAAATCGCTAAATTGAAAGAGAATTTAGCCATGAAAGGAGAGAGTGAATGGAATAGCGAGCGTGCAAGGTAACTATTCGGTTGACTTCCGCTCTTGTTTCAATTAAGTTTGACGTAATAATTTAATTTTGAATGATATCAAATGCTATTTTTCATTTTATTAATTTTTTCTTTTTTATTTCTTTTTTTTTTTTTTTTGCTTGCTTCATCAATATTGATATTTTTAATATTTACACACACATACTCAAAAAAAAAGAATTAGAAAATAAACTGATTTATATAGAAAGGTTGATTAATTAATCAATCTATGAGAAAAATGTAAACAAATTAACTTTTACTGCAACCAAACAGAAGTTCAAATTATCTATTTATTCACGCACACGCAGACACACCGACAGACAGACTGACAGACAAGCCCACACACACACACACACACACACATATATATATATATATATATATATATATATATATATATATATATATATATATATATATATATATATATATATAATACATTTAAAAAAGAAGAAATAAGATTTTTTTCTCCTTTCTCATTTAATTAGATAGTTAAATTAGTTTTAGAATACTTTGCGAAGAAAACCGGAGTCAGAACATCTTTCGATTGTCCAATTTATAGTAAAATAAATATTAATTAAAAAGCCTATATTAATTATGATGTTTATTTATTGGTCAATTTATTTATTTAAATGCTTACTTAATAAATCAATTCGAAAATAAACGGATAGAATAAAAATTAATAAATAAATCCATCAATGGAAAAAAGTCAACAAGCTATACTTTCACTTGATACACAGAAGTTTTTCTCCTTTTTCTACTTTAAGCGGGTGGGGGGAAGCGGGTGGGAGGGAGTATTTTGTATTGATTATTTCTTAGTTTTTTCTTAGTTGTAACAATAATCAAACTTTGCATCAGTTCAATTATCTTTTTTTATAGATATAATTAAAATTTTTAATTTTTAGTATAAAATTTTAAGTATCTTTTAAATCTATCATCCTGCAATTGTTTTGGATATTATTTTTAAAATTAATAAAAATTAATTTTATTTATTTATTCGATTATTCATTATCAGCATAAACATTGTTTTATTGAATCAAATTGATTAATTAAAAAAATACCTATTGTTAAGACTTTTCGTTTTTTGTTTTTTTTCAGTATTTTTTCATTTTTTTTTTTTTAACAGTTCCTTTTTTAAAATAAAAGCATTAAACGAAGTGATTGAGCATTTAAATAAATTATTTTAGCATTACAAAGTGTTTTTAAAGGATTTATCCGACTTCATACAAGGCCAGATTTTAGCAGATCATTTTAATGTAGGGGCAACACACAAATCAAAATGCTATATTTTGACCTTTTGACGCGTCCAAAAATGCCATTCCAAGGTGATGCACCGGAAGGAGGTGACACATTCTAATGGCAGTTAGGAGAGGAAATCGCGTGGGCGGAAATTGGCTGATAAAATGGGACGAGCTAAAAAAATTCCCATGGTACACTCATAGACTGATGCACTGGAAGAGAGTGACCTGTGAACTGCATAACAGTTATTTCCGCCTGATGACGATTAGACATTCGATTTCAAAGATCGAGTGGGCGATCGTGTGGGCGTGGAATTATAATATAACGCAGTCAAGACGGAAGTCAAGTGCCAGTTGGAGTTCCAGTAGCGTTGGAGACGGAGATAGACGAGGTGTGGTAAGGAAAGCCACACCCGGCCGAGGGGGCCCTCGGGAAGCCCGATGGAGTTTGGGGACCAGAGAAGTTGCTGAGAAGATGCAGTAAAGGTAGCCATCACCCAGCAGAGTGGGCCTCTGGACCTCCGGTTGAGCATCAGGAGAACAAGAAAGACACAACGTGACGGCCATAATTTTGGGGTCAAAATATTGCAGTTATGTTCGATCTCCAGCTCCCTCTCACATGCAAACCTTGAGTAACCCTTTTCGAACCCTTGCAATAAAGTGAGAGGTAAATATATTTATAAAGAAGTCTTCCTGCGTCTTTATTATTGTGTCGTTATGATACAGCACATGAGAATATAACAAAAATTCATGCATGACTGTCAAAAAAAAAATGTTTCGGCGCAAAGCGATAAATTCAGCCATGACAAACAGATATTGCTTGAGAAAATCTCCGACCCTCGAGACCAGGCGATCAGCTTAATAACACCCACCCGGAGCGAACGCCAAATAACCCCTGGGAAACAAAAGGGGATATTTATCCAACTTTCTGCCAAGTCAGATTTTATATGAAGTCATTTTATTGGCGGGGCAACGCACAAAAATTCTTCATTCCTTCAGTGTTCCACATTTTATAAGTGCTCCAGGTGCCCAGCGATAAACTCGGCTCTACTTAACAGATATTGCAAGGAAAGCCCCTTGAAATAACTAGAAGAAGAACGTATATAAAAAGATTACCCTTATTTTTATTCTATTTTCATTGACTTCTATAAAAGATTATTCTTAGAATTGATTTTATACGTTTGAGAATAAAACAATATCAGAAATCAATAACACCTAGTAAATTGTTTTTGTTCTTGTTTTTTGATGGCTTAAAATTTAAGATTTAAATTATGTGAAAAAATGAAAAAAAAATAGACAATAACTAAAACTGATGCAATGTTTAATTGTTTGTTGTTGTAAATAAACAAAAAAAAAATAAATGAATGAATATTTTAATTAATCTAGTATTTTAAATGAACATCTATTTTTATACAAATTAGTTGAAAGATGTTCTGTTTTCAAACTGACCCGAGCTTTCTTTGTTGACTCGTCTAAATCTAATTTGACTCAATGAGAAAGTAAAACAAATCACTTATTTCTTTTTTTTAATATCTTAATTAGATGTGTGTGTGTGTGTGTGTGTGTGTGTGTGTGTGTGTGTGTGTGTGTGTGTGTGTGTGTGTGTGTGTGTGTGTGTGAATAAATGAATACTGATTTTATTCATCAACGCAAAAGAACGCACCTTCAAAAAAATAAACTTCTGTGTTACTATAGTAACAGAAAAAATATAATTTATTTATTTTTCCTTGATAGATTTATTAATTCATTTTTTATATATCAGTTTATTTTTCAATCAATTAATAGAGTAAGCATTGCCAAACATCTTCATTACTCATTTAAGTCGGATAACATTTTTTAAGGAATTGATAATCAAATTACGTTCAATACTAACATCTCTATTGCGGCCAAGTTATTCACGGAATAACATCAGTTTTATGAGAAGACAGAGGAAAAAAATTTTCTTTTTTTAAAAAAATTACTTAATGATTCTGAATATGTGTGTGTGTGTGTGTGTGTGTGTGTGTGTGTGAGTAAATATGAAATATGAAAAACAAAATATTAGGAGAATGTATTCTTTGTGTCAAATTTGTCAACGTTTAGGCCTATACGATAATCTACAGGGCAGTGAAATACACACACACACACACACACACACACACACACACACACACACACATATATATCAGTTTAAATGTCCATTCGGAGAATGCATTTCCACCAATAAAAAAAAACCATAAGTTACGTTGGTTATACCACAACAAAATTATCAAGGAGGCTCACTTTACACCTTTCAGATTCTAACTCCAAATATCAACATTAAAAAATACATAATCTTCTTAATGCTACATATAGAAATATTTTAGTTGATAAGACAAAAACACTCCATACAGACAATAATATCAATAAATTTAAAATCCAAGAAGCTTTATATATAAAATTTAGACAACTCACAGAATCAACTTCGAAACTAGCGATAATATTTCAAAATGTTTAAAATTGATAGAACAATCCATATCATAAAAGATAGAACAAATTTTATTCTACTTCACGTAATAGAAATATCTAAAAAATAAACTGCCACTACCGCTTAGCATTGCCTTGGTGATATAAACAAGCCTCACTTTAGTGATAAAAATAAAAATAAAATAATAATTTAGTTTAAATACTAAACAACTTTAATTTAGAAATAAACATACACGTTACCTTGATAATGGTTCTGATAAGAAATGAAAGTACTCAGTATACCACAAATAACTCAGTTGGAGAAACCATTAACACATTTCAAGATTGTAGGGGTGTCCTCGTGGTGTAATGGTTAAAGCGATGGACTGCGAAATCGTAGTATGCGAGTTCGCACTCCAGTCGCGCTATTATGTTCACTTTCAGGCAAATAACCTTGGGAAAGGTATAAACCCCGTTATCCTCCCAGCAATGGGTTAAATAGTACCGCTACTATTCTTCTAGAAGAATGTGCTTTGGCATTAAATGACCTACAAAGGTTGATATGCCATTAAACAAAGTAACCAAACCAATAAAGATTGTAGCATACAAAAACAGAAGGACTCTTAAAAGTAAAGGCTTCAAAATAACAAGGATTCGATTTTATTTAATCAAACCCGTTTAAATGAAAAGGTGCTACCTAAATACACTTTTTTCACACTCACACACACACACACACACACACATATATATATATATATATATATATATATACAAGGTATTGCTAGTAAAGTAAATCTATTAGACTCATTGATATGCAACATGGATTGTACATTTTACATAGTTTTCATATTGAATATCAACTCTTTTAAAAGATTCTTTCAAAGACATTTTTAATTTTTTTTAAATTCTTTTAAAAACTTTCTAAAAACTGCTTCCTTTTTTTCCACAAATCTTTTTCTTCTGATGATGACCGAAGGTCGAAACTAGTTGAGAAATATATAAAAAAGTTAAACATCATAAAAATAAATTCCTATTTGTCATATCATTTTTGTTCATCTTTATATATATATATATATATATATATATATATATATAATGTCTTTATGTGACAAATAGAGGAAAGATGATCGAATGATTATGAAGGCCGTTGTTTGATTCCGTGTTGCTATATATTTCCGATATTATACCCTTGTAGGGTTTCGATCAATCAAGTTTTTCAATGGATGCTACCAAGAACGATGGCTAAGAGAGAGAGAGAGAGAGAAAAGAGAAAGAGAAAGAGAGAGAGAAAGAAAGAAAAAGAGAGAGAAAGAGAGGGAGTGAGAGAGAAAGAGAAAGAATGAGAGAGAGAAAGAGAAAAGAGAAAGATCTATATATATATATAGAGAGAGAGAGAAAGAGAAAGAGAAGAGAGTGAGAGAGAAAGAGAGAGAGAAAGAAAGAGAGAGAGAAAGAAAGAGAGAGAGGGGGGAAGAGACAGAGAGAGAGAGAGAGAGAGAGAGATTAACGAATGAGAAACAACAATAAAAAACAACGATAAAAAAGAATTTTTAAAAAACATTGGTTAAAATCAATTACCGACAAACACAGCTGGATAAAAACTAAAATAATTCTCATTTCAACTTCTTTAGTTGGTTCTGTAACTATTAGTTTCACGTATTTTATAAAGCAAAAAAGAAATCTTCGGACAGAAGTTTGTTGGAAGTGATGAATGTTCTTTTGTTGATAGGTAATTCAGTGCCAAAGGTAGTCTTTTTTACAAACAATTTTATGCTTTCAAATGACTAATAATCACCTGGGGAAGTATCCGTGGTGTAGTGGTTAACGTGCTGTATTGCGACATCGTATGACAGCGAGTTCGAAATCCAGTCGTGCTATTACTTTCACTTTCGGACTAATACCCTTGGGAAAAGTATAAACCTCCGTATCCTCCCAGCTATGGATTAAATCGTACCACTGTTTTTCTTCTACAAAGATGGCTTGGGCATTAAATTACCCATGAAGGTTGACATGCTATTAAAATCTACTAAACAAAGCCAAATAATCATAAAGCTTCAAATAAATATTCTTAACACAAATAACTGAAACACCGTCATATAGTTTCAAGTATTATTATCAAACACAAATAATTTTCAAACAAATCTATCAGACCCATTGATGCGACCCTTACAGATATTGCTACTCTGGGTCAGAATGGATCTGGGAATAATAGTAGTGAATGAGAGACTCTACACTTCTCAAAGCTCCAGAACTAGAGTCTCACCACTGGATGCAGTTTAGTGTCTTATTCAGGATGCCCTTTTAGTAGAGGGTCTTACTCAGGATACCCTTTTAAAAGGGGTCTTACACATCTCATAGAGATGCAGTCGGCTTATTCTCACCTCCAAAAAGAATTTAATTGGAAGTTTTATCGACAAATAAAATTTACAAGATAATTTCTAGCAATCTCTTATAGACCACGTTGATATTTATCACAAAAAATATTCTTTGTATAAAATTTTGTTTCGTATATTAATCTTTATTTAATCAACAATGTGGATCAGCAATCCACATTCCATCGTCATCACATCACGGTCAGACGACAACACGGATTCCTTTGACGATCTCTCTCTCTCTCTCTCTCTCTCTCTCTCTCTCTCTCTCTCTCTCTCTCTCTCTCTGCCATCATTCTCGGTAGCAGCCATTGAAAAACTGGCTTGATTGAAACTCTACAAGTGCAATACCAAAGATAATATGACTACACGTTATCAAACAACGACCTTTATAATCCTTCGATCATTTACCTCGATTTGTCACTGGATGTCATATTCTAGAGGAGGATGTCATATTCTAGAGGAGTCATACAATCGTGTCACATCGGAAACCATGGAATGCAACATGGTAGATGTGAAGCGTGGCGAATGAATCCAAAAGCGGGTCAACTGTACGCTTCAACAGAAGCTGAGCGAAGGAACCTCAAAGGTCAACAACCAGGATCAAATAGTCCTGTCAGGAAACAACTGCTCCTCATCTACAAGGGTGGTGTCTATCGATGAGGAAAATAGCCATCGAAAAATAACCATGATTCCATCCAAATATATTAGCTTGTATTGAATTTACAATTTACTGGTCAGTCATTTAATTGATAAATAGGAGTTACATGAAGGAAATAACCATTTTATTATGCTTTCATGTTCCTAAATTACACGACCACACCCAATTTATACATATATATATATATATATGTGTGTGTGTGTGTGTGTGTGTGTGTGCGTTTTAATTATGTAGTTCGCTAAATTTATAAATGAAGAGTGCTCAATATCTGTAAAACAGTATATATATATATATATATATATATATATATATATATATAAATTGGTGAGTGTCAGTTTTTGCGTATGCGATCATTGAACCAATATATATATGTGTGTGTGTGTGTGTGTGTGTGTGTGTGTGTGTGTGTGTGTGTGTGTGTGTGTGTGTGTGTTGGTAATACGTAGCTAATAATATATATGTGGTAAGTTTATCTAAATTAAAGCCAACGACTTATCAGAGTTTTCGACACGACAAGAAACAACCGAATTTGAAAATAACTAGGATGAGACGATGTTCGGTAAAGTTTTTCCTTTTTTCTGGACTGACCGCTTAGAAGTGTGGTTTTTGAAGATAACTGCCATTTTTTATTGTCAGATACAATTAAATGAACAGCCATTTTTGTGGTCACTTTCTGGAACGGTCCTGTTTTTCTTCACTTGCTTCATTAGTCCATCAGACAATTTACTGGTCAGCCATTTAGTTAACCAAACGCTCGTTTTTATGCCTCGTTAGTCATCATGTTCATTAAATGACCAATCTGTCATTGTTTGCGGTCAATTGGACAGATAAATATTTGATCAGCTGCTTTTGTAGCTCCGACGGTCAGTCTCTAAGAAACCAATTAACTGGTCCGTCGTTTTTATAGCCAATTAATTGTTTTGTCGTTTTTATCAGCCTTTTTTTGCGCCTATTTGTTAGTGCGTTGGCCAATTTACTGGTCAGTTAGTTTTTACGGTAGATTAATTTGTCCGCCTACAATTTTATCAATGGCTTTGTATGTGAATCAATCAACTGTCAAGTGGTCAGTCGGTTTTTATTATTGGTTGGTCTGTTAAGTTAATTGATCAGTCGCTTTGCTGGTCAGTTTGTTGGTCAAATTGACGGAAAAACTGAAAGGATTTTTTATAGTCAATTCTTCAAGCGTTTGATAATTTATAGAGAGGTTAATCTCTTAGTAATTTTAATAGTTACCCTTTCTTTTTAATTAGTAGGCGCACTTAATGTAACGGTTATTTCCGAAAGAAATGGAATCGGCAACCCGGGTTCAAATCCTAGGCGAAGCTGTTTACGCAGTATTTTCGTAAGATAAGCCAAAGATCATTTTCGTCGGTTATTAAGCTTAGCTTAGCTTGGCATAAGGCCAGTAGTATGGGGTACTCAATGAGGATCGAGCCACTAACGATGATCTGTAAATAATTACATCAACTACGCTAAGCCTAACTGTTGTTGTAGGAAATAGAATCGGCCACAGGGCTGTTTGCGTTTCACTTGAGGTTAATGCCCTTGGGAAACATATGAATAAGTCCGGCCTTGCACAGTTATGGATAAATAGTTGGGCAGACTGGATTCTTTAAAATAAAAGGAAAACTTTAAAATCAAACCAAGTTTTCTTCGCTTAGAAATTAACCCTGTGTATCGTGCCTTCTAATGTTGTAGGGTTGGGTAAATACATACCCTCTCTTTCACTAACAGTATACTTAAAGGGGGGGTGTCCTCGTGGTGTAAGGGTTAAAGCGATGGACTGCGGAATCGTAGTAAGCGAGTTAGTTCTCTAGACGCGTTATTACGTTCACTTTCGGGTAAATACTCTTGGGAAAGGCATGAACCCTCTTATCCTCCCAGCTATGGGTTAAATAGTACCACTACTGCTCTTCTAGGAGAATGGCTTTGGCATTAGATAACCTACAAAGGTTGGTATGCCATTAAACAAAGAAACCAAATCAACCATCTACTTAAAGGACAGTTGTTTGGTTTTATGCTCGTTTGTTTTTTTGTTTGTTTGATTTTTTTTTTTTTTTTGTAGTTTTTGTTTGTCATGTGAATGTGAAATGTTTCATATTGAGGTCATGGGAATGTAGCATCTTTCGTGGTGAGGTCATGGGAATGTAGCCTGTTTTAAGGTTAGGTTATGGGAATTTAGCATGTTTCAAGGTTAGTTCACGGAAATGTATCATAGTTAGGTCTAGGTAATTTAACTTTTTAGTAATAATCTAAATTGAAAGTTAGAAAAAAATCAAAATCTGTTCCCAAAATATGATTGACTACGTGACAACGTAATCAACCCCAACTACAAAACAATATTTATTTTACGCATATTTTTATACAAATAATTAATTTGATGATTTATTTTACTTGTCATTATGTAAATCTTACTATAATGATTTTTTTAAATTGAAAAAAATAATTCATCGGGGTAATGATTATTGTTTCTTTGTGATTATTTATGAAGAAAAAAAGATAAATGGAGATTTATTCCTTACTCCAACTATACGGACACTTGCCCCCCATCACAAAAACTATACAAGTTCGACGAACCAGACACGCAGGACACTGCTGGAGAAGCAAGGACGAGCTCATAAGCGATGTACTCCTGTGGACCCCTACACATGGATGTGCAAGAGTGGGACGACCAGCACGAACTTACATACAGCAGCTATGTGAGGACACGGGATGTAACCCTGAAGACCTGCCGGAGGCGATGAAAGATAGGGAGAAATGGCGAGAGACGGTCAGGGATATCCGCGCAGGCGGCGCGACATGATGATGATGATGATTCCTTACTTTAAAATATAGATAAACTGAAAAATCAAATGAGTATTAGTCTTTTTTTTTTATTTTATAATATTATAGTGATATATATTCAGTGGAAAAGAAATAGATTTAATTTTTTCTTATTGTATTTTTATTTACTTACTTTACATTTTGTGGTAAAAAATAAAAAAATAGAAGTGAATGTATTTTTTCCTGTCTAGTCCAAAAATCTAATTCTTAAAAAGAACAGATGAAAAGATGATTTTATTCCATAATTTTTATCGTTTTCAATATTATATTTTGATTTTATTTTTACACTAGCAACATTGGTATCGATTACCTTTGAATATTGATTTAATAAGTGATTGATTTTTTTTTAAATAAGAAAGCAATAATTTCGTTTATGTTAGAAAAATTGTCGATTTTACTTTTTATACTTATTAAACCTTTTGATAGATTTCTAAGCACTTTGATTAAATATTAACTCAATTTATTTTATAAAAAATTAAACGTTTACAAAAATCAAGACAAGTTAAAACAAAAGCATAAATCTCGTATGAAACTATGGACTCCAACACATGGACACACCAGGATTGACTGACCAGCAAGGATGGAGTTCGTCCTTGCTTCACCAGCAGTACCCAGCATGTCTTGCTCGTCTTACTTGGATGGTTTGTGAGATGAGTGGTAAATGGCCGTACAAGTGCTGTTTTGTAGGGTACTGCTTCCAGGATTTGTTAGAACATAATTCTTGTGTTGTTCACGTCTTGGTTTTTCTTCAAACATTTCATTAGAGTTCAAATGATGCAAATATTCAGGAGTACAGCAGTCTATTTTTATAAACTGAATATTTTTAATATATTTTTGAACTTACGAAGAAAATACAGACAAAATATTTTCATTGCTTCTGACTTATACTCCGCAAAAGAAAAGTTTGAGAACGACTGATTAAAACATTTAATTAAACATCGAAAGGGCAGTTAATTTTTAACGCTTCTCAAACTATTTATTTTCTCCCGGCTGCTGTTCTTAAAAGATGGCTTTGGCATTAAATGATCCACGGTGGTTGATATGCCATTAAACAAAGAGACAACCCTCAAAATTTGTATGGACCGGGAAGAAGATGCAAACACGATTTTTTCGAAAGCCTTATGTTATCATAAAAGACTTTTTCTCCTTCTAAATGATCTTACATTGATCATTTTCGAAAGCCTTATGTTATCATAAAAGACTTTTTCTCCTTCTAAATGATCTTTCATTGATCATTTTCGAAAGCCTTATGTTATCATAAAAGACTTTTTCTCCTTCTAAATGATCTTACATTGATCATTTTCGAAAGCCTTATGTTATCATAAAAGACTTTTTCTCCTTCTAAATGATCTTACATTGATCATTTTCGAAAGCCTTATGTTATCATAAAAGACTTTTTCTCCTTCTAAATGATCTTACATTGATCATTTTCGAAAGCCTTATGTTATCATAAAAGACTTTTTCTCCTTCTAAATGATCTTTCATTGATCATTTTCGAAAGCCTTATGTTATCATAAAAGACTTTTTCTCCTTCTAAATGATCTTACATTGATCATTTTCGAAAGCCTTATGTTATCATAAAAGACTTTTTCTCCTTCTAAATGATCTTACATTGATCATTTTCGAAAGCCTTATGTTATCATAAAAGACTTTTTCTCCTTCTAAATGATCTTACATTGATCATTTTCGAAAGCCTTATGTTATCATAAAAGACTTTTTCTCCTTCTAAATGATCTTACATTGATCATTTTCGAAAGCCTTATGTTATCATAAAAGACTTTTTCTCCTTCTAAATGATCTTACATTGATCATTTTCGAAAGCCTTATGTTATCATAAAAGACTTTTTCTCCTTCTAAATGATCTTTCATTGATCATTTTCGAAAGCCTTATGTTATCATAAAAGACTTTTTCTCCTTCTAAATGATCTTACATTGATCATTTTCGAAAGCCTTATGTTATCATAAAAGACTTTTTCTCCTTCTAAATGATCTTACATTGATCATTTTCGAAAGCCTTATGTTATCATAAAAGACTTTTTCTCCTTCTAAATGATCTTTCATTGATCATTTTCGAAAGCCTTATGTTATCATAAAAGACTTTTTCTCCTTCTAAATGATCTTACATTGATCATTTTCGAAAGCCTTATGTTATCATAAAAGACTTTTTCTCCTTCTAAATGATCTTACATTGATCATTTTCGAAAGCCTTATGTTATCATAAAAGACTTTTTCTCCTTCTAAATGATCTTTCATTGATCATTTTCGAAAGCCTTATGTTATCATAAAAGACTTTTTCTCCTTCTAAATGATCTTACATTGATCATTTTCGAAAGCCTTATGTTATCATAAAAGACTTTTTCTCCTTCTAAATGATCTTACATTGATCATTTTCGAAAGCCTTATGTTATCATAAAAGACTTTTTCTCCTTCTAAATGATCTTACATTGATCATTTTCGAAAGCCTTATGTTATCATAAAAGACTTTTTCTCCTTCTAAATGATCTTACATTGATCATTTTCGAAAGCCTTATGTTATCATAAAAGACTTTTTCTCCTTCTAAATGATCTTACATTGATCATTTTCGAAAGCCTTATGTTATCATAAAAGACTTTTTCTCCTTCTAAATGATCTTTCATTGATCATTTTCGAAAGCCTTATGTTATCATAAAAGACTTTTTCTCCTTCTAAATGATCTTTCATTGATCATTTTCGAAAGCCTTATGTTATCATAAAAGACTTTTTCTCCTTCTAAATGATCTTACATTGATCATTTTCGAAAGCCTTATGTTATCAATAAAGACTTTTTCTCCTTCTAAATGATCTTACATTGATCATTTTCGAAAGCCTTATGTTATCATAAAAGACTTTTTTTCCTTCTAAATGATCTTTCATTGATCATTTTCGAAAGCCTTATGTTATCATAAAAGACTTTTTCTCCTTCTAAATGATCTTACATTGATCATTTTCGAAAGCCTTATGTTATCATAAAAGACTTTTTCTCCTTCTAAATGATCTTTCATTGATCATTTTCGAAAGCCTTATGTTATCATAAAAGACTTTTTCTCCTTCTAAATGATCTTACATTGATCATTTTCGAAAGCCTTATGTTATCATAAAAGACTTTTTCTCCTTCTAAATGATCTTTCATTGATCATTTTCGAAAGCCTTATGTTATCAATAAAGACTTTTTCTCCTTCTAAATGATCTTACATTGATCATTTTCGAAAGCCTTATGTTATCATAAAAGACTTTTTTTCCTTCTAAATGATCTTTCATTGATCATTTTCGAAAGCCTTATGTTATCATAAAAGACTTTTTCTCCTTCTAAATGATCTTTCATTGATCATTTTCGAAAGCCTTATGTTATCATAAAAGACTTTTTCTCCTTCTAAATGATCTTTCATTGATCATTTTCGAAAGCCTTATGTTATCATAAAAGACTTTTTCTCCTTCTAAATGATCTTACATTGATCATTTTCGAAAGCCTTATGTTATCATAAAAGACTTTTTCTCCTTCTAAATGATCTTTCATTGATCATTTTCGAAAGCCTTATGTTATCATAAAAGACTTTTTCTCCTTCTAAATGATCTTACATTGATCATTTTCGAAAGCCTTATGTTATCATAAAAGACTTTTTCTCCTTCTAAATGATCTTACATTGATCATTTTCGAAAGCCTTATGTTATCATAAAAGACTTTTTTTCCTTCTAAATGATCTTTCATTGATCATTTTCGAAAGCCTTATGTTATCATAAAAGACTTTTTCTCCTTCTAAATGATCTTACATTGATCATTTTCGAAAGCCTTATGTTATCATAAAAGACTTTTTCTCCTTCTAAATGATCTTTCATTGATCATTTTCGAAAGCCTTATGTTATCATAAAAGACTTTTTCTCCTTCTAAATGATCTTACATTGATCATTTTCGAAAGCCTTATGTTATCATAAAAGACTTTTTCTCCTTCTAAATGATCTTACATTGATCATTTTCGAAAGCCTTATGTTATCATAAAAGACTTTTTCTCCTTCTAAATGATCTTACATTGATCATTTTCGAAAGCCTTATGTTATCATAAAAGACTTTTTCTCCTAAATGATCTTACATTGATCATTTTCGAAAGCCTTATGTTATCATAAAAGACTTTTTCTCCTTCTAAATGATCTTACATTGATCATTTTCGAAAGCCTTATGTTATCATAAAAGACTTTTTCTCCTTCTAAATGATCTTACATTGATCATTTTCGAAAGCCTTATGTTATCATAAAAGACTTTTTCTCCTAAATGATCTTACATTGATCATTTTCGAAAGCCTTATGTTATCATAAAAGACTTTTTCTCCTTCTAAATGATCTTACATTGATCATTTTCGAAAGCCTTATGTTATCATAAAAGACTTTTTCTCCTTCTAAATGATCTTACATTGATCATTTTCGAAAGCCTTATGTTATCATAAAAGACTTTTTCTCCTTCTAAATGATCTTTCATTGATCATTTTATATCATCGTTTAAATATTTTAATTTGAATCTATATTCCATCGATGACACTTCTTGAAATAACAACTCTTTTCGAAAATCATCATTAAAAAAGTCGACAAAATCACGCGAAAAGGAAGTGGGGCTTGTGCATTTTAGTTGACGATTTTTTGATATTTTCTTAAAGGTAAAGGCTAGGAATCTAAGTTTTGGTGTCAGTCATCATATTGTTATATAATTGCGGAATTATTTTTTTTTATATTATCATTTTTCGTTGGTTATATCTTATCATTCGGTTTGGTTAGGCTTAGAACTGTTCGGCTTAGTGCACGTGCAGGTGCACACATTGAGTACAGGTGTTCACGCTCGCGCACGGAGGATGTGACAATCACAGATGTCATAGTAAGAACCCCAGATGGCAAATGGGACTGGGATGTTAATGATGTCATGCCCGGAAGCGATGGGCTGGGATTCTTGGTGATTTTTGACAAAGGTAGAGTTGAGATCTGACGCTGGACGAAGCGAGTTGAGATTCGGACCTCGGCGAGTCCAGTTGGGGCCTACGGGATGCGCCGCTCGTTTGTGGGGTCAGATGGAACGGTCAGGATAGTAAAAATTCTCTCTCTCTCTGTCTCTGTCTCTCTGTCTCTGTCTCTGTCTCTGTCTCTCTCCCCTCGTGTCAAAAGACTAAACTCGAGAAGTCAATAAACGTTTCGTACCTGAACTAAAGAGAGTCGTCAGTGTTCCGGGATTCCCTATGCAGCTACATACTTTATATATCCGTTTATTGTACCTAACCACATCTGGTTATGTTACAATATCAAATCCATGCCATCTGGACGTTTATCTTCAGTATGATTCTAAGCTGAGTCAACATACCGTAAAACTAACTAGCCAGTCAACCCTCTACATCATTTTGTTCGTCGATATGTGACACCTAAAATTTAGAGGTGCCCGTGGTGTAATGGTTATCGTCGTAGGAAATGGACACGGCGACACGAGCACAAACCCTGGACCAGGCTAATTGCATTTCACATAGTACTAATATCCTTGGGAAAGGTATGAATCCAATTATTCTTCTTCCAGTTATGGGTAAATAGTAGGACAGACTTGGCTCTTCAGCCTTGGTGAGGCAACTAGTCTAGGAGAAGGAAAACTCTGTATTCAAACCAGTTAAACTCCGCTTAAAAATTGACCTTGTGTCATATCCTGCCCGAGCGGAGGGGTTGGTAAATATGGATATGTGACACCTAAGACTTTATGACCTGTTTTGGATATAACACTTAGCAGCATCCGGTGGTGAGGCTCGAGGTCTAGAAGGATGACGCCACCCTTTTGTTACCACTATTCTCTGGTTCACTCTGACCTGAAGTGGAAAAAACTGTTAGGGTCTAGTTTATGGAAAAAATTTGTTTAAAATTAAAGTGAACTACACTGTGTTCGCTAATGGCCCGGGAGACCGGGGTTCAATCCCAGGTCGTGTCATACCAAAGTCTTTTAAAATGGTACTTGATACCTCCTTGCTTAACATTCACAATATAAGGAACATATCAAGGGTAAAGTGGAGCAATCCAGGGAAAGGAGTAGTGTCTTCCCCTACACCTCGGTGTAGTAGCTATTGAAAAGGGAGCCTTTTGGTCGCCCTCGATTTCGTTCGCCAACTTTTTTACACTGGCTCTTATTGCAACAAAGTATAAAGTGTTTATCTGTTTTAACTGGTTAGTAGAAATAGTTACTTGAAACTATATAATTGCTCGGAAAAAACTTCCCGAAAATGACCTCCGTATCATTAACCCTACAAGAGCCGATAGGCTATAAAATCAACTAACTAACCAGCCAACCAACCATCTCATTCATTTTGTCCATTGACAGAATATATAACATTTCATGACCTTTGGTATGACCTTTGGTATGATACTAAACTGCATCCGGTGGTGAAGTTCCAGTTTTACAGCTTTGAGGAGGGTGGAGTCACACTTTCATTACCCTTACTCCCAGATTCACTCTGACCCGCAGAAGCCCCTCAGCTGTAGAATACACCGACTGCATTTCAGCAGAGGGGTAGGACACCTCCAACGAATGTCCAAGACATGGCACAAAAAGTCTGATGGTGAATGTGTAGTTCTCCTTCATTGCCAATGCTTCAAGGCCCACTCTAACCCGGAGAAGTAGCATCTGATAGGGTCTAACCTATGGGTCAAATAGAACTGTTTGACCATTTAAACTGTGTGCAAACAAACGACTGCTATTTAATCAAATTGTTCCTGATACATAGAAATACTTTTAATCGAGTGCAAACGAATGAGTAATAGAATTGTATTGTATAGTAACACTTACAATAGTGATACTAGTGTACAAACGAATTAGTTCTGACTCATTGGCCCAGTCGGCT
The DNA here is from genome assembly GCA_963585895.1 of Sepioteuthis lessoniana. Lineage (NCBI taxonomy): Eukaryota > Metazoa > Mollusca > Cephalopoda > Myopsida > Loliginidae > Sepioteuthis > Sepioteuthis lessoniana. The sequence goes on from OY757923.1 coordinate 9,120,877, forward strand.
GGGACTACAGAATACACGGATTGCATCTCTCCATAAGGGTAAGACTCCCCCAACGTGTGTCCAGAATATGACACTAAACAATCTGATGATGAAGCTCTACTAATGCTGGTGCTTTGGGGAATGCGGAGTAGCCTTTTATTGCCATCGCTCCCAGGTACACTCTGGCCCGGAGTGGTAGCATCTGACAGGAGGTCAAATAGAACTAAACTATGTACTTATACTAAACTGAATTGTCTGAAATAGAACTGTTTATATGTATAAAAATGGATTTGGCATTACATAACCTACAATGGTTGATGTGCTATAAAACCTGACCAAACAAAACTCTGACTCATTTAGAAATAAGATTACCAACAAATTTTTGATTTACAAATCATATGTATAACCATTCAACTTTATGCAAGCAAATAAGCCCTGGCTTGTTCAAAAATGTTATCTACAAACTATGCGTTTAGAAAGTATATATAATATGTATAAAGAGGATTTGGCATTAAATAACATACAAAGGTTGATATGCCATAAAACCCAACCAAACCAAATCTTATATATTTTATATATATGTATTAAGTGGATTTGGCATAAAATAACCTACAAAGGCTGATATGCCATAAAACCCAACCAAACCAAATCTTATATATTCAATATATATGTATAAAGAGGATTTGGCATTGAATAACCAACAATGGTTGATATGCCATAAAACCCAACCAAACCAAATCCTATATATTTAATATATATGTATAAAAAGGATTTGGCATTAAATAACCTACAAGGGTTGATATGCCATAAAACCAAACCAAACTGGCCTTCGGTAGTATAAACTATTCTATTACATCTGTTTGATACATTGAAGTGTTGTTTACCTGTTTAAAATGATTGTGAATATGGATTTTTTTTACCGTAATTGATAAATTGACTTCGATATTACTCAACTCAAGAAGGTATAGCGCGCTGCGAAGTGAACCTGCCCACAAACCATCTGGATTTGTTGAAAGGGGATTTTATTTTTAAAAAAAGGTGGTGGGGGGTAAATCAACCGGTCGTAATGCTCAGTTGCTTTAGAAAGGCTTTTAGTTCAAGATTCGCTAAGATATTGCCAGCAGTTGTCGATAATGTTGCTTCAGAACGTAAGATACAGAATAACATAACCACCAGCAATTGAAAACTTTCAGAAGAACTTGGCTAATCGAAAGATTTCATGGGTATATTAGTAGTGTCGAGAAAGTGTACATTAGGCAACACAAGCAATGACCACTTCAAACCATTCACGAGAGAGGGTTGTTCAGTAGTACGTGCTAATATTCTCTATTTCCAGTTTGAGCTCTTGCACGACTAGCAAATTATAAAATCTCATGACGACGAAAAGAAAGCAACGAATGCAGATACAGAATAATACTGGGAGCCTTTTGTTTGAAATTTACACATGGGTAGTGAGAAATAAATGGTCACTGACGGCTTCAAAAAGATACGGAAAATATCTAAAGATTCACGTTTAATAAGTTGGTTGCCGGTTGTTTTATGGCATATGAACCCTTGATAGTTATTTAATACCAAATACTGTTTATATATATATATATATATATATATATATATATATATATATATATGCTCCCCTACCCCTGTAGGGTTGAACTCTCTTGTAAGTAAATGTGTTGCTGTTAGCGTAATGCAAGGCTCTTTATATGAATCGAGCTCTCGGTAGCCGTTAAGAGGATAAATGTAAACAATAACTATTGTGATTCATAACCGTTTAAATTTCCTTCGCTTCCGCTAGTTTCCTCGTGGGTGAGTGGTAGAATCTTAGATTGGCGTTTGAGTTAACCGGGTTTCGATCGCACTAAAGAGTTCTGATGGAACGAAACAGATCAGTCTGAGGATGACTGTGTATGTGCGTGTGTGAAAGAGAGAGAGAGATTTGTCAGCAAATATTTTGTAGGTAACTTTATTTTTGAACGAGTCCATTTGTTTGCATACAGTTAAATGGTTTCAAGTATTCCTATCGAACACTAATAATCCTATGTAATATTAATCATTTGTTTATACAGTTAAACGGTTTCAAGTGCGGCTATTTAACATTTGTAATTCTGTTTATCAAGTATTCTTATCTAATACAAAAAAATTGCACACAGCTGAACAGTTTCAAGTAACTAAGGAGGAGCTCCCGTGGCGTTAGGGGTAAAGTGCGAGTGTGCAGCTCAGAGGTAAGCGAGTTTAATCACGCCATTACGTTGACTTTCAGTCTAATACTTTTGAGAAATGTCTGAACCTGTGTTATCCCTCCAACTAGGGTTTGAATAGTATCGTTAGATCTTCGGCAAGGATAGCTTAGGCATTTAATAACCCAAGAAGGTTAGCCAAAGAAGCTAAGGAAGGTTTGCCAAAGAAGCCAAGGAAGGTTAGCCAAAGAAGCCAGGGAGGTTAGCCAAAGAAACAAGGAAGGTTAGCCAAGAAGCCAAGGAAGGTTAGTCAAAGAAGCCAGGGAGGTTAGCAAAAGAAACCAGGAAGGTTAGCCAAAGAAGTCAAGGAAGGTTAGTCAATGAAGCCAGGAAGGTTAGCCAAAGAAGCTAAGGAAGTTTAGCCAAAGAAGCCAAGGAAGGTTAGCCAAAGAAGCCAGGGAGGTTAGCCAAAGAAACCAAACCAAACCAAAAGAAAAAGAATCTAAACGGAAAATGGACGTGATGGTGCGACTAGATTGAAAAAGGTATGAACCCCGCTTATCTCCCCAGTTATGGGTAAAATAGTACCACTACTGTTCTTCAACAAGGATGGATTTGGCATTAAATAACCCATGAAGGTTGATATGCCATTAGACAAAGAAACCAAGCCAAACAAATGGACTGGTGTTTTCTCTAAAGAAACAGTGCGCTTTGTTGTAATTAATGAATGTTTTATATTTGATGGGTTATTCAATGCCAAAGAAAGTCCTTTTTATAAACAATTTTATGCTTTCAAATAACTAATAATCACTGGGAAAGTATCAGTGGTGTAGTGGCTACATGCTGTATTGTGACATCGCGTGTCAGCGAGTTCGAAATCCAGTCGTGCTATTACGTTCGTTTTCAGGTTAATACTCTTGAGAAAGGCATGAACCCCCTTATCTCCCCAGCTATGGGTTAAGTAGTACCACTATCTTTCGTCAACAAAGATGGCTTTGGTATTTAATAACCCACAAAGGTTGATACGCTATTAAACAAAGCAACCAAGTCAAATAACTGATGATAATAATCCCTAGTAAATGATTAAACAGTCCTATTTGACCAGAACAGGTACTACCACTCATCATTTAATGAGCTCACTTTACTTTAGCATAAAACCAGAAATATAGGGCACTCAGTGTGCACAGCTATCACTCAGTATGACCTGTTAGTCTAGCTTGATAACCATTACACCACACAAGGTGTCTCTATAAACTCTTAGTTGATTAAAACCATAATACACCCTAATATCTATCTATCTATCTATCTATATATATATATATATATGTACTTAGTCCAATGATCACATAGGGGGAAAGCTGACAGTCACCAAGTTCGGTTGATTTTGGTTTACGCTATGCTATATATATATATATATATCAGCGTATATATATATATATATATATATATAAGTAAGGAGAGCGTAGACACAAAGAATAATTTTCATCCAACAAACGCTACGTCACCAGCACATTTTTATTGCTTCTCTGAAAGCATATCAAGTTCTTCAAAAACTTTTTAAAAATCTACTTAAAAGAAATATTTCTTTTTCCTAATAATTTTTGGCCCTCTTATATATATATATATATATATATATAATCCGAGGAAAAAATCCAAGGGTTAGGAGAATACAGTCAGAGTGCACAATGTCGACAGTTATCGACTGTATAATTAATTTGGGATTAAAAATACATCAAAACTCAAGTGCAGAGCCAAAATATTTTTATATAAAAAGAAAAAGAAAAAAATTCAATTCTTTTCTATAAACTAAACAGTTTTCGTTTACCATCTGAAGAGGAACATCATTGACCTGAAATAAATTTATAATGACACCAAGGAATTGAATTTTTTCTTTATATATGTATATAATTAATGATGTTAAATGCTGAGATACTTTTGTGCTAACTTATCCTGAGGCAAATATATGAATTCATTTCTTCTACCTCCAGCCATGGATAAATTGTAGGGCAGACAAGTTCTTTCAGTTTGTAGGTGACCAAACCAGTCTAGGAGAAGGAAAACTCTAATCTTAAGTCCCCTGCCAACATGTCGACGAAGCAGAGTACCTTGCTGCATTGAGATAAGTCAAAGACTGGGGCTGGTTTAATTCAGGTCAGGATCGATCCTTGCAACTAGCATTATGTAAGTATTTACTCAACCCCACTACCACTAAACAGGATATGAGGCAAGGTCAATTTTTAAGTGGAGTCGAGCTGGTTGGAATTCAAAGTTTTCCTTTTCCAAGACTGGTTACTTAATCACTGCTAAGGAACCCTGTCTGCCCTGCTATTTTCCAATAGTTTGAGTGAAGAGAACAGATGGATTCATGCCTTTTTCAAGAGCATGAAACGCGTAATGAAACGCAAACAGACTTGTTTAGAATTGGAACTCGATTCCCCGGTTCCAATGCTAAAGACGATAACCGTTACGCTAAGCGCACCTACTGGTACTATGCAACCCAGTACAGCCTGTCACATGTCACTTGGAGAAAAGATCGACTCAGCCCAGTAACCCTTTGAGAGTTACCGTGAAGCAGATTTTCTCGGCATGGCGACTCAAAGACCTGAAAAGAGATAAGGAACAAACACCCTCCCTAAAAAAAAAAGTAAAACCATTTTTTAACTTTAAAAATTAAGTTGTGTTCAATTAGATCTTTATACAATACCGAAAGAGCAGGTTTTACATTCATATATATATATATATATATTCTGACTAATATATGTGACAGGAAGATTGTCTCGCACTAATAGTGAAACATTGCTTTCTCACATATCAGTAATCAAAACCAGCTCATAGTCATCAGAAAAAAACATTTGAATTCTTTAGTTCTTAATCGAGTTCTAATCAGTTAATCCAGTTGCAGATAATTTTAAACTATACTATAACATCTTAGATAACCCACATGAATGACAAACACGCCACTGGGGATACGGCGGGGAAGTACCCGTGGCGTAGTACGCCACGGGTACTTCCCCGCCAGACTGCGGGGTCGTAATACGCAAGTCGGAATTTCAATCACGCTATTACATTCACTTTCGGACTGATACTCTTGAGAAAGGTATGAGCCCCCTTATCCCCCCAGGAATAGGTTAAATACTATTATTACTGTTCTTCTACAAAGGTGGCTTTGGCATTAAATAGCCCACGAAGGTTGATATGCCATTAAACGCAAAGAAATAAACATGAGAACTCGGCCATGTGACTGTCGACACGGCTAGCCGCTTGTCTGACCATTAAAGCAGCCGCGAACAAGCTGGCAGCCTACTAAATGGCTACCAACTGACCAGCTATGCAATCGATAGCCTGGTCGACCAGCGAGCTAGTCAGTCGCCTTGACCTGCAAACTGACCAACTGACCAACTAACCAATTTCTAGGTCAGTTGATATTACTAACACTTAACCGAGTGACCGATTGACCGAGTGACCAAGAAACCTTGTGACCGACTAACCTAGAGACCGAGTGACCAACTAACCTACCAACTGACTGACCGACCGAATAAGCAGCAGGTTTGAATGACCAAGGCATCGATCGATAACTGACCAAGCTGACCGTTCGCCTCTGTAGCTGACTAACAGACTGACCAGTAAAGGCATTAGTATCTTCCACAAGATGATTCACACTAGCATTCTGAGAAAAGTCCTTTCTTCCACTTCCACGCAAAGCTCACACTCTAAAAGAGGCCGTGTTTACTGCAACGCAGTGGTTACATTGAAAATAGCGACGGAGTATCGCTCGGTATGGGAAGTTAAGCCATGCTCTCACTGAGTAATGGGGAAACTTTTAAGAAAATTAAACCCTAACTGAGGTAGATTATGGATTATATTTTAATTCAATCACAGATAATCATGTATTATATCGCGACAATAACCATATATGTGTTCCAGATAGGCACCATCAAGTGGTGTAAATGTCAGCAAGCTATTCTTTCAGTTCTATTGCTACAAGGAAGTGACTTGGATCCTTACTGATCCACAACTGCAGCCTTGTGTCAAATGTAAACGATGTTGGGCGCCTAGTCCTGGTTTAAAGGTTAGCAGATTAGTCTTGCATATGAAGTACTGGGTGTGATCCTTAATAGACGCCTTGAGCTAGGTCTCAGTTACTCTCAGTAAATAAGTATATGCGCTTCAGATTAGTTGACTAGATATCCCATGAGAAATTTCTTTGGCTGATTGATTGATTTTAACGGTATGTCAACCTATCTTGGGTTATTTTATGCTTAAAAGTTAGGGAATCACGTTCATTGTACGTTCATGTTTATATTTTGTGTAGTTGTTGTAAAATTTGTTTGTTTTTTGTTTTTTTGTACGCAATCCTATTGGATATGAATAATTTTTAAACAGATCTATATGACTTATAGATGAGACTCAAACGAGTACTGCCGCTCCAGGTCAGAGTGGTGGGATGGCGAGTGAGGTCTTATTCCTCTACAGGAAATACTGTCTACATACTCTGAGTTCTGCTAATAGGAAAATTTTTATGTCCAGCTGTGAGTGACGAGATGTCTCGCCAGAAATATTTTTGTTATAATTCGACCGGCGAGTTGTCTCGCAAGAAATCCCTTTCTTCTTTTTGATAAAAGAGCACTGATTAGCTCTACTGAGTTTAAATGACCCCAAAACTTTTATCAATCAAAAAAAGAAAAACACTAATTATAATATACAATCGAAATTTTTTTTTAAATTAATATACATTTTCTGTTTTATGTTGAGGAATTATATTACGAATTAAATTTCCATGACCAGAAAATCCAACAAACACAGCACACGACATACGGAACCACTATTTTACGATAACTAGTTAATTTGGAATCGCTTGTGTGTGATGTGCACCAGTAGCTCAGTGATTGAGTTTTGACTCTGTGGTCGCTAGTTCGATCTACAGTGGCGGGTATCATGGTATACACTGCTGATGAGACCTAATATGGTCAAAACAGCTGTCCAGTCGTTCCATAGGTTGCAAACGGTGTTTGCAGGAATTTCTGGTTATAATAAGTCAATTTATAAGAAGAATTAATGTAAGAAATCGTTCATTAACACACACACACAAAAATATTTCATTTAAGTGACTGATAACATAATTACCTCTACCAACCCCTCCGCCACGAACAGGTCGTGATAACTGTGACAAAATTTTTCCTACAGGACGATTTGGTTGGGTGGTTGGTTATTAATAGCATATCAACCCTTGCGGATTATTTCATGCCAAATTCTGTTTATATATACACTGCGTGACGATTCATTAACGTGGTGACAATTCTCCATTTTGTCCAAAAACTTTAAATTGGAAGCCAACGTATTTTTCACATAATGGTAGCGACAGTTATATGCACAAGCTGTGTAAAAATTTAAACGTTCCTCAAAAATACACGGAAACAACGTTCATTTATGTAATTTACGTCGGCTGGGGCTTTAGAATACACCGACTGCATCTCTGCAGAAGGGTAAGATTCGCCCAACGAATGTTCTGGATATGGCACAAAACAATCTGATGGTGAGGCTCAAGTAATGCTTTACCTTTGGGGAATGCGGAGTACCCCTTCATGGTCATCGCTCCCCTGTCCACTGTGGCCCGGAGTGGTAGCATCTGATAGGGTCCAATCTATAGGTCAAATTAGAACCGTTTGACATTTAAACTGTGTACTTATACTATAACTGAATCGTTAGAAACTGAACTGTTTTTACATTTAACTGTGAGTAAACAAAAAAAAATATGTATTTAAACTAAACTGAATTGTTTGAAATAGAATTGTTTGATCATTTCACTGTGTATAAACAATGGCAGATGTTTAATTGAATTGTTAGTAGTACATAGGAATACCTGAAGACATTAAAGTGTGTGCAAACAAATGATTAATCGTAAATAGAATTACTTCTTTTAGATAGAAATAAGTGAAACCATTTAGCTGTGTGAGAAAAACGAGCTCAGGTTCGTTTTAAAATGTTATCTAATGTGTTTAGAAATCATATATATTTAATATATATGTATAAAAAGGTATTTGACATTAAATAACCCACAATGGTTGATATGCCATAAAACCCAACCAAACCAAATCATATATATTTAATATATATGTATAAAAAGGTATTTGACATTAAATAACCTTCAATGTTTGATATGCCATAAAACCCAACCAAACCAAATCATATATATTTAATATATATGTATAAAAAGGTATTTGACATCAAATAACCTACAATGGTTGATATGCCATAAAACCCAACCAAACCAAATCATAAATATTTAATATATATGTATAAAAAGGTATTTGACATTAAATAACCTTCAATGTTTGATATGCCATAAAACCCAACCAAACCAAATCATATATATTTAATATATATGTATAAAGAGGATTTGGCATTAAATAACCTACAATGGCTGATATGTCATAAAATCAAATCAAAACCTTATTTCATCATCATCATATCGCGCTGGTAGCACGGATATCCCTGACCCTCTCTCGCCACTCCTCCCTATCGTTCATCGCCCTAGGTAGGACTTCAGGACAACATCCTGTATCCTCACATAGCTGTGAATGTACGTTCTAGCTGGTCGTCCTGCTTTTGCGCGGCCATGTGTGGGGATCCATAAGAGTACATCTCTTATGAGTTCATCTCTGCTTCTCCAGCAGTGTCCTGCATGTCTGGTTCGTCTAACTTGAATAGTTTTCGTGATAGGGGGCAGGTGGCCGTACAGTTGGTGTCTTGTGGGGTGTTGCTGCCAGGACTTGTTCAAGATTGCACGCAGCATTCTTGTGTAATTGCCATCTAGCTTCTTCTCCAGCCGTTTTGTTAGCGTCCATGTAGTGCATCCATATAGCAGTATCGATGTGACCGCTGCCTGGAAGAAACTGCGTTTCATTTTATCGGTTAGGTCTGATTTCCATATAATCGATAGCCTATTGATAGCTGTCCATGCTTTCGTTAACCTCGTTTCGATGTCCTTTTCGGTTGATTCGACGCTGCTTCCTAGGTACGTGAATTTGTCTACTAGTTTAAGTGGGGTTCCTTCTAGAGTGGAGATGTCCCCCGTTTGGTTATAGCACATATATTCCGTTTTGTGTGCATTAACATAGAGGCCTATGCTTGCTGCTGCTCGTTCCAAACTATGTAGAAGTGTTTCGGTTTGGTCAGGTGTATTTGCCAGTATCGCTATGTCATCGGCGTAGTCGGCATCGGTAATTGTTGTTGCGGGGTATCTTCTGCTTCTTTTCTTCGTCAGTTCGAAGCCATTCTCTTTGATTTTGTCAATCGATGTTCTAAGTACGTAGTCTAGACCAATGATAAAGAGGTACGGGGCCAGCGTGTCCCCTTGTAGTACTCCTGCTACAATGTCAAAGTATTCTGTGTCTCCATCCGGTGATCGTACTTTTACTTTAGTGTTTCTATAGAGAATCGTTATTGCCGCTACGGTTTCTTTAGGTATGCCGTACGCTAGTAGGATTTGTTCCATCTTTCCTCTGTGAATGGAGTCGAAAGCCTTGGTAAAGTCGACAAATATTAATGTCGCTTGTAGGTTCTTTGCCCGTACACCTTCAAGGATTCTGCGGATGGTTAATATTTGTGAGGTCGTGGATCTATTTCTTCGGAAGCCATTTTGAATTTTCTAAGTATGTTGTCGATTTTGGGTTCTATTCGGTTTCGTAGTAGGGCATTGTAGATTTTGGCAGCTATGGATGTAAGTGTTATGCCTCGGTAGTTTTTGGCTAATCCGAGGTCCCCCTTTTTAGGGAAGGGGAGTATGCATCCCTTCATCCATCTATCTATCGGATTTTGATTGTATACTGCGTTGCAGTGTCGGAGCAGTATGTCGTCGAATTGTCTGGTCTTCCATACTTCCGGGGGAATTTCGTCCAGCCCTGCAGCTTTCCTATTTTTAATTTTTCTGAGAACCGAGTCGAGTTCTTCTTGTGTGAACGGTCCTAGTTTAATGTCTAATTGTTTGCTAATTATTCTGGTGATTGGTTCAGGCGTTATTTTTGGTGGGTTTCCAAGTAAGTTTTCGAAGTGCTGTTTCCACAGTTTTATTCTTAGTTGGTTTGCTGCTTTAAGTTTTGCTTTGGCTGTGTTCTTTCTTCTGCTCACTTCGTTTATTGTTTGCCCGGCTATTCTAGATTGTCTATCTTCCACCGAGTCTCTAATCTTATCTATCTGATTTTGAATGAATTCTGTCTGTTCCTTTATATATATGCCTGCTTTACTAAAATTATAACTGTTCAAAGTTATTCGTGAGATGTAATTAAAACTTACGTAAACAAAAAATAACGTTTTAATTGCTTCAGATTTTATGGATTCATACAGTAAGTTAAGTAAAGTTGTCTCCCTTAGTCGAGGACAATCAGAAGGCTCCCTTTTCAATAGCTACTACACTGAGGTGTAGGGGAGGGCGCTACTCCTTTCCTTGGATTGATCCACTTTACCCTTGATATGTGCCTTATAATCCTGAGTGTTAAACAAGGAGGTATCAAGTACCATTTTTTTAAGTCTTTGGTATGACGTGAGTGGAGTTGGTTGATATGGGATATGTGATCTTCTATAAAAATGATTTCAAAAAAGCCCTGGTTCATGGAGCATTTTAATTTCTGGATCTCCATTGATATAATTCTTTATGATACATTCATTATTACTTGTCACGTTGTCTCCTTGCTTCTAAATTAGCATCTATTCTCGTAAACTTGTCACTTCAGAATACCCCACGCGTTTTCAATTGGGTTAAGTCTGGAGAATTCATCGACCAGTTCATCTTCCAACGTCTACAAGAGCCTAATTGTTGCAAGTACTCCGTAATTTTATCGGCCAATATAACCATCTGCAGTCATTTCAATACGGTCAGGATCTTTCTACGGACTAACCATGAAACTTCTAGTATTACCAGCCCAAATCATGATCCTCCTCCTTGTTCGCGTCTAAACCGTTGATGATGATCTTGTCCGTTTACGACCCACCCTTTACTCCAACCGTCAGAGACATCAAGGATTGCACAAGATTCATCTGGGAACAAAACCTTTGAGAAGTAATCGTTTATGTTATCTTCTTCCCATTTCAGACACTTTTCTACGCGTACTTTGTCCGTGGAGACATGGTCACCGCTCTCACTGATGTTCCGGTCTTTTTCAGAAGATAACATCAAGTTGTTCTTGACACAGTTGTTTCTCCAATGCTCTTGAAAAGTTTTCTGCTGATCAAACCTGGACTTCACGTTTAATTCATAACAGAGAACATTG
>OY757923.1:9137298-9149798 GCA_963585895.1 Sepioteuthis lessoniana
TTGAATAGTCACGGTTTGGTTTGGTTTGATTTAGTTTTATGGCACATCATCTGTTATTGGTTATTAATTCCAAATCAATTTTTATACACATAAACAGTTCTATTTCAAACAACTCAGTTTAGTATAAGTATAGTTTTTTGTTTTCTCAGAGTTAAATGTCAAAACAGTTCTATTTCAAGCAATTCAGTTTCGCATAAGTACACGGTTTAGTTCTATTTGACCCACAGATAGGACCCTATCAGGTGCTACCACTCTAGGCCAGAGATGAACTGGGAGCGATGGCAATGAAAGGGTACTCCACATTCTCAAAAGCTCCGGCATTACTAGAACCTCAACATTAGATTGTTTAGTGTCCTATCAGGACACTCGTTTGGGAGGAGGTCTCACTCTTCTGCAGAGAATCAGTCGGTGTATTCTACAACCCGAGCCGACAGGGCAACAAATAGTCACATCGCCTTTAATATCACACTTTGGCCATAAATTGGGCTTGATAGGCGATTGGAGAAGTCCGATCCAATCAATAGGCTGGTCACATCAAGCCTTAGCATTTGTGGGAGGAAGTCCAGACAGTATTCTTGAAATTGATCATAGAACAATCATTCAACACTTTTTATCTTAAAGGTGCTAGAAAGCAGTGGCTGTGAGTTAAACGTGTCGAGAAAAATCACTAATAACTTTAAGTTTTGATTACTGAAAGCCTAAAATTAGGAGCAAGATTTTCTCCCTCTGACATGAGTATACCGGCAGATATAACCCCGTCTCAACCAGGGCAAATAGGTATCCGCTTTGCTAAATACCCAACGCAAGTTGGACTGACTGGTATGTGGTGAAGCACAGAACCAACGAAAAAGCAAAACAATTGGCAAATTAGAATAAAAAACCAAATACAATCTCTCTGAATTCTGGCCCAGTCAGCTGGGACTGCAGAATACACCGACTGCATCTCTACAGAAGGGTAAGGCACCCCCAATAAGTGTCCAAGATATGACACTAAACAATCTAATGACGTGGCTCCAGAAACGCAGCAGCTTTGGGGAATGCGGGGTACCCCTTCATTGTAATCGCTCCCAAGTCCACTCTGTCCCGGAGTGGTAGCACCTGATAGGGTCCTATCTATGGTGACAAATAGAACTAAACAGTGTACTTATGCTAAACTGAATTGTTCAAAATAGAGCTGTTTTTACATTTAACTATGTGTAAACAAACACTGTATTTATGCTAAACTGGATTGTTTGAAAAAGAACTGTTCATACGTATAAAAATGGATTTGGCATTAATAACCTACCATGACTGATGTGCCATAAAACCAAACCAAACCCAACCAAACCTCTCTGAATCCGATTCAAAAAATGAAATTGTAACAGAATTCCTAATATTTATTGTTATCGAATCACAAAAAAGAATTCATTTAGGCAAACTATCCACTTTCTTGAATGAAAAATTAATTTTCTATCGAGCAAACCCGCGAACTCGGAAAAATAAAAGTAGCAATCGTTGAGGTAGATCATAGAAATACACCGAAAACCATATGAAAGATTGAATTCCTCAAAGGGAGTTATCAGAAACAGGGAGTTACACTAGCGGAAATACGAACAGTCTTAAGAAAACATGGGATCACGGACTTCAAAGGTTAACCATTAGAAACAGTGAAGAAATACAAGCACACACATACATTTGAACATTCAAGAAAGCCATTATTTCCAAAGAAATGAAAATCAGATATTACCTCGAGAAGGTAGAACAATATATATTTGCACTTTTAAAATGCTTTAAATATTTAAAATATGAACACCACAAAGAGAGCTACAGAGGATTCCGACATCAGGACAGTATAACCAAAATGATCCAGACCACATGGATGAAGATTGTCCCAAAGAAATCAAATGCTCAAATTGCCAAGAGGTAATTTACTAAGCTTTTTTGCTTAGATGTAGCACAAGGCCGCATGAATTGGGCACCCAATGAGAATCGAACTCACTCGTGTAGGTTTGCTAGTCTACCTTGCTAACCATTACACCACCCGAGGTGCCCGCTCAAATTGCCAAGAGAACAAACCCACATTTTCAAGAATTTACATTATTTTCAAAAGAGAAAAAGAAATTATGAGATGAAATATAGAAAAAATATTCAATTTCTAAAAGTAAGAAAAATAGTTGGTTTTTATATGAAACCCACCCCTATGCAGCAGAAAAGGTGAGTCCAATCAGTAACAACAAGAATCAACTAAATACAGTGGTCTTACCGAAAAAATACACGGAAACTACGGTCATTCACCTAATTTACTTTGGCCCAGTCAACTGGGACTTTTGAATGCACAGACTACATCTCTGTAGAGGAGTAAGACTTCCCCAAATAGTGTCCTGGATATGACATTAAACAATCTGATGGTCTTTGGGGAATGTGGAATACCCCATCATTGCTCTTACTTCCAGGTCCACTGAAATCAGCAGTGGGCCTGAAAGGATCCTATCTGTGGGTCAAATAGAACTGTTTGAAGTTTAAACTGAGTGCAAACAAATGACTTATGCTAAAATGAATTGTTAGAAATAGAAGTGTTTGACCATTTAACTGCGTGTGAACAAATGACTGATGTTTAATTGAATTGTTAGTGATACATAGCATCACTTGGAACCAGTTAACTATGTGCAAAAGAATGAGCTTTAAAAATGTTATCATCAAAATGTCTTCACAAATCATATATATTTAATATATATGTATAAAGAGGATTTGGCATCAAATAAAACCAAACCAATGAAAAATAAATCACACCCAACGACCAACTGAACAAAAATGACTGAAAATATAAAACCCCTCATCTCAATCAAGAGACACTTCAACATCAAGAAAATAATTACGAAATATTGATAAATAAATGAATAATAAGAAAATAAATATTAAACAAGACAATACAAATAAAAACAATGTCAGTCCAATGGATAAAAACGCAAAAGTAAAAGCCTAAATTGATCCGATTGATTAGAAATTATGGATACTGAAACTGATACCATAAGTGCAAACTTCAACTTGGTGGGTATATATTAAAAAGATATAAGATATATATTAAAAAGATATAAGATATATATTAAAAAGATATATAGAATATATATTAAAAAGATATATAGAATATATATTAAAAATATATAAGATATATATTAAACATGTATATAGAATACATATTAAAAAGATATAAGATATATATTAAAAAGATATATAGAATATATATTAAAAAGATATAAGATAAATATTAAAAAGATATAGAATATATATTAAAAAGATATGATATATATTAAAAAGATATAAGATATATATTAAAAAGATATAGAATATATATTAAAAAGATATAAGATATATATTAAAAAGATATAGGATGCTTCTGCGAAGCTAAACAATCTACAAAGGATACGCCTGTAGGGCAGAATTGTCAGCTAAATTTTTTATTTGATAGCGAAACTATTTACTTAAAAACTATTCGCTTACAAAAAGGCAAGTTTAGACAGTAGATTGCCTGCAGGGTTTGATATGCCATTAAATGAAATAACTAACCAACGAAACTATTTGTTTATATATCATGTATAGAAAAAGATAAAAGATGTGTCATTAAATCGACCACAAGGATTGATATACCATTAAAAGTCAAGTGATCAACAACCTTTAATGTACCAGTACATTGTCAATATGACCTTCTTTACAGACTGCTGCACCCGGAACATTTTCTTTACTTGAGAGTCGGTGTTTCCACTCCGTGTCTTTTTGATTCTGGTTCGAATTGGTAAACCCATGTTTATCCCATTTGTAAGGATTCTAAAAATAAGATATGCTTGTCCGTACACGTCACGCATTCTTCTTTAAATTTCACATGAATTGCATTTCACAGCCACCAAAAACTTTATGACAAACCCCTATACAAGTCTGGAGCACTCTGTTTAATTTGAAGGAAATTTGAAAGGCATCAAAACAAATATTTTTGCGAGATTAAAATATTTTTTGCCAAAAACCATTTTCAAACACGACAATTTCCACTTATGGAAAAAAAAATTCTGAAAAAAGCCGGTTGGCTTTTTAAAAAAATTCTGTTTATTTATCTAATGACTCTAAATATATATATATATTTCATTCACATATACGCTCATATATATATGCACACATATATGTATGCACACACACACACACACACATATATCATATACATACATTTATGCACCACATACATATGCGTGCAATGAAATGATTAATATTCAATAGAATTATTAGTGTTAAATAGCAATGCTTGTAAGCATTTTCCTGCGTGCAATGAAATGATTAATATTGAATAGAATTGTTAGTGTGAGATAGCAATAATTAAAACCATATAACTTTATAGAAACACTAGCAATGATAGTGTGCAAACAAATTACTTGTAACTTATTTAAAAATGAAATTACCTACAAAAAAATCACTTATGTATCATGTAAATCTATTTAAATGTGTGCAAACAATTGACTGATGTTAAATTGTTAGTGTTACATAGGAATACTTGAAACCATTTAACTGTGTGCAAACAAATGATTAATAGTAAGGAGAATTATTCGTATAAAATAGCAGTACTTGAAACCATGTAACTGTCTGCAGTCTCATTTTAAAATGTTATCAACAAAATGTGTTTACAAATCATATATACATGATACATAATTATAAACAGGATTTGGAATTAAATAAACAGCAATAATAGGTATGCCATTAAACCCAATTAAACCAAATACTCACAGATGTATATAAACACACATATACGCACACACACACACACACACACATATATATATATATATATACAAAATTTATCTCATGGGCAAGAGATTCGAGGACATGGAAAAATTGAAAAGAAGAAATTTCACAACTCCACACCATATCAAAAAAGAAATTTTGTGGGTGCTTTAACCAATGGAAACCTCAATGGAATAAGTGCGATGAATTTCAAGGGGTTATTTTGAATAAAATTATCATTTTATTAATTATTCAATTCTCTCTTGGTAAATGCAGTTTCAGTCTCGATACTTTTTTTTATTACACCTAACATATGTTTCAACCTGTCGATGGTTATTTTATGCTAAGAGGTTAGGAAATTGTATTCATTGTACATATATATTTACATTTTTGATGAAATTGTCTCTTAAGAGGTTTTTTTGTTTTTTGCTTTATGCACACCGCTATATCATATCAAGTATTCTTATACAATCCTTGAGCCACATCTAAGCAAAACGCTTAGAAAATTACTACAATACATATAATTATATGGTTTCAAGTAATCATTTCTATTTAATAAGTCATTTGTTTGCAAACGGTTATTTGGTTTCAAGTAATTAATGATAATCCTTAGTGAACAATTTCGCCCTGTCAGTGAATACGCTAACTGTATTCCTTGCAGAGTGGGTTAGAACCCTACTCCCAACACCCAAAATAGGGTTTTACTCGCACGAAGCTCCAGTTTTGGAATTCTGGGGAGTATCAAGTGCTCCTTTATTGACTTTAATCCCGGGTCCATTCTGGGGAGTACCAAGTGCTCCTTTATTGACTTTAATCCCGGGTCCATTCTTACCGGAAGTTAGCTCCAATTGGCTGGGGCAGTAGAATACACCGACTGCATCTCTGCTGAAGGTTAAGACTTACCCAACGAGTGTCCTGGATATGACATTAAACAATCTGATGGTGAGGCTCCAATTAGAGGAGCTCTGGGGAATATGGAGTACCTCTCCATTGCCATTACTCCCAGGTCCACTTTGTCTCAGAGTGATAGCACCTGAATGGATCCTACCAATGGGTCAAATTTGACATTTAAAATGTGTGCAAATAAATGACTAATATTAAACCGAATTATTAGAAAAAGAGCTGTTTGACCATTTAACAATAAGTAAACAAATGACTATTAAATTGAATAATTAGTATTACATAGCAATACTTGAAACCATTTGACTGTGAACAAATAAAGGAAGAGTGTTGAATAAAATTTTTATTGTTAAATAGCAATACTTGTAACCACTTCACTGTGTGCAAACAAATGATTAATATTGAATAGAATTATTAGTGTTAAATAGCAATACTTGTAACCACTTCACTGTGTGCAAACAAATGATTAATATTGAATAGAAATATTGATGTTAGATAGCAATAAGTGAAACCAATTAAGTGTAAACAATAGCGATACTAGTATGCGAACATATTATTTCTAACTCATTTAAAAATGAAATTACCAATAAACTATGAATTCAAACAAAGGACTAATATTAAATTGTGACTGTTATATAGTAATAGTTGAAACCATTTAACTGTCTTTAAATAAAATGAGCTCAGGCTCGTTTAAAAATGTTATCAGCAAAATGTGTTGACGAATCATATATATATATATATATGTGTGTGTGTGTGTGTGTGTGTGTGTGTTATGGGACCGTTTCCTACCCATTCATGGACTCTTCCAAATAAATCGAGAGCCAAGTACTCTCGTGGAGATTGGATACACTACCGATATTTGGACTGACAAGTAAGCCTAGCTTTCGCCACCAGTATTCTCTGTATCATGTTACTTCAATATATCTTGAAATTTATACCGTGTTCCGGGTTGTCTTTTCGTGGTCCCAACCTGGATCCACATCAATATATTAAGAGGATTAGGCATTAAATAACCTGCAATGGTTGATATACCATAAAACCCAACCAAACCTAACCAGACCTTACCTGATGTGGTAGTATCCGTTAGGGTCACATCTATGGATCAATCACATCAATTCAAAAATTCTTTGAAATCGATTGGACCTTGTGCAAAAAAAAAACTCTTTAAAAAACCACTACACAAAAATGGAAATATGAACGCACAAAAAAACACTATTCTCTAACCTCTGGGTATTAAATACCCCAAGAGCTTTGACATGCCATTAAAGTCAGTCAATTAGTAAACAATTACAGCTTCCAGTAATTATACTTAATACAAATAATTTGAAGTTATTTGGTATCAAGTATTCCAATCTAATTAAAAAATTACAGTTACATAGCGTCAAGAATTCCAATCTAATAAAAAAAATTACAGTTACATAGCATCAAGTATTCCAATCTAATTAAAAAATTACAGTTACATAGCGTCAAGAATTCCAATCTAATCAAAAAAATTATAGTTAAATAGCATCAAGTATTCCAATCTAACTAAAAATATTACAGTTACATAGCATCAAGTATTCCAATCTAATAAAAAAAATTACAGTTACATAGCATCAAGTATTCCAATCTAATCAAAAAAATTATAGTTAAATAGCATCAAGTATTCCAATCTAACTAAAAATATTACAGTTACATAGCATCAAGTATTCCAATCTAATAAAAAAAATTACAGTTACATAGCATCAAGTATTCCAATCTAATCAAAAAAATTATAGTTAAATAGCATCAAGTATTCCAATCTAACTAAAAATATTACAGTTACATAGCATCAAGTATTCCAATCTAATAAAAAAAATTAGTTACATAGCATCAAGTATTCCAATCTAATCAAAAAAATTATAGTTAAATAGCATCAAGTATTCCAATCTAACTAAAAATATTACAGTTACATAGCATCAAGTATTCCAATCTAATAAAAAAAATTACAGTTACATAGCATCAAGTATTCCAATCTAATCAAAAAAATTATAGTTAAATAGCATCAAGTATTCCAATCTAACTAAAAATATTACAGTTACATAGCATCAAGTATTCTAATCTAATAAAAAAAATTACAGTTACATAGCATCAAGTATTCCAATCTAATCAAAAAAATTATAGTTAAATAGCATCAAGTATTCCAATCTAACTAAAAATATTACAGTTACATAGCATCAAGTATTCCAATCTAATAAAAAAAATAGTTACATAGCATCAAGTATTCCAATCTAATAAAAAAAAATTACATTTACATAGCATCAAGTAATCAAATCTAATCAAAAAAATTACAGTTACATATCATCAAGTAATCAAATCTAATTTAAAAAATTACAGTTACATATCATCAAGTAATCAAATCTAATTTAAAAAATTACAGTTACATATCATCAAGTAATCAAATCTAATTTAAAAAATTACAGTTACATATCATCAAGTAATCAAATCTAATTTAAAAAATTACAGTTACATAGCATCAAGTAATCAAATCTAATTTAAAAAATTACAGTTACATAGCATCAAGTAATCAAATCTAATTTAAAAAATTACAGTTACATATCATCAAGTAATCAAATCTAATTTAAAAAATTACAGTTACATAGCATCAAGTAATCAAATCTAATTTAAAAAATTACAGTTACATATCATCAAGTAATCAAATCTAATTTAAAAAATTACAGTTACATAGCATCAAGTAATCAAATCTAATTTAAAAAATTACAATTACATATCATCAAGTAATCAAATCTAATAATATTTAAAAAGAGTTATTTCACTCATATATGGGAGTCCTTAACAGATACAAACTCTCTTGATCAGAGTGTACCGGGGAGTAACGACAATGGAGGAATACTCTACTCTCTCAGATCTGGAGCCTCACCATCAGATACAGTTTACTGTTATACCCATGACACCTCTTATTTAGGCGGGGGCTCTTCTAAGGATATAGTCAAATCAACCGAATAAGCTAAATCAACAGGGTAGACGAACTGTTTGAAAGAAAGAAAGAAAGAAAGAAAGAAAGAAAGAAAGAAAGAAAGAACAATAAAAAGAATAAAAGAAAGAATGAAATAACGAACAGAAGTTGCAGACACCACAATAAATAAAGCATAAAAGCAAAAAAGAAAATCCTGAAAAAAAGATAAAGACAATAAAAAAAGGACAAGAGTCAAAAGATCCAGATAAGAATGGAAAGAGGAAAATTGACTAGAAAAGAAAATGAATATCAAAAGACGAAATCGAAAGGTCTTTGCGCTCTTCACCTCACTGTAAACCTAAAAAGAAAAATGACGTGGAGGTGTTCTAAATCCTTGGCAAAGAGATTATCCACCTTTAGCTACACGGATTATCTTCGCTCTGTTAGCGAAGCGGCAAAGTGGTTTTGATAGTAGCAATAATATTCCTGGAGTGAAGGAGTCGGTAAGGTCTTTTGACACAGGAAGCGTGAGCGAAGAAGAGAGAGGTGGGGTAGAGATGGAAGATGAAGAAGAAAAATAAGGATTGCCCCACCTCTATTCAGGGAAGTGAACTTAAAACATCAGGGAAGATGAGAAAGCAATGTCTGTAAGTGGCGGTAAATCTGCTTTCAATAAAGTGGGATTGAATGGTGTGGTTATTTTTCGAGGAGATTGATGGGATATAGCAAGAAGGAAAAAAGGAAGAATTCCCTGAGGAGAAAGAAAGAAAAAAAGAAAGAAAAAAAGAAAGAGTGATCAAATAAAGTGAAAAAGAGAAAAAGATGAAAAAAGAAAGAGTAATCAAGGAAAAAAAGGAAATTGAAATATGAACAGATTAGAAAGAAAGAAAGAAAGAAAGAAAGAAAGAAAGAAAGAAAGAAAGAAAAATGAACAAATTTGAAAACTATAAAGAAAGTTCAAGAAAGAAAGAAAGAAAAAGACAAAAAGAAAGATGAGAAATAAGAACAGGTTGAAAAGAAAGAAAGAAAGAAAGAAAGAAAGAAAGAAAGAAAGAAAGAAAGAAAGATCAAATAAAGAGAAAAAGATAAACAGATAAAAAAAGAAAGAGTAATCAAGGAAAAAAGGAAATTGAAATATGAACAGATTAGAAAGAAAGAAAGAAAGAAAGAA
The DNA here is from genome assembly GCA_963585895.1 of Sepioteuthis lessoniana. Lineage (NCBI taxonomy): Eukaryota > Metazoa > Mollusca > Cephalopoda > Myopsida > Loliginidae > Sepioteuthis > Sepioteuthis lessoniana. The sequence continues at coordinate 9,147,045 of OY757923.1, forward strand.
AGAAAGAAAGAAAGAAAGAAATATGAACAAAGAAGTTCAAGGAAGAAAGAAAAAGACTAGAAGAAAGATAAAAATATGAACAGGTTGAAAAGAAAGAAAGAAAGAAAGAAAGAAAGAAAGAAAGAAAGAAATCATTGATGAAGAACAAAGAAGACAAAAATCAGAAGCTCCATGGATATGTAACAGAAAATATTTTTTAAAAGAGTAAAAGAAGTCAAAAGTCTGCTACAAAGAAAAGAGAAAAAAAGAGTCAGAATTCATTAATAAGAAAGAAAGAAAGAAAGAAAGAAAGAAAGAAGAGACAAAGAAGCTAAACTACTTCAGAGAAAAGGTTGAAAGAGAAAATTTAAGGAATGACTGTAAATAAAAGATAAGTCAGAAAGAATCAAAGAAAAATCAAATTTGACTCAGTGAATCAATAAAGCTAAAAAGAAAAGAGAAAGAGCAAAGTAACAATCGGTTCAGGTAGGAACAGGGTACAAGATAAGAAGAAAACAGAAAAACAAGGTAGAATGAAGGACTCAAACAAACGTTCAGAAAGAACCAAAGACCTTTTTGAATAAAATAAAAAGATGTCTACTATGAATGAACAAGCCAACGACTATAGAGTAAAAGTGAATAAATCGTCAACGCTTTGCAAATGTAGGCTTTTTAGTTAATCTTGACACGAATCGTGAAACGCTTTGACATCGTCTTCGAATTAAAAATAAATAAATAGCCAGTTTTTTTAGATATCGAGAAGAGCCAAGTTTTACCTACCAAATGCTAATCTCGAAAAAGATACCATTCCCTTGCGGAAGTGGGCTGGTACATGATGGGAAGGCGAGGAGAAACGAAGAGTCGACGCACGGGCCACGCGAGGGCTTCGATGTGACAGAACCTTGGAATTTGCAAATGGAAATGCGAAAAACAATGCGCAATGCATAAGATTTGTTAATTTTGTTACTTTCTTTATCTACCTGCCTTTTATTTCCCCCCTACCACTTCCCTTTCTCATTCAATGGTGATCTCTTCTCTTTTCTCTCTTTCTCTATCTCTCTCTCTCTCTCTCTCTATATATATATATATATCATATGCACACATACACTTTCTCTTTTCCCAGTCCTCTGTGGCTCCATTTCTTTTTCAATTTCTGTAGTCATGGCATATCTCTCTCTCTCTCTCTCTCTCTCTCTCTCTCTCTCTCTCTCTCTACATATATATATATACACACATGCACTTTCTCTTTTCCCAGTCCTCTGTGGCTCCATTTATTTTTCAATTTCTGTAGTCATGGCATCTCTCTCTCTCTCTCTCTCTCTCTCTCATATTCACAGAAATACTTTCTCTTTTCCCCAGTCCTCTCTGCCTCTATTTCCTTTTCAATTTCTCTAATCATGGAATCTCTCTCTCTCTCTCACTCTCTCTCTCTCTCTCACCCATTATCTTTCACACTTTTTTGACTATCTTTCCCTCTCTCTCTCTCTCTCTCAATATATATATATATATATATTATATTTCAGTGTATCTATCTATTTCTCTCACGCATACGCACACATGTGCACACACACTTTGGTATTCACTTTGTTTTCTCTCTCTTTATATCACTCTCTTTCTCTCTCCTTTCTATCCCTCCCCATCCTTCTACCTCTTAAAATCTCTGATCATCACTATCTCGCATAAAATTCTTTTTTCTCATGTCTTTCTCAACCTATTTCTTTTTCCTCCCCCTCCTCTCTCTCTCTTCTCTCTCTCTCTCTCTCTCTCTCTATCTATCTATTTATCTATCTGTAACCAACTCTCTGTCTCCCAGAGTTTTGCCCATATATTCTATTTCTTTTAGTTCTGTGAAGACTTATGTGCATATATTAAACTTAAAGACATATCTACGCATAATTAACTTTAACCCTTTCCCCACACGCCTGCATATAAGCACACACACACACGCAGAGACCGAGGGAACGGGATGAGTGAGGGAAAGTAATATATATTGGCTGATTTAGGGAAACATGAAAGGGAAAAACAAATATGTATTTTTCTTATTACAATTCATTACACGTCTCTATCAGATGATTAAGTGAAATCTTCACTTGACCCTTCAACTCCACCTCACTCTTATCTCTCATATCTATCTATCTATCTATCTATCTGTCTGTCGGTCTGTCGGTCTATCTAAATCTGTTCAGGTCTATCTCAATCTGTTTCTTTCTGTCTTCTTTACTCTCTCTCTCTCTCTCTCTATCTCTCTCTCTCTTTCTCTAGCTTCCTTCTTTATTTCACTTCCTCTCTTTTTCTTTTTCTTATTTTGCTTCCCATCTCTCTTTTCTCTATCTCTTTCTTTTCGTCTTTTGTTTCATCTCTTTCTTTTTTTTATTTCTTTCCCTCTTACTTTCACTTCTTCTTTCTTCTCTCTCTCTCTCTCTCTCTCTCACACTCACACTCTCGCAATCATCTCTCCTTCGTTCTCTCTTCATATCGCCTCCTTTCATCTTCTCGCATTCTTTCCTGTCCTTCCCCTCTTTCTCTCTCTCTCTCTCTTTTTTTTCTTTCCTTTTCCCGTTCTATCTATCTATATATCTATCCATCTTATAATTCAACAGCTTTACTATTACCTTTTCTTTCTCTCACTTCTTCTATTTCTCTTTTTCACTATAATTCTTTTGCTTTCTCCCTCAATTTCTGTCTTCAACTCTCTCTCTCTCTCTCTCTCTCTCTCTTTACTTCTCTCTCTCTCTTTACTTCTCTCTCTTTACTTCTCTCTCTCTCTCTTTACTT
>OY757923.1:9154798-9159798 GCA_963585895.1 Sepioteuthis lessoniana
TGTCGGTTTTTTTTTCTCCCATCCCCATCACATACTTGTAAATAATCATCTATGTAAATAAAATCATACATTTCATTCGGGGTTTTAAGTTGGTCTTTTTCACAGAGCAAGTGTGGTATTTTGGAGCCTGCAGCGTACTTGGTGAAGGATGGTTACATATATATTGTACTGATGAATGGGTCGACGAATGCTGCTAGCTAGGGCCCCTTAGAAAATATAGATATTGCAAGACCGCTCATCACCACCTCAAAAACTCCAGACCTTTATACTCTCTTCTGTATTCTTAGCAACACCGGTGACATTGTATTACTTGTTTCCTGTATTATATAACCTTTATTCTTCTCTCTAACCGGCTCATTGGCCTAGTGGGTAGAGTGTTCGCCAATGATCCAGGAAACCTTGGATTCAATCCCAGGTCGCGTTATACCTAAGACTTTAAAAATGGTACTTGATACCTCCTTGCTTAACGCTCAGCAATATAAGGTACGTATCAAGGGAAGGGAGTAGTGCCCTCCCCTACACCTCGGTGTAGTAACTATTGAAAAGGGAGCCTTCTGGTCGCACTTGACAACGGTTGCCAACTTTACTTACTTTTACTTATTCTTCTCTCTGCGTACATTTTTATTTTATTTATTTTATGCCCTTTTGCGAGGACATCACAATCATTAAGGAATGAATTGGATGGGAGAGTGTGAAAAGAATATCCAAAGAGTGAAAGTGAAGTTTTTCAGTGTTTGAAGAATGGTTGAGAAGGTCTATCATCAAATTATTCTCAAAATCAGTTGGAAAACAAAATATGAAGCTGCAGTGTGATATTTTTCATAGTCGGGTGATGATATATTTTCTCAGAATAAAAGCAAATAAATTGTAAATACCAAAATTTTATCTTTTTATCCAAATCCAAAAATACCTCATTTCAAGGTGTTTTTAAAGAAATGAAAAGTTTCCCCAAATTTTTTGGGCGTAGTATATATACATACATATGTGCATATTTACCAACCCCTCCACTCGGGAAAGATATGACACGAGGTCAATTTTTTAAGCGGAGTTTAACAGGTTTGAATTCAGAGTTTTGCCCTCACCAAGGCTGAAGAATTCAGTCTGTCCTACTATTTACCCATGGAGGGAGAATAATTGGATTCATACCTTTCCCAAGGGTATTAGTGCTATGTGAAATGCAATCAGTCTCGTCTAGGATTGGAATCATGTCCATTCCCTACAACAATAACCATCTCACCACAGGCACCTCTAATATATATATATATATATATATATATATATATATATGTGTGTGTGTGTGTGTGTGTGTGTGTCTATAAAGTCAATTACTCACGTTCTTATATCTGTTATTAAAAGTTTCAAGAGCAGAAAAATCTCTTGGTTATATACAACCTTCATGGGTTATTAAATGCCAAAGCCATCTTAGTAACAGAACACCAATGATACTATTCAACCTATAACTAAGGAGATAAAGGTGTCCATACCTTTACCCAGAGCATTAGTCCGAAAATGAACATAATACCGAGACAAGAGTTCGAACTCGCATACTTAAAGGCCGCATTCTAGCAATTAACCCACTACACCACGGGATTTCATTCAGGAAAACTCGGACTTCGAACTAGCTGTGACAGATTTATCAGGTTGGCAGTGATTCATAAATGCTTATGAAAACAAAAGCGAAGAAAACGCCAGCTCCCCAACTTAGTACCCCTAGGACATCTTCCCAAATACAAGTGACAAAAAAAACTTAATCAATGAATTCTAATTAGATTAAGAGTTTCCCATTTTCAATCCTCAGGTGAAATTGTATTTGGCACATATAATTTCTGTTTGATTCAACCCAACAAATTTGTACTTTTGGTCATGTGACTATTTCGTGTCACGGTATTCAATCAGGCTCCAAATTACAAAATAAAAATTTGCTTTCATATGTTTGCATATTTTGTGATTATCCTTGGCTCCGATGATGGTGTTAACAAACTTGATCTTATCGTGAACCGGCAATGCTAGTTTTATTCTACATCAAAAACCAATTCAACTCTGACCAGGAACGGTAGTACCTGTTCGAGTCTTATTTGTGAGTCAAATAGGTCTGTTTATAAAGTATTCGTGTTTGATAGGGTTAATGCAAACAATTTTTTTTTAAATCAACTAAACAATAAATAGAAATATGAAAGTACAATGAACGTGATTCTCTAACCTGTGGGTATGACATTAACTTGGACGGGTTGACTGCCGTTAAAATCAATCTAAATCGAACCAGTAACAAAAAAATTACTAAATTTTTCTACTTCACAAAAATTTATCTTCAGCGTTTTGTTTTCATTTATTTTGTCATTTATTTTTTTGTGTTTTCATCAATTCACCAGTTTTCGAAATAGAAATACAATAAATTACCTCAGAATGAATTTCCTGAGAAGGTTATTTATAGTTTAAATTCGTATAATGGTTATGCTTGTGTTACATGGAATATCTAAGGGTACCGCTGATTGATAATAAACGAAATGACATTTAGGAATTACCAAAAATTACATAGATTGATAAATATTAGAATAAAAAGAAAAAGCGGTACTATTACTCCTTGCCGACAGTTTCTTTTTTATGCTTTATTGTGAACGTTTAGCTCTTAGATTGCTTACTATATTCACGATAACACTTGGTTAATATTGATAAATTTGAAGCAGGACACACCAGAATTCAGTAGATGTTAATACTGTTATTTAACTGCCGGATGATATCGTCGAACTTGATAATATATTCTGAGATGCTACAGAGTGACATGCGGCTTTAGTAGCCAAGACAGCGTCTTAAACTTTTACACAAACTACATTACAGGCGAAAGCATTAAAATCAATTCAAATATTAGTATATAATGGTTATAAAATTCCGTGTGTAACACATGCATTGACCTGTGATCAGCCTATGAGCAAGAATCGTGTCAACCAAAGCAGATAAACCAGTATTTATGAGTTAAATATTTTCCTTTAGTTAAGCATTAGATAATCCAGTAGTCTACAATTTTGGACAAAAGCCCAACGAATAATAGAGCCACGAATCTAATAATGGAATTTGTAATTATTTTTAGTTCTTTTTTTTTTTTTTTTCTTAAATAACCTTAGTCAGATTATAGATACGAGCTATGCCCCAGAAAATGTTTCATAGTGGGAAATACGGTACCTCTTTTTAAGGGTACATACCATAGGGTTAGAGGTTAACAGATTTGTCTGAATGGTAGAGCGTTCTATCGCTAGTCGATGCTTTAAGATTAAGAGTAAGTATTGCAAATAGATGAAATTTAGTAAAAAGGTATTTGGCTTTAAAACAAAGAAGGAATGACAATTCTTCTGATCAACGAAGTTAAGCAGTGAGTAACCTGATCAATACTTCGATGAGTGACCGCTTAAGAATAGGAAGCATTGTAAGCAATATCGAACTTTCTGCCAGACGGAATAAAACTTCATTAATAGAGTTAAGTAGCTATTAACTTGGGCAGTACTTAAATGGGTGCCCGCTTAAGTAACATAAGCAATTCGGTGCCCTTCAACAAAATTGGTTGGTTGGTTGGTTTTATTGCGAAGCAACAAACCTTTTCATGGTTCATTTAATGTCAAATTCAATCTTTTTTCAAGTAACTATTCCGATTAAAAATTGATAAATTGCATGATTTTTATATGGTTTTGAGTAGTTATTCATATCTTGGGCAAATAATTTGTATAAAATTTTATGATTTCAAATAGATAGAATATCAATAATCTTCGAGACAATGAATTAATGTCATTCAAAATCTCACACAAATCTATTCGACCCCTAGATGGAACCCTAACAGATACTACCTCCCGGGATTTGAGTGGACCTGGAATTTATGGCTGTAAAGTGGTACTCCATACTCCCTAAAGCTCCAGAACAGGAGCCTCACTATCACATGCAGTTTAATGTCGAACTCATGACACGCCTAAGTAGGAAAAACTTAGTAAATAAAGTCCTGAACCAAGATGGTGTAATGCTATGAAAATTTGATGTCACTGGCAAATTGTAACCTTATGCCAACTTAACTGATACGGTCAAGTGTTATTAGAGCTTAAAATGCTCGAAGAGAATAAAGCAATTTCCAGTCCAGTTTGCAATTAAATGTTAACTTTAAAGATAGTGCATTCGCATTTTTCATTCTTCTAAATCCTCAATATTATAGAAATAATTAAAAATTACTAACAGGAATTCTTCATTCTTTCCCAAAGAGAAGCATCAATATCATCATAAACCGCTGTTTACAGCGGGTTCACGGGTCGAGTAGTAATTCTATAAATCAAAGGTCGACCTATTCACAAGATCGGCTCGTACACGAATATATAAGGTAATTGTGGGGGTGGGGGTTTTGAAAAGATGAATCAGCATGGCAGAAGGGAAAAGAAGAAATGGTTTATCAAATTAAAACAACAAGAAGCAGAGGTTGATCATGATGGCGATGATGACTGAAGAAGAAGAAGAAGAAGAAGAAGAAGAAGAAGAAGAAGAAGAAGAAGAAGAAGAAGAAGAAGAAGAAGAAGAAGAAGGATTCAAATATAAATAAATGATGGAATCACAATAAAACATAGTATTCACTTTAGAAGACGGATTCGCGAAGCAAAACACTTTCCAAAAAGGAAATTGGTAGGTCGGTGTTGCATCGAGTAAGTTTGAGTTCGATCCATCCTGCCTCCCTGGAGAAATCAAAGTAAAATTATACATACCATATTTCCCCCAACCTCCTTTCCGACATAGCATATACTCTATCCATCAATATATATATATATATATATATAGCGTATCTATCCATCAATATATATATATATATAATCTCTCTCTCTCTCTCTCTCTCTCTCTCTCTCTCTCTCTCTCTCTCTCTCTCTTTGTGTGTGTGGGGGGATCTTTATGTCTGTGTGCTGTAGCGTGTGGGATATTGGGGTGAGCGGGTCCCGGTAAACAAGGTTGTTCACCTTGAAATACCATCCAGTTATCTCCCC
>OY757923.1:9164798-9214798 GCA_963585895.1 Sepioteuthis lessoniana
CTGACAATGCGTTGTTAAAAGGGGTTCATCGATTGTGCTCAAAGAAAATTCAGGTGTACCATGGTGGAGGTGAATTAAAAAAGCTAACTTTTGCACTGAATGTCACAAAACACTAATTTCACCTAAATTGACTGAGCCAGATCAGAGGAATGATTAACGTCATGTCCAAATGATTGAAACTTTTGCATGTATTTATTAACCCAACCTCTCTACAAAGAGTGGGATGTGTCACAAGGTCAATTTTTAAGCGGGGTATGGCTTGTTTGAAATTCTGAGTTTTCTTTTTCACGGTCAGAGACCCCAGTTTGCCCAACTATTTACCCATAACTGAAGAGGAATGTGGAGGTTTATGTTTATTTTGGTTGGGTTTTATGGCATATCAACTTTTTTCGGTTATTTAACACCAAATCCATTTTTATGCTAATAGTCAGCTCTATTTCAAACAATTCAGTTTAGCATGAGTACATAGTTTGTCAAAACAGTTCTAATTTATCTAATTCAGTTTAGTATAAGTATAGATTTTCTTTACACTCAGTTAAATGTCAAAATAGTTCTATATTAAACAATTCAAATTTAGTGTAAGTACAGTTTCAATGTCAAAAACAGTTCCATTTCAAACAATTCAGTTTAGCATAAGCACACAGTTTAAAAGTAAGTACAGTTTAATTGTCAAAAACATTTCTATTTAATCTTTTCAGTTTAGTCAAACAGTTCTAATTCAAACAATTCAGTTTAGCATAAGTATGCCGTTAGTTCTATTTAACCAATAGAGAGGGCCCTATCAGGTGCTGACAATTCCGGGCCAGAGTGGGCCTGGGAGCTATGGCAATGAAGGGATGCTCCGCATTCCCCAAAGTCCCAGCATCACTGGAACCTCACCATCAGATTGTTTAGTGTCATATCCAGGACACTCGTTGCGGGGAGGTCTTACACCTCTGCAGAGGTGCAGTCTGTGTATTCTACAGCCCCAGCCGACTGGGCCAGAAAATAGAGGTAGATTCATGCCATTCCCAAGGGTATTAGCACAAAGTGAAATACAAACAGCCTCATCTAGGATTTGAACTTGGCCCACCAGGTTCATTTCCAACAATGAAAGCCACTATATCAGGCAACACAAAATCATTTTTACACAGAGTTTACTTGGATTTTTTCTTTTCCTAGACTGCTTACTATACTAAATTTAATGAGCCTAGTCTGACCTACTATTAACCCATAGCTGGTGGGGGAAAAGATATGGATTTATGGCATTCCCAAGAGTATTAGCACAAAGTGAAATTCAAACAGCCTCGACCAGAATTTGAACTTGGCTCGCCAAACCCATTTCCAATGACAATAAACATTTTGCTGCGAGTGTCCCAGAGGTATGACCATAAAGTTTTATATCATCAGCATAAATATCGATGATAGATCTTGGAAAAATTTCAAAGGTGAGGGGTCACTGATGTAGAACAGGAAAAGAGTGGGATCAAGAATAAAGACCTGGGGAAATCCTGCATGAAATTCAGAGGACTGACGACTGGTGATAACTTTTACGGTTCTTCCGGACAAATAAGATTTAATGATAGAATAAACACAATAAAATATGTATAGTAACCCATTGTACAGGGCGATGCAAAAATTCTTACCACATTTTTAATCGTCACCTGACAATTGACAATTGACAAAAATCAATACTATCAATCTGAGAAACAAACTCACTGACCACTGCACAACGATGAGGCGCCAAAACACACATACGAGGTGCCTTCAAAAAGTTTCCAGACTTTTTTCGTATGGGCACTTATATTGATAGTACACACATGAAATTCTAGTCCCCATCGAAGTAATCTTCTCCGGCTGCAATGCACTTGTGGTACCGTTCTAACAACTTCTGGAAGGCCCCATGGAATTCCTCTTGTGTGAGCATGTCAATGACCTTCGTCACAGCCTCTTTCATCTCCTCAATTGTCTCATAACGACAGCCTCTGGGGTTTTCCTTGAGCTTAGGGAATAACCAAAAGTCACAGAGAGCAAGGTCTGGACTTTAGGGAGACTGAGGAACTGTGTTGATGCCCATCTTGGTCAAATAGTCTGTGACAAGCATGGAGTTGTGGACTAGTGCATTGTCCTGCTGGAAATGCCACTGACCCAATTTGAAGAGTGCTGGCCTCTTCCGACGGAATCTCTTCCTGAACTCCCTTAAAACTTCAACATAGTATTCCTTGTTGACTGTCTGTCCTGTGGGAACCCAATGCATGTAGATCATGCCAGTGCAATCAAAAAAAGGGATCATCAAAAGTTTGTGGGTGGATTTGCTCTGTCTGGCCTTCTTGGGTCTGGGAGAGCCAGCATGCTTCTACTGGGAACTCTGTCTTTTGGTCTCTGGGTCACAGCAGTAGATCCAGCTTTCATAACATGGCATTTTTTCCAAGTTTAAAACACAATTTTATTGCATACCTTCTTCTAAAGTGTCCTCACGTCCAGATTGCATTTTTGCAATTCACCAGCAGTCACAATCAGGCTTTAGTAGGGTGTATTCCAATTGCTGCTGTAGCTATTGATTTGAACCTGGAATCATAGAAATTGGTCCGTCATCTCATAAGACGTATAGCAATAACATAGTGAATTTTCAAGAGTCTACGACAATTTTAAATGTCTGTACAAAAAAGTCTGGAAACTTATTGAAAGCAACTTGTATATACTAGCAGAAGTACCCGGTCCATAACCGGACTAAAAGGATTTTATGACCTCCAGTGAGTGAGATAAAAAGGAGGATGAGAAGAGTAAAGTAAGAATTAAAATTTGTCTTTATTTGTTGTTTAAAAATTCAGCCAATTAATTCAAACGAAAAGTATTCTTTTATTCTTGGAATCGTTTTGGGTTTTTTTCTTACTTTTATTGATTTCAGTTTCCTTTTTTCTTTATTGCGACTCTTTGACCGTCACGACATATAAAAGCTCCGGTTCCCATTAGAATCCCCACGTTAAACAGCAATGAGCCTGTTCAGTACTTAAATAGGTAACCACTTAAAAATAACAAATACAGTAAAAATCCTGTGGCCTGTGTGAAAGACTGACTTCGGCATAACCCAACAAAATTTATTTACTTACTGTAAATCCAACCAACCGACCAATCAATGACCAAAATGTTATTCTACAATCGTTAGTATAATGGATAGATCAAAAATTTCAGAAGGAAAAAACACTGCTTCCCACAAATTTCTAGCTAGTATCTTTTATTCATGGGAGTATTTTTTCCGCGACAACTGCCTTACCGATTATATCAAGACCAACCAAGAGTTTTTAAATATCACCATACAACTACATTATTTATTTTTCGAACAGAAATATATCTCCTCTCTCTCTCTCTCTCTCTCTCTCTCTCTCTCTCTCTCTCTCTCTCTCTCTCTCTCCTTTGCCATATTTCTTAACAATAGATATATTATGGTTAGTTAAAAACACTTGGATGCCGGAAAATAATTCTAATTCAACAAATGGATATAATACGTCACCAGTGTATTTTTCGTCTCTTCTTTAATAGCATATTAACTAAATTAAAACCTTTTTTTTAATCGCGAAAAAAAATGTTTTCCATTAAAATATTATCTCCTGACGATGACCTAAGTTCAAAACTAGTTGAGAACAATTAAAAAAATAAATAGCACAAAAAATATTCCTACTTGTCAAATTACTTTTGTCTATATATATATATATATATTTATATATATATATATATATGTTCGTTACTATATATATATATATATATATATAGAGAGAGAGAGAGAGAGAGAGAGAGTAACAAGCATAAAGATCAAAACGATGTTAAGAAAAAGTCTAAACGGGAAATAACTTTTTATTTTACAGCTTCGTAGAACATTTTATCAAGGAAAAATAAGGATATGAAGGTAAATTATATAATTCCAAAATATGAAGCTCAATAAATTTATTTTGATAAAGTTAAAAGAATAATCATATAACATTTGAAAAAAAAATAGATGATCAAAAACATCAGAACGATTAACAAAACCATACTATTATAATGGATACATCATATCTAAATGAAAATAGCGTTCATAATTCATTAGTACTTGATGTGTAGACTTTTACTTTCAATAACAGCTTCACATCTTTTGCTCCACAAGTGAATTAATGTCTTACATTCATCACCGGATATTTTCTCCCATTCTTCTTTCAAATTAATCCATAGTTCTTCGACATTTCTTGGATTCTTTTCCTTAGCTCTTTCATTTAGTAACTTGTAAACATTCTCAATAGAATTCATGTCTGGGCTTTAAGCAGGCCACTCCATAACAATAACATCCTCCTCAGAAAGAAATGTCTTAACAGACTTCGCTGTGTGACACGGAGCGTTATCTTGCATAAATATAGCAGGTTAATTAATTGCATTTCTTAAGTTATTATTATTCTTCAATATCTCTTTAAATACAGTTGCGTTAATTCTGCCGTGTAGCCTGACAAGAGGTCCTGTACTACCACAGAAACCATGCCAAACACAATCACACTTCCTCCTCCAAATTTAACGCTGCTTTTAGTGCACTGAGGCGAATATCGTTCCTTAGGACTGCATCAAACGAACCTTCTCCCGTCACAACCGAACAGGTTAAACTTTGACTCATCGCTGAAATGAACACAATCTCACTGTTCTTCAGTCCATATGACGTGATCTGTGGAAAATTTCAATCGGTTAATTTTGTTCTTTTTAGGCTTTGTAGAAGCAACTTGACTGTTCAAATTTATTTCATTATGTCTTTGGGAAATAGTGTGCCTTGATATTTTAATGCCAAGGTTAGCATTAACTCTTTTAGAGACAGTGGCTGCTGTCGCAAATCGATCCTTTTTTTTTTATTCATTACCAATTGATCTGTCTTCCCTCGCAGTAGTTTTCCTAGGCCTTCCAGGTGGTTTCTTGGCTTCATATGACCCAGTTTCCTCAAGTTTTCTTAAAATACTATGAATTACACTTTTAGATTTCCTCACAGTCTTTGAAATAATCCTAATCGTGAGTTTATCTTCATTGTGTAACTTGGCTATCAGTTTTCTTAGTTCCAATGATGTTATAGATTTTTTTCGCCATGTTTACAATACAAGAGCCAGTGAAGAGCCGGTGTAATTTAGTAAAATACCCCATTTTATATTCTTACCTTAAAAATCTTTTTAATAATACAAAATAATTATCAAATTTTACGGATTTATTTAATCGTTCTTATGTTTTTGATCATCTATTTTTTTCGAATATTATATTCTTATAACTTATCAAAATAAGTTTATTGAGCTTCATATTTTGGAATTATATAATTCATATTTATATCCTTATTTTTCCTTGATAAAATATTCTATGAAGCTTTAAAAAAGTTATTTCACATTTAGATTTTTTCTTAACGTCGTTCTCGAGCAGGATATGACACAAGATCAATTTTTTAAGCGGAGTTTAACAGGTTTGAATTCAGAGTTTTCCTTCTCCTAGACTAGTTGCCTCACCAAGGCTGAAGAACCCAGTCTGCCCTACTATTTACCCATAGCTGGAGGGGGAATAATTGAATTCATACCTTTCCCAAGGGTATTAGTGCTATGTGAAATGCAATCAGTCTCGTCCAGGATTTGAACTCGTGTCGTCGTTTCCATTTCCCGCGACGATAACCATTACATCACGGGCACCTCCATCGTTCTGATCTTTATGCTCGTTACTGTATACATATATATAGAAAGAAAGAAAGAAAGAAAGGTGTTTCCCAATTTTCGAAACAAAATGATTGGACACAATGATAGAGTAACAGAAATTACATTTATTGACAGGTAAAAGGATATAATTTTAGGATTTGTAAACATTTAGTCTCAGACATGAACCAAAACTGCCAAAAGAAGTCCTAGATTTCATGCTTTAGATGTCTGTCGTTCATTTAAAGGCACTGTTGAATACAGTGAGGAAATTTGTTGATAACACATGCTCATTCTTCCCGGGTGATCGGAGGCCTAGATAGTGAGAAACCCATTGCCCTACTGTCTTCACAAGTGCTATGAGCTTCGAAGTTCTTGACCAACTTGAAAATTTGACACCTGTTTGGAAATGTGTTGAAATAGAACTTCCTTTTGTATCTTGCTTGAACAATCTTGAAGACTTAGTTTCGTAATAAGTCTTGACACGAAAATACTTCTGCTCCATCACCCAACGCATGATTTCGCTATATTTGGTTAAAGATATCAAGATGTTTACTATTTCCGGGTAATAATCGGAAAAGAGAGAATAAAGTCAATAAGATCTGAGAGGATGCTGCTTTGTTTTAACTATTGTTAAACAATTGCTGTGTGAGAGAGAGAGAGACAGAGAGACAGAGACATAGAGACAAAGACACAGAGAGAGAGAGAGAGAGAGAAGTAGTTTAGTGATTATCGAGGCAACGGAAATAGCAAACATCGTTCGAATTCGGGCTGTTAGCACTAATGTCTTGGAGAAAGAAAGGCATGAACCCACTCCTTTCTATGATATGTCCAATTTTCAGCCGAAGGTTCCTTGTCCCTATCATAAATCAGTGTTTCACAAAGAAATAGTATGTTACTGAGCACTTGGATGAACCACTGTCCTCTGACCACTACCAAAACAGTAACAAAAAGGTGTGACAACCATTGTCATTATTCGACTGGTACCATAATACATATGTACAGTCTAGTACGTTAACACCGGATATAACTTGTTGATTGTCAACCTGTCTAGGGTTACTTTATGCCAACGCTTTAAAGAATCGCATTCACTGTACATTCATACTTATATTTTTGGGGTAGTTGTTTTCTTAGAAGTTTTTTGTACACAGTCATATGATACCAAGTGTTTCAATTATATACAATTTGCACACAGCCGTATTGTCTAAAGTATTACTAACCGATACTAAAAATTATATGGGTTCAATTAATTATTTTTTCATTTAATCATATTTACCTAACCCCTCCGCTCGAGCAGGATATGACACAAGGTCATTTTTTTAAGCGGAGTTTAACAGGTTTGAATTCAGAGTTTTCCTTCTCCTAGACTAGTTGCCTTACCAAGGCTGAAGAACCCAGTCTGCCCTACTATTTACCAATAGCTGGAGGGGGAATAATTGGATTCATACCTTTCCCTAGGATATTAGTGCCATGTGAAATGCTATCAGTCACGTCCAGAATTTGAACTCGTGTTGCCGTGTCCATTTCCTACGACGATAACTATTACACTACGGGCTTCTCCACCTCCAATTATTTTTTCATTTAATAATCCTCATTTATTTGCACACAGTTATATGGTTTCAAGTAACAATCAATAATCCTTCGTAAGCAATTATAGCTTCAAGTAACTTTTTTAAGAAATAATTTACAGTTCTCTAGCATTAAGCATTTTTGTTGAATTTGAATAATTTTTAAACAGAACCAGATATGAGACCACAGAACTATTTGACCCGGATATGAGACCCTAACAGATACTACCAGTCCAGTTTAGAGAGCACCCGCGAGCAATGGTAAAGAAGGATATTCTACACTCCTCAGATCTCCAGGACTGAAGCCTCACCATCAAATGCAGTTTAGTGTCATACTTGGGACACTATTTTTTTTGGAGGTGGTCGAACCATTCTGCATATGGTACAGTCAGCATATTCTAAACCCTATGGACAAGTCAGGAATAAAACTTATGATCACTGACATCAGCAATGTTATAACTGAGAAACATTCTGTATCAACGCGAGTCGTTTAATGGCATTTAACAGAATTACATTAATCATAATCCATGATATTTTATTACCAATGTGAGGATAGCAGATATACAAATCTCCTCCAAAGATTTTATATCACAGGAATTGCTTAATGCTGAGAACCTGATTATCATGGAAGACATGTAGTCAGGTGGTCTTTAAAAGTAAACAAAATGGGTGTTATCATAGGTGATTATGATTGATTGGTTGATTTGTACGACATGTCAACCTGCCAAGGGTTATTTTATACCTAAAGGTAAAGTGATTGCATTCATTGTGCATTTATGATTACATTTTTATATAGTTATTTTTTAAAGAGTTTTTGTTTTTTGTTTTTTATAGAATATTTTGAATATTAATATTTTAATAGGTCTGCTTGACCCATAGATTGGAGCTTCATAGGTGCTTCCATTCCAGGTCAAAATACTCCTGGTAATAAATGGCAATGAAAGGGTACTCTAAATTCCACAGATTTCCAGAACTGGAACTTTACGATCAAATGCAGTTCAGAGTCATATCCAGGACACCCTTTTTGGAGGGAATCTTACCCCTCAGCAAAGAATATAATCAGTGTATTCTAAGCCCCACCGAAAGGCAGTCGGTAATTAGAAAGCGAATAAAAAACAACTATTTCTTTAAATAGGGACTTGCGATCTTTATCACCTTAGTAATATGATGACCTATAATATGATTAACTGGAAGTAACTTTGGTTTTGCGGAACATATAAGTCACTGTCGAATATGTATATATGGGAACTTTACTAATTTACTAAAAAAAAATAGGTAATTTTGATAAAAAAAAAAAGGCTCGAGAAGATGTAATTTTTGTATCGGTATTTTTGCATTTACCAACCAACCGGTGCATTAGCACTAATCTTTAAATTTTGAGATACTTCACAGACGACAATATTAGAATTGGCGCGAAAAATGTGAAGGATCAAAATCAAAAATAATTTTAGCAATCTTTTCCTTCCAAGAATATTCATCATCATCATGTCGTGCCACCAGCACGGATATCCCTGACCCTCTCTCGCTATTTCTCCCTATCGTTCATCGCCTCTGGTAGGTCTTCAGGGCTACATCCCGTATCCTCACAGAGCTGCTGAATGTATGTTCGTGCTGGTCGTCCTGCTTTTGCTCGGCCATATGTGGGGGTCCATAGGAGTACATCACTTATGAGTTCGTCCCTGCTTCTCCAGCAGTATCCTGCATATCTGGTTCGTCTAACTTGGATAGTTTTCGTGATGGGAGGCAGGTGGCCGTATAATTGGTGCCTTGTGGGGTGTTGCCACCAGGACTTGTTCAAGATTGCTTGCAGCATTCTTGTGTAATTGCCGTCTAGCTTCTTCTCCAGCCGTTTTGTTAGCGTCCATGTAGTGCATCCATATAGCAGTATCGATGCGACCGCTGCCTGGCAGAAACTGCGTTTCATTTTATCAGTCAGGTCTGATTTCCATATGATCGAGAGCCTATTGATAGTTGTCCATGCCTTCGTTAGCTGTGTGTCGATGTCCTTTTCGGTTGATGAGACGCTGCTTCCTAGGTAAGTGAATTTGTCTACTAGTTTCAGAGAGGTTCCGTCTAGTGTGGAAATGTGGCCTTTTTGATTATAGCACATATATTCAGTTTTGTGTGCATTGACATGGAGGGGAATGCCAGTGGCAGTTCGTTCCAAATTATGCAGTTGTATTTCGGCTTGGTTGGTTGTATTTGCCAGAATCGCTGTCATCGGTGTAATCGGCGTCGGTAATTGTTTTTGCGGGATACCTTCTGCTTCTTTTCTTTGTCAGCTCGAAGCCGTATCCCCCAATAATATTAAAAATACAATGTTTTAGCCAATTACATTCATAGATAAATCATCAACTTTTTAGCTAATTTTGAGCCTACCTAAATTTGATATATTAGCACAAAAATAAATATCTTTTGAATCAGTACAGATTTGTCTATGCTTACTCAACTAACAGTAAGTAATGAATTATTATTAATCAAATACATTTCGCTTTAATCTTTTAGTAAAAATTTACATTTTTTCTTTCGAGAGTTCATTTCATTTCAACTCATTTAATTTTTCTTAAATTAAATGAATGTTGTTTAAATTTATATTTGCGTTAAAAATGTTCATCTGTCTCCTGCTAAATATAATATCAGCAGCAGTTCGCATATTCTTTAAGGTATAAATACATTTCTCTGTCTACATAGTGACACTTTAATACTAAGAATATTTTATACACACAAAATATATCCGTTTATTTTAAGCTAACATTTACTGCTATACTTCATTGCACGAATATTAACTATCTTTCTTTTTCACTCGAGTATGCACGTTTAATAAGAAGTTGTAGAAAAGAACTGTGGTAAAATGAGCTCATGCAGTGATGAGAATACAACCATATGTCTTTATATATTTCAGCAAATACGATTTCAGTATTGTCCATAACTAATGAAATAATATTCCAATAGAAATAATGAGATTATGGTACGTTTAAGTTTGAAGAAAATCTTTTTAAAGATTAGCTTTTTTATAGAAAATTGAGAGGAGTACTTTACATATATATATATATATATATATATATATATATATATATATATATATATATTACATGGTGGAGTCTGTGACCCTGGGTTTCATGCTTTACGCATTCATCAGACAAAGTCAATGATATTGAGCACTATTTGATAACACCGCAAAACTTGGTCTACCATTAATTCATCCAGTGAGCTAGTGATAATCATGATATACGCTCCCCCATGGGGGGTTGAGCACTCTGGCGAAGGAATATACGGCTGCCGCTCGCATAATGCAAAGCTCTTCGAACGAATTGAGCACTCTGGTATCTGGTAAGGTATAAAATGTTAGCAAACGAATGCTACTATTTAATGCCACATAATTCCCAAGCTGACGTGGTACGCTTGTTAGCCGAGCGGTCTGATACTAAGTCTAACGTAAAATTGGGCGGATTTCGACCCCAGCTTCAAGCGTCCTACGTGTCTTGCCACACTGAAGAGTTGTGACATAACGAAACAGTCTGATGACAATATATATATAGTAATTATTTGTTGGCTATTTTTTCTCATCAGTAGACGCCACCCTTGTAGATAAGTAGCAGTAGTTTCCTGGCAGAACTATTTGTTCCCAACAACTGATTTTTGTTGTTCCTCCGCCCAGTATCAGGTAAAGCACACTGTTGACTCGCTTATAGATTCATCCGTCTGAATTTACATCCACCGTGCTGCATCCCTTAGTTTTCAATGCTTTACGATTATATGGCTCGTATAATACTCTACTTCCGAAGAATCTTTCATTCAGTGGCAAGTTTTTTGATGATGTAAGTTTTTGTAATTTTCCTGAGTTATACACCTCCAGTGCTACATAGGTAGAGTTTTAATAATGCAAGTTTTCCTTTTTATTTTCCTTTTTTTGTTTTTTTTTGTTTGCAATTTTTCTAAGTTTGAACTTACCCATTTTATTTTGACCCGGTATTGTGATTTCTGATTATATCTTCATTTCTCGAGTAATCAACGTTATTTTGATATGGACTCCTAGACACGAGCCCATTTGTGTTAACCGACCAGCAGAGACTTGAGTAAATCAGCTTTGTAGGGATACTATATATATATATATGCCAATGTCCGGTATATATATATATATATATATATATATATATATACCGGACATTGCATTGTAGCTTAGCAGCCCTATCGGTGTTTTTTTCTTTTGACCAACCAATTGTGGGTCTTTTGATTTTTTTCAATTGGTATGGACAGGTTGACCTTTTCTTTTTTTCCAATATATATTTTTCCCCTTGACAGTGATTCGTTGTATACTTTCATCTTCAAATCACTTGCCGGTTTATTCTGACCATAAGGGCTATTATTCAATATTATATATATATATATATATATGTATTCATTACTTTATGCTTAATTGATTAATTTCAAAGATGCCAATCAGAAACTATTGGATTTTAAAATGATTTTTGTATGTTCATCGATTTTTCATTAAAGTTGGTTGGTTGGTTGGTTGGTTGGTTGCATATCAATTCTTGTTGGTTATTTAATGCTAAATCCTATATATATATATATATATATATATATATATATATAATTTGTAAACGAATAGTTTGTCGGTAACATTTTTCAACGAGCCAAAGCTTATTTGTTTGCACACAGTTAAATCGTTACAAGTATTGCTATTTAAAACTAATAAAGGAAGCTGGGTAATTCTTAAGATTATCATTTTCTTTATCTTTGTTCTTTTCATGTATGTTTTAACCATGTAACCCTCAACTTTCTTCTGTTTGCGTTGGATTTATTCAGCTGGGGGTATCTCGTATCCAATGCCTATTAAAATTCAAATACGATTCTTCTTTTTATCGTTCGAAAATTATTAAAGTAAATGCTTGCTAGTCTTCATGACAATGACAAATTCAAATCCCATTCACATCAATTCCTTTTTGAGAACATTTTTTAATATGTGTTCCCAAATGTTGTTTATATTAAATCTCTTTTCCTGGGTCCATTACGTTAACAGCTTCCATCAGGTAACAGAGTTGCCAATATTTCTATTATTCAGACCTCATTTGTTTCTATCTGCCTTTCCAGCTTTTTGTTGTTTGGTTAGCTATACCAGATTTAAAAGTGTTCCCATCCCTGTGTTATGACTTTCTTGTTATTTTGTTCTTGTTTTTAGGGGGCAAATGCTTTTACCTTTATAGTGCCAACCACAACTTGAAGGGATATAATATATACATTTATTAATCCTATCTTCAAGAGTTATTATGGTTTTGATGAGCTGCGTATGTAGTATTGGATCGTTTTAAAATACCATCTTCATGTTGGTTGGTTGGTTGATTGGTTGGTTTTATGGCAAATCAACCCTTGTTGGGTTATTTAATGCTAAAGTCATTTTTATTGCGAGAAATTATATGGTTTCAAGTAAGCATTCATAAACAATTATAGCATCAAATAACAATTCATAAAACATGAAATTTTCCCTGTTATATGGTTACAAGTATTCCGATCAAATACTAATAATTTGGACAAAGTTATATGAGATCAAGTATTTCTATTTAATACTAATAATTTGTATACAGTTATATGGTTTCAAGTATTCTGATCTAATACTAATAATTTGTATACAGTTATATGGTTTCAAGTATTCTGATCTAATACTAATAATTTGTATACAGTTATATGGTTTCAAGTATTCTGATCTAATACTAATAATTTGTATACAGTTATATGGTTTCAAGTAGCTAATTATGATAATAATGATCTGCAAACAATTATAGCTTCAAGTAATTATTCTGAATACAAATAATTTGCCCACTTATATGGTTTCATGCATTCCTATATGATAATAATAGTTTGTATACAGTTATATAATTTCAAATAACTAATGATAATATTGCTTTGTAAGCAATAATAGCTTAATGAAACTATTCCAAGTACAAATAATTTGGACACAGTTATAGGATTTGAAATATTCTTATCTTATACTTATAATTTTTAAAGAGATATATTTGACCCATAAATAGGACCTTAAAACGTACTACTGCTCTGGATCAGAGTGAACCTGGGAGTAATGGCAATGCAGAGTGCGCGGTTTAGTGTAACACGCATGAATTTCAATAGGATTGGATTGCATCAAGGAGCTGTTTTCCTCACTGACAGTGTTTTAGTTTTAGGGTGTCGTGCCTGGGGGTGGAAATTGCTTTAGTAATCTGTTTTTGAATTACCATATGGAAATATCCCGAGCTGAGATCTGCTGTTTAAGTTTATCGCGTTGTAAATTCAGTGGATTATTATCGATGCATATCCTTCTTGGTCTAATTGCTTCTAAATAGGGAAAACTATGGAGATGTTTGCCTTTAGCCTAATGAGTAGAGTGTTCGTCAATGGTCCTGGAGACCAGGGATCAATCATACCAAGTCATACCAAAGACTCAAGGGCGCCTCTGGTGGTGTAATGGTTAGCAAGCTCGACTAGCAAACCTACACGAGTGAGTTCGAGTCTCATTGGGTGCCCCTTTCGTATGGCCTTGTGCCACATCTAAGCAAGAAGCTTAGTAAATTTCCATACCAAAGACTCAAAAAATAGTATTTGATGTCGCCTTGCTTAGCACTCAGTACTATACGGTAAGGATCAAGGATAAAGTTAGCCAATCCATGGAATGGAGTAGAGCCCTCCTCTACACCTTGGTGTAGTAGCTATTGAAAAAGGAGCCTTCTGGTCACCCTCGACTAAGGTCGTCAACTTTATTACTTACTTATAGAGATATTTGGCGTAGGATTAATAATCGAGATGGTTGTGTGAATTTATGTTTTTTATGTGTAAAGTTATTGGTAGTTATCTATTCTTTTCAATTTAAGCAAAAATATATAAATAGTCCAATATAGCTCATAGCATTCTTATGCAGTTCTCGTCTAACTTTTTCTCTATTCATTTTGTCAGCTAACGGTAATTGCACAAGAATGCTACGAGCTATATTGAAAAAATCCAGGAAGCAACACCCCACAAAACAACAGCTGTCCGGCCACTTACCTCCCATCTCTAAAAATATCCAAATTAGACGAACAAGACATGGAAAACATTGCTGGATAAACAAGGTCGATCTCAAGAGTGACATTCTATTGCGGACCCCTTTACATGGATGTGCTAGTGTTTGCTGACCAGCAAGAAGTTAATTTGTTTGGAATTGGTTTATTGGAAAAAATTATTCTAATCCCGCAAAAATATTTGTTTCGAGGGTATTCAATATAGTGGTAAATCAAATAGAGTGCTCCAGGTTTGAACAGAGGTTTGACATTAAATTTTTGGTGGCTGACTAGTGCAAACCATGTGAGATTTACAAAAGAATAGAAAAATATGTTTTCGTAAAAAAAAATCCGTACAGATGGGATAAACATGGGTTTGCCACTAGGAGCCTGAGTCGAAAAGACAATCTATTGAGTAGCTAACACAATGACTCTCCGAAAAAGAAAAAGTCCTGTAAAGGTCATGCTGATCGTCTTTTGGGTCATGGAAGGACCCATCATTATTGATTTCCTTGAAAAAGGTATAACTGTAAACAGTGCTTCCTATTACCATCTCTTTCGGCAAAATTCAACTTATTTATTGAATAACCCTTATACATATATATATATATATACAAAGAGAGAGAGAGAGAGAGAGGGAGATAAACATTATCTCTCATAAATAAGCACGCCTATCATTTTTATGAAAATTCAATTTTCTTCTTGACCAAAAATACCAGTATTTGAAAATTTTGATTGGATCATTATACAATCAAAACGGCTATTATTATGAATTATTTATTAACTAATTCAACAATTTTTAAATTCTAGGACCAAATATAGACTTGTATGATTATACACAAGGGTTGTGCGTATTTTTGAACAGCTGCATATTTATGCGTTTGGTTACAGAGTTTCTTTGCTGTAGAGTTTGATGATAAATGATATCTAATAAAATCCGTTTTGATTCCGTAATGTTCCTTACCCAGGGGATTGGGCTGTAGAATACACCGACTGCTTCTCTGCAGAGGGGTAAGACCCACCTCCCAACGAGTATCCTAGATATGACACTAAACAATATGATGGTAAGGCTCCAGTAATGCTAGAGCTTGAGGGAATACAGAGCACTCCTTAATTGCGATCGCTCCCATGTCCACTCTGGTCCGGGGAGGTAGCACCTCAGAGGGTCCTATCTATGGGTCAAATAGAACTAAACCGTGTGCTTATGCTAAACTGAATTGCTTGAAATAGAACTGTTTTGACATTTAAACTACGTACTTATGCTAGACTGAATTGCTTGAAATAGAACTGTTTTTGTATACCAAACTGAATTGTTTGAAATGGAACTGTTTTTGATGTTGAAACTGTACTTACGCTAAAGTGAATTGGTTGAAATAGAACTGTTTTGACATTTAACTGCATGTAAACAAAAACTATGCTTATACTAAACTTCATCATCATCATCATGTCGCGCTGGTAGCACGGATATCCTTGACCCTCTCTCCCCACTTTTCCCTATCGTTCATCACCTCTGGCAGGTCTTCTGGACTACATCCCGTATCCTCACATAGTTGCTGAATGTATGTTCGTGCTGGTCGTCCTGCTTTTGCTCGGCCATATGTGGGGGTCCATAAGAATACATCACTTATGAGTTCGTCCCTGCTTCTCCAGCAGTGTCCTGCATGTCTGGTTCGTCTAACTTGAATAGTTTTCGTGATAGGAGGCAGGTGGCCGTACAGTTGGTGTCTTGTGGGGTGTTGCCGCCAGGACTTGTTCAAGATTGCTTGCAGCATTCTTGTGTAATTGCCGTCTAGCTTCTTCTCCAGCCGTTTTGTTAGATTCCATGTAGTGCATCCATATAGCAGTATCGATGCGACCGCTGCCTGGAAGAAACTGCGTTTCATTTTATCGGTTCGGTCTGATTTCCATATAATCAATAGCCTTTTGATAGCTGTCCATGCTTTCGTTAACCTCGTGTCGATGTCCTTTTCGGGTGATGAGACGCTGCTTCCTAGGTAAGTGAATTTGTTAACTAGTTTAAGAGGGGTTCTGTCTAGAGTGGAGATGTCCCCCGTTTGATTATAGCGCATGTATTCCGTTTTGTGTGCATTGACATAGAAGCCCATACCTGCGGCTGCTCGTTCCAAACTATGCAGTAGTGTTTCGGTTTGGTGTATTTGCCAGTATCGCTATGTCATCGGTGTAGTCGGCGTCCGTAATTGTTTTTGCCGGGTACCTTCTGCTTCTTTTCTTTGTCAGCTCGTAGCCGTTCTCTCTGATTTTATCAATCGAGGTTCTAAGAACGTAGTCTTGACAAATGATAAAGAGGTATGGAGCTAGCGTGTCCCCTTGTAGTACCCCTGCTACAATGTCGAAGTATTCTGTGTCTCCATCTGGTGATCGTACTTTTACTTTGGTGTTGCTATAGAGAATCGTTATTGCTGCTACAGTTTTTTTAGGTAGGCCGTATGCTAGTAGGATTTGTTCCATCTTTCCTCTGTGAATGGAATCGAAGGCCTTGGTAAAGTCGACAAATAGTAATGTCGCTTGTAGGTTTTTTGCCCGTAAACCTTCAAGGATTCGTGGATCTATTTCTTCGGAAGCCATTTTGGTTTTTCCTAAGGATGTTGTCGATTTTGGGTTCTATGCGGTTTCGTAGTAGGGCATTGTAAATTTTGGCTGCTATGGATGTGTTATGCCTCAGTAGTTTTTGTCTAATCCGAGGTCACCCTTTTTAGGGAAGGGGGGGATGCAGCCCTTCATCCATCTATCTATCGGATTTTGATTATATACTGCGTTGCAGTGTCGGAGCAGTATGTCGTCGAATTGTCTGGTCTTCCATACTTCTGGGGGAATCTCGTCCAGCCCTGCAGCTATCCTATTTTTAATTTTTCTGAGAACCGAGTCAAGTTCTTCTTGTGTGAACGGTCCTAGCTTAATGTCCAATTGCTTACTAATTATTCTGGTGATTGGTTCATGTGTTACTTTCGGTGGGTTTCCTAGTAAGTTTTCGAAGTGCTATTTCCACAGTTTTATTCTTTCTTGTTGGTTTGCTGCTTTCAGTTTTGCTTTGGCTGTGTTCTTTCTTCTACTTACTTTGTTTATTGTTTGCCCGGCTATCCTAGATTGTCTATCTTCCACCGAGTCTCTAATCTTATCTATCTGATTTTGAATTTATTCTGTCTGTTACTTTATATATATGCCTGCTAATTGATATTGTGCCGTTTTTAGTTTTGGGGCATTTGTGTTTGTTGGGTTTTTTCGATAGTTTTTGGAGGCTGTTTTCACTAGTGCACGTTTTTCTCTCACCGCTAATGTTTCCCATGGGACTCTATATTTAGTTATGAGTTTTGTTGGAATGCATTTCGCTGCTGCCTCGAGGTGCGCATTGACGAAATTTTCATATTCGTCATTTGGTGTACTTTTTTCCGTCTTCTCTTGTAGTGTTTCGAATCTGTTTCTTAATTCTAATACGTATTTATCGCTTATATCTCTGTTGTTCAAAAGGGCCCAGTCATAGTGTTTGGTGGTCGCTATTCGTTTGGCGTTTTTTCGTAGGCTTAGCCGTATTTTTGCCGTGACTATTCGGTGATCGGAGGACACACCCTCGAAAGAGGAGTATGCCTCGCAATTCAAAAAAAAATAATACTAAACTTAATTGTTTGAAATAGAACTGTTTGATTAAACTGAATTGCGAGAAATAGAAATGTTTTTGACAATTAAACTGTGTACTTATGCTAAACTGAATTGTTAGAAATAGAACTGTTTTTTGTATAAAAATAGATTTGACATTAAATAACCTACAATGATTGATATGCCATAAAACCCTAACAAACTAACAATCCACATTGTTCCAATAGAAACAATGAACTCGTAATAGGTGTACTTAATTATGGGCGATTAGTATATACACGTACTCTAACAAGCTACAGATAGGAACAGACGCACAATGAACATATTTAGACATAAGCATTTACCCACACGTCTTGAATATCCTCGCAAATACGGATTCAATATTACCCATCTCTAAGCAGACCATTAATTGCAATGGCCTTTAACGAGTTTCTGTATTCAATGACGGATAATGAACAAGTGTTTTTATTGCGTTCCCGCTGTCACCAAAGGACACATGCGCACACCTAGAAACCTTTGGAAGTGAACGCTACGCCACTGAACGACACGATAATGTTCGATCAATTCAGATGAACAATAAGACCGAAACAGAGGCATATTTCTACTTTGTCGACACCTTCGTCATCATTAATACTTCGGAAGATCAGGTGGTCAACAAAAAGCCATCTTTGATGTCGACAATCACAAAAACAAAGGGTCTTAGCTGGATAAACGATTGTAAATTATTTATTTTCACGACGAATTGTCGAATCCGTAAGCATTGAAGATTATTTTTTTTTCTAATGTATATCTTCTGACGGTCAATGTCTTCGCTTGATTCTAATCGCAGTCTCTGCTTCTTCAACCATCAGACTACCCTCCAACTAAATCGCATAAAGAAAAATATTCTTAATAGAGAGAGATGCAAAAAAAGCAGCGTGAAATAGCACGCCTTGTCTCGTTCGCTAACTGCTTCGTTTGAAGTGTTATTAAGAATAGATTGCTTCCATCAAGTGTTTGTAAAATTTCCTGACTCTCTCTTTCATGAAAAATAGTGACTGAATACGGATTACTCGGTTGGGTTGGGTGATATGACATATCAACTATTGTAGGTTATTTAATGCCAAATTCTCTTTATACACACACACACACACATATATATATATATATAATGTATGAATTGTAAACTTATTTTGTAGATACACACCGTTAAATGAACAGTTCTATTTCTAACTGTTCAATTTAGCATGAGGTTTGGTTTGGTTGGGTTTTACGGCATATCAACCATTGTAGGTTATTCAATGCCAAATTTTCTTTATACATATATATATATATATATATATATATATATATATATATATATATATGTGTGTGTGTATTAAATGTATGAGTTGTAAACTTATTTTGTAGATACACACTGTTAAATTAAATTTAATGCCAAATTCTCTTTATTCTCTTCATTCATTACAGCAACTTTGTTCGGCCGATATATCGAATATATGATTTGTAAAACATTTAGTCGGTAAGATTTTTAAACGAACCTGAGCTCATTTGTTTGCACACAGTTAAATGATTTCAAGTGTTGCTATGTAACACTAACAATTTAACATCAGTCATTTGTTTCAACCATTTTGATGGATATTCAAATTTAATTTTTGAATTAATAGTTTGTTGGTAATTTTTAAATGAGATATAACTCGGTTGTTTGCACACTAGTGTTGATATTAATTCTTCACGGTTAAATGATTTCAATTATTGGTATCTAACACTATTAATTCTATGCAATATCAATCATTTGTTTACAGACAATGAAGTGGTTACAAGTATCACTATTCAACACAAATATTAAATTCAACATTAATCATTCGTTTTCACACAGTTAAGTGGCTAAACGGTTCTATTTCTAACAATTCAATTAAAGATAAATCCTTTCTTTGCACACAATTTAGATATCAATCAGTTCTATTTAACCCATAGATAGAACCCTATCAGGTGCTACTACTCTGAGTCAGATAGGGCCAGGGATATATGGCAATGAAGGAGTACTTCACATTTCCTCACCACCAGATTGTTTAGTGTCATTTCAGGACACTCATTTTGGGAATCTTACTCCTCAGGAGAGAAACAGTCAATGTATTCTACAACCCCATCCGACTGGGCTGTGAATACGCATTAAGAAACATTCTAATTATTCTTATTATTATTAAAAGAAAAACTTCTGCTTCAAAATAGCCGAACCAAAGAAACTTTTGCTTATTCTATGCCAACATATAAAAAAATAACGAGTCATTATACTTACATGACACTTACATGCTTTCATCGTCTGGATAAGAGTATTGCAAGAACTATGGTAACGATAAGTGATGGGGACCGTAACTTAAGTCGACAGTAAAAGAGTGAAAATTAATTCAAGGGAGGTGAAATCATTTACGAGACAAATAGGGAAAGACTTTATTATCAGTTGATGTACAAGGATTAGCTGTCATCGCATTATCTAATTTGGTCGTAGCGTCTTTCGTTGAAGTTGCTACTTCTTACTGACCGTTCAGGATCTTTTTAAAGTTGCTGCTGCTGCTGCTGCTGCTTAGTCATCATGTGGTGTCTCTTTGAAATAGCTGTCACCAGAGTCCATTTCCTTCTGGCTGTAGTGTCAAATCAGCCTTCTTTGGAATCGAATTGCTTGGAAGTCACGTATTGGTTGGAAAATATCTTATGACCCTTCATATTTTTTCTCGTGTTTGTACCGGAAGTGGGTATGTTGAGATGGTTGCGACTTCGGGTTTTTTTTTTTGCCATATGAGTGATCGCTATTGAGGTGAACACTTCCGGTTGGGTGATAAACAGGATAGTAAGCAGGTTATGACAAGCTTCAGTCATTTGTTTCATTTTCTTTCAACTGAACAGTCATTTGTTTCATTTTCTACTGAACAGTCATTTGTTTCATTTTCATTTTCTACTGAACAGTCATTTGTTTCATTTCATTTTCTACTGAACAGTCATTTGTTTCATTTTCTATTGAACAGTCATTTTCTACTGAACAGTCATTTGTTTCATTTTCTACTGAATAGTAATTTGTTTCATTTTCTACTGAACAGTCATTTGTTTCATTTTCATTTTCTACTGAACAGTCATTTCTTTCATTTCATTTTCTACTGAACAGTCATTTGTTTCATTTTCTACTGAACAGTCATTTGTTTCATTTTCTTTCTACTTTTAATTCCGAAAAGTTATATGTCGGCAATCCGCCGTAAGTCGACATCTTATTGGTTCTACACCCATCTGCTATATTTCTTTAGAAGTATGGCCGCAAATCGAATAGTAACTAGTTGAAGACGTAAATTTTAAATGCATCTGTTCAGTAAAAATATAAAATAAATGTCAGAAATTCACTCTTATTCAAATGGTAAATGTATTACATTTCTATATTATTTTCTCGGAGGCGTTCGTGGTGTAATGCTTATCTTCATAGGAAATGGACACGGTGATCCGAGTTCAAATCTTCAACAAGGCTGTCTGCATTTCACATACTGCAAATACCCTTGAGAAAGGTATGCATCCAACAATTCACCTTCCAGATATTGGTAACTAGTAAGGCTGATTCGGCTCATAACTTTCGTTTGGCAACCGGTCTTGAAGGAAAACTCTGTATTCACACCAGTTAAACTCTGCTTGAAAAATTGACCTTATGTTACATTCTCTTCGTAGTTTGATTTTATGGCATATCAACCATTGTAGGTTATTTAATACCAAATCCATTTTTATACTTATAAACGGTTCTATTTCGAACAATTCAGTTTAGCATAAGTACACAGTTTTTTTGTTTACACACAGTTAAATATAAAACCGGTTAATTTCAAACAATTGTGTTTAGCGTAATTACACAGTTTAGTTATATTTGACCCATAGATAGGTCCCTAGCAGTTGCTACCACTCCGAGCCAGAGTGAACCTGGGAACAGTGACAATAAAGGGGTGCTCCGTATTCTTTAAATCCCCAGGACTGAAACCTCACCATCAGATACAGTTTAGTGCCATATCCAGGACACTCGTTTGAAGAGTCTTACCACTCTGCAGAGATTATGCAGTCGGTGTATTCTACAGCCCTAGCCCACCGTACTATCATGCTAAGTTGGTATATATATATCTATATATCTATCTGTATATATATATATATAATATTCTCGTATATTACCGAAATAATAACGAAAATTTTCTGGACAAACACCAAATAAATAGAAATACTTTTGTAAGCATCTAATACGATCTGGTTGTACAAATATGAATTTGTATGGATTTATATGTAATTAGGCAACTCGAGAATCCGATACATTCTACTTGTAATAGCGGCTCATAAGGACAATAATTCTTCTCTTTGGGAAGGAGTGAGGATTCTAATTAGCATTTTATAATCATCTATGTTATAAATGTTATAAATGTCATAATGTTTATACGGATTAAGTCCCTTGCCTTCCAAATAGTACTTTTAATGGCCGTTAGGTAGAGTAACAAAAGCAGCATATAGAAAGGCGCAGCAAAGTCAAACTCACTCACTCTCTCTCTCTCTCTCTCTCTCTCTCTCTCTCTCTCTCTCTCTCTCTCTCTCTTTAACCGTTACGCTATGTGTCCCGCTGTTTATAGGCGTTGGTTCCCTAAGCTTCTCAGGAGACAATCATCTGGAGGTTGCAAGTTCAATCCTGGTCTGCAGGCGAGTAACAATACAGGAACTCTTAATACAAGTACTGGTTCCCGGTTATGGTTGACAGAATCAGAACAGTCGACCCCCGTGGATTCAATAAAGGACGCAGTTTGAAGTTCCATGTAGGTTCCTGAGTTCGACAAACACCTGAAGAAGGCCAGAGGTCATATAGGCCGAAACGTTGTGGAAATAACTATAAAGATGAAGACAATAGTCCGAAAACCCTTAATGATAAAAATCATTAAGTTTTAATTCTTATTGATATTTCATAGTCATCTCCGTCTAGAAATAAGTACATTCAAACAAAAGAAATTATTTCAAATCAATATTTGATCCGACCATCTTGGTCTTTTATTAAAGCTTGACGTTACGATGACATTAGATTTGCACAGTTACAGGAAGGATGTTCCACCCAAACAGTCTGCTATCTTGTTGGTTGGTGTCTTTGGTTTAGAAAATGGTTTTCTTTAAAAAATATATTTATTTGTAGATGATTTTGTATATTTAAACATAATGAGAATTTTTCGTAAAACGAAGTAAATAATTATCGTATGTCCTCTTGTATATCTTCTTCTTTTCTCTCTCTCTCTCTCTCTCTCTCTCTCTCTCTCTCTCTCTCTCTCTCTCTCTCTCTCTCTCTCTCTCTTCGGGAAGTTTCCACGGTTATGTGGTTAATGTGTTGAGTTATGATATCGTAGTGAGCGACTTAGAACTTCAGTGGCACAACTGTGTTCACTTTTAGACTAATACCCATGGGAAAGGTATGAAACCCCTTATCACCCTCAGCTGTTCTTCGACAAAGATGCATTTGGTATCAAATAACACACGAGGGCTGATATATCATTAAACAAAGAAAGAAAACCAAACCTTATCCCACCAGTTATGGGTTAAATAGTATTACTGCTGTCCTTCTATAAAGATCGCTTTGGTATTGAATAACCCACAAGGATTGATATACTATTAAAACAAATAAAGCAAACAAAACCAAATCAACTCTCTTCTCTCCCCCCCCTCTCTCTCTCTCTCACACACACAAACTTTTGGCTTATTGACATACATATGTTTCATCCATATCTTACCTTTCGATTATAATTTGTGACTCGATTTCTTGTTGCCTTTTCGCCAGCTATACACGTGACTTGACATCGACAAAAGACAGTTGTGAAGGTTTCCTTAATACTCTCTTCGGTATGCAAGCTGATTATAGTACTTTTATCTTCTTGGTGGTTTAGATTCTCAGACGGATTTTCATTTCTTATCCTATCAATTTTAAGGCTCTGCACGACTGTTCCAAGCGTGTCAATACTTTAGTGAGTTTTTTTTTTTTTATAACTGACGAAAATACAGAGCCAATAGTAGTGACTGTATGGAAAACTAGTACTCTGACCCGGAGTAGTAAAACTTGACAAGTTCAATCTATAGGCCAAATCTTTTTAAAGACGAAAACCTGCACAAGTCAACATTGTTGTTTTGCTCCCGGTGTCTTTTGGAGTTTCTGTGGAAATAAATAAAAGAAATTACTTCCAGGATATCCTCCAAGAAACAATAAATCAAGAACTTTTCTTCAGAAAGAACAAAAACATTGTCACATTTTCTGAGTAAATTCAAATATGCAATTTAAAAGATGTACGTATATGTTTCAATTTAAACAAATAATTTAAAGTTCAAACATTATTAACGTATATTTTGTAAGTTCTTTCTGGCAGATAGATCTGAGTTATCGTTCAATGATACAGGTCTATGGGAGTTCTTTCTGGCACGCAGATCTATGAGACTCACTTTCTGGCAAACAGATCAATGTAAGTTCTTTCTGGCACACATATCATGAAATAAGTTTCCAGACTTTTTTCGTATGGGCACTGAGAAATGTGCAGGAAATTTGAATTTGACCACACTAACGAATGGTAGATTCACAACCCAGCACCTGTCCTAGAAAATGACACGCATAAACTCCTATGGGACTTTGACATACACACGGATCACCTAATCTCCGCCAGAAGACCAGACCTTATAATAAGTAACAAAAAAAAAGAGAATTTGCAAAATTGTCGACTTTCCTGACCACAGAATAAAACTGAAAGAATACGAAAAGAAGGATAAGCACCTCGACCTTGCTAGAGAATTGAAAAAGCTGTGGAACATGAAAGTGACGATTGTGCCAATTGTGATTGGTGCTTTTGGCACAATATCTAAAGGATTATAAAAAGGCCTGGAGGACTTGGACGTTGGCGGACGGGTAGAGACTATCCAAATGACAGTATTACTGAGAACGGCCAGAATACTGAGAAGAGTCCTGGAGACTTGAGGAGACTTGCTGTTACTCAAACTCCAGTGAAAAACCATCAGCTAACACTGATGTGAAAAACTCTGAAGGAGTAAATAATAATAATAATAATAATAATAATGATAATAATAATAATAATAATAAAGTTATATGCGAAAATGACGACGATTTAGAATGTCTGTTCAACACTGTAAGAATATTTAGTGACGATATAGGGATGAAATTTGGTCTGGACGAATGTGCGAAAGTCACATTCAGGAAAGGCTCGTTAGTATAGTCTAAAAATATCACTCTAGATCTAAACACAGTAATTATTAAGTTAAAACATGATAAATATATAGAAATTAATGAAAGAAACGGTATCAATCAAACTATATAAGAAAAGAATTCTATTAGAGTATTCTCTTATAGAATTCTTTTCTTATTTGGTATGTGCCAGATTAAGAATAGAATTCAATGCAAAAAATAAAGTTATAACTATTAACACCCTGGTAATACCATTTGAGACATACAATTTTAATATAATAAACTAAGTGTTAACTGAAATGTTGTTTTTTTTAAAGATGGATATCAATGTTTCGAAATTAATAACTTGCCACAGAATGCATCACTCAAGAGCAGATATAGAACTTTTCTACATAAAAAAAAATAGTGGAAGAGGGTTAATCCAACTAGAATTGACTTACAAAACAACCACTACTGGATAAAATAAATACTTAGACACGACAACAGATTGGATGCTACAGTTAGTAATTACACACCAGAACCAAAAAAAAAAAAATTCAATCAATAAAAAAGAAATTCGCTGAACAGCTCGACCTCACACCAAAAGAAATATACGTAATAGATAAATCAATAGAGGCAGCAAAAATATTAAGAAAGAAGCAAAAGTACAAGACTAAATTAATTAAATAACGCCTGGGAAGAAAAAAACCTTTCCATGGATGATACGCACAAGGATTAGAAATGCCACTATAGATATAGTAAAGACTAATCGATGGCTCAAAAGTGCTGGGCTGCTGGTGGAGACAGAGGGGTTGATAATAGCAGTACAATATCAGAGCCTACCGATTAGAAACTATCAGGCAAACATTATAAAAAAAGGATCAAACCCCAATTTGTAGATTGTGCACACAAAAACTGAATCAACTGATTCCAGTTGCCCTATCTTAACACCAGTTGTTCAATCTTAAAACCGAAAAAGAAAATCATGATAAAACATTATGTTCATCGGAAAGAATGTAAATATAATGGAATATTGGATTGTAGAAAATGTTATATACACCACCCGAAACCAATAATAGAATGGGGCAGCAGAATACACTGATTGCATTTCTGCAGAGGGGTAAAGCCCCCCCAATGCGTGTCCTGGTAATGACACGAAACAATTTGATGGTGAGGCTCCAGTAATCCTAGAGCTTTGGAGAATGCGGAGTACCCCTTTATTGCCATCGCTCCCAGGTCTACTCTGACCCGGAGTGGTAACACCTGATATATGTACAAAATGGATTTGGCATTAAATAACCTACAATGATTGATATGCCATAAAACAAAACAAAACAAAAACAATAACTGGAGCAAAAACAACTACTATTCTCAGAGAGTTTTCAATCCAAACAGGCAAAAGATTATAAAAGAAAAAGATGCCTTCTTATTGATATGTCAATGCCAACAGATAATAACATATTAGTCAAAGAATACAATGAGATGACTAAATACAAAAACCTGGAAGAAGAAATTGAAAAAATGTGGTACTTTGAAACTACAACCGTACCAGCAATTGTTGGAGTCCTGGCTATGATCAAGAAAGGTACAGATACACACATTAACAAGATACCTGACAGTCGATATTGAATACAAAAAAAAATTGCATTTTACTGAACTGCTCATCTTTTTAGGAAAATATTATCAATGTGACCGAAAAATATTAACCAAAGACCCAGCAAAAACAAATATTTAGAATACTTATAATCCCGACCTTCCCTCACACTAGGTCTTGGGTAAAGATTTGGTGAAAGATTATCAGAAACAAAAAGAAAAACTTAAGATTAAATAATAATAATAATAATAATAATAATAATAATAATAATAATTTGAATAATTTGATCACAACCAGAAAAATGCAATGTAAAAAATAAAGAGAAAGTTATCTCAACACTTCCCAACATTCCAGATACAAAACAAGCAGATCTGTAAAGAAATGCTGCTTTATGACTCAAGACAGTCAGGAGCGAGATGATTCGAGATACCGAGACTTTTTTGACTCAGAAGTCTGAAGAGCTAGGCACCTTGGAAAAACCTTATCGGAACCTGATCCCTCCGGCGATCTAGCCTTCGAAAACTAAAATAATTGCTAGTAAATAGTAATTATGACTTATTGTGAGCTCTCTAAGCATCGGAGTTAAACTGAATTAGGAAAGAGAAAGAGAATTAAAAGAATCGTCTGCTTTCTTTCATTTTTATCACCAAGAAGAAGAAGAAGAAAAGATTTTCGAGAAGAAGAAGACTCAATATGAAGAAGAAAAGTAAAGAATGAAGAAGAAAGAGAAAAATGAAAAGAGAATAAGAAGATGAAAAAAGGGAAAATAGAATTTCCAGAAGAAGATGAAACTGAAAAAGAAAGAATAGCAATCAGAGAAAGTGAAAAAGAAGTCTAGTATACTTAGTCTAGTATAATACCAGAAATATGAGGCACCTAGTGAGAATGGAATTCACTAACAATGATCAGCTAGTCTAGCTCGCTCAGCGAAGCCCCCAGGAAGAAGTTAACAGTGAAATGCGCGACCGACTGGTCACTTGAAGCAGACATCAACGTTATGAGAAAGGCAGTAAATTCTAACCTGGTCAAACCGACCCTGTTTCCCTCTCCTCCCGTCTTTAAGCCTCCAACCTCAATCGAGTGCTTGCTCAACCACTTTTTCTCGATTCTTTTACTCTTCTTGGTGCGAAGCGTGACCTTCGATTGGGTTAGTTAAATAATAAAAAGAAGCGCGAAAAAAAAAATAGGGCAGTCGAATGGTCAAGCTGACATACGTGATTGTCTCACGGGTTATCTCCCTTGGATTAATTTATAAATGACTGTAAAAAAAACCAAAAAAAAAAAACCCAAAAAACATAAACAGACACACAAGCACAGATATTTATGTATGTGGATGATATTTACACTTTTTCGTTTTATGTAGCACGGTCTATAATAGTGGGAGGGAGGGTGGTAGATCGAACGCAATGCCCTTGTGAAAAGTCTTTTAAGATCCGCTTGCTGAAATATTACCCTACAGTAAGCCCCTTGAATAAGTGGTCCTGGTGGTAAAGATGTAAATGTGTATATACAAACAAATCGGCCGAATATTAATAGTTTTAAAATTTTACGAATATATTCAAATACACAAGTATGTTCCCTGACACGTATATTTAACAAGTTCATCTTGCAGATCAAATTGCCAATAGCAGCGTGTTAGCGTGGCGTAAGGGTTAACGTTCTGTTCTGCGACATCGAAGTAATCTAGTTCAAACTCTAGTCTCGCTATTACGTTCAATTTTCGACAAATATATGTAAAAAAGGCATGAACCTCTTAAATAGCAGTACTACACTTCTTCTACAAGGATGGCTTTGGCATTAAGTAACCAACGAAGGTTGGTATGCCGTTAAAACCAATTAATTGCACCGGAATATGTTTTTACCCAACCCCTTCGCTTGGAGCAGGATGTGACACAAGGTCACTTTTATGAGAAATAAGCAGGTTTGAATTCAGAGTTGCCTTAGAAAGGCTAAAGAACTCAGTCAGCGGTACTATTTACCAATTGCTGAGGGTGAAGAGATGAATTAAAGTTTTTTACAATTGCTGCTGAGTTGTGAATTCGAACCTCACTAAGTGTCCTTCTGCAAGTTCTACTTAAGTTCTACAAAATTTTCTTTTTAAATGGTATCTCGTGTTTTATAATCGTTTGCGAGTTAGGCTACTGAGTTCGAATCTAAACGTTTGTCTCATTTTTCTGATGGATATATATATATATATAAACAAAAGTAAAGTTAGCGACCTTAGTCGAGGGTGACCCGAAGGCTCCCTTTTCGATAGCTACTACATCAAGGTGTAGGGGGGTTGCTACTTCTTTCCCTGGATTGCTCCACTTTACCCTTGATCCCTACCTTATATTGCTTATTGGTAAGCAAGGACGCATCAAATACCATTTTCTGAGTCTTTGGTATGACGACCTGGGATTGAAGCCCGGTCTCCCGGGCCATTGGCGAACACTGACCATCATGCCAAACTGAAATTTTATCTGAAATATTTTGTCTATGATGTTTCATCTATGTGAGTACTCAATTAGATAAGTGATATTTGAAATTATATATATATATATATATATATATATATAAGAAATGGACTCGACGTAATAAAGGTGTCTAGGTTTCTCTTCGCACTAATATCCTCGGGAAAGGCATCAATCCATCACTTGCCAACTATGGGTAAATAGTAGGGCAGACTTAGTGAACTCTTTAGCTTTTCTTAGGCAAACTATTCGTGGTGTAATGGTTATCGTCGCAGGAAATGGACACGGCGACACGAGTTCAAATCCTGGACGAGACTGATTGCATTTCACATAGCACTAATACCCTTGGGAAATATATGAATCCAATTATTCTCCCTCCAGCTATGGGTAAATAGTAGGGCAGACTAGGTTCTTCAGCCTTTGTGAGACAACTAGTCTAGGAGAAGGAATACTCTGAATTCAGACCTGTTAAACTCCGCTTAAAAAATTGACCTTGTGTCATATCCTGCCCGAGAGGAGGGGTTGGTAAATATGACAAGGCAAACTGGCCTAGGAGAAGGAAAAATGCTGAATTTAAAACTTGAGAAGAAAAATGTGACTCATCTAAAAAGTGTGACGTGTTCGATACAAACCTTCATCACTATAACCTGATGACTAGTGCTGTTAAGTTTCATCTTAGTTAATAGTCGTCATCGAATCAATGGGCAAGCATCATATATATATATATATATATATATAAAATGCTTGGCCATTGATATATATATATATATATATATCATCCAGTCGCGCAGCTAGCACGGATTTCCCTGAGTCTCTCTTTCTCTCTCTCTCTCTCTTTCCGTCTCTTTCATCCATCGCTCCCGGCAGGTCTTCCAAACTGCATCCTGAGTGCGGAGGCAAAATTGTTGTAGATCAGTTCCTGTAGGTTGGCCAACACTGGCACGTCAGAGTAAAAGGGTCCATAGTAGAACATCATTTATGAGTTTGTCTTTGCTTCTTCAGCATGTCTGGTTCGTCTTACTTTGATGATTTTTGAGATGGGAAATAAGTGGCTGTACAGCTGTTATTTCGTGGGGTGTTGCTTCCAGGATTTTTTCAGTATAGCTCGTAGCATTTTTATGCAGTTCTCGTCTAGTTTTTTCTCTGTACGTTTTGTCAGCGTCCATGTGGTGCATCCATAGAACAGCATTAACACAACCGCTGCTTGGAAGATATCTCGTTTTATTTTAGATCAGACTTCCATATGGTCAATACCCGATCAATACCAGTCAACGTCTCTGTTATGCACATAGTGGCATCACTTTCAGTAGATGAGATGCTGTTGCAGAGACAAATCTTTGTTCATTTATACACTAAACCTTCATTATTTTTGCCTAAATTTAACCAAACTTTCGGGAATTGTTCCTGTCATCTGTGAAAAGGTTTTTAAACTGCATTCGGTCAAGAATATTTTTTCTCTCCAAAATGAAAGTACTTCTCATATCAATAAACCCTTAAGGCCATGATTTGCAAGGCAAGTAATTAATACTTGACATTCCAAGGAGAAAATAAGTGTTTATTTATTCTAAATAAATTACAAAACAGATTTCATTGACTTTAAAACAGTTCAATTCAAAGTTAATAAATCAAAATTTGTGTGATTTTTCTTCTTTTTTTAATAATCGCTTTACAACAAAAACA
This sequence comes from Sepioteuthis lessoniana, assembly GCA_963585895.1. Classification (NCBI taxonomy): domain Eukaryota; kingdom Metazoa; phylum Mollusca; class Cephalopoda; order Myopsida; family Loliginidae; genus Sepioteuthis; species Sepioteuthis lessoniana. Next base: position 9,195,571 of record OY757923.1, read on the forward strand.
AGAAAAAGTTAACAATTGCTCTTTTTAAATATTAATTAGTAATTTGGTAAAATTTGAAAAAAAAAAAAAAACGTTTTAGCTAGCAGAACTAGATTTTTCATCCGAAGTAATTATGAATGCTATGTAATCATTTTAAATCTCCAGCTAGATATAAACCTAAATACTGATCTTTAATTAAATGTGAATAATATTTTAGTTAGACAAATAATCTGTTACTTTTTTTCTTTAAATATTTTATGTCTTTTGTCAATTTAAAACAGATGCCGAAAATATTATTTCCAATGTAAATCGTTATAAATAATAAATGTACATACACAAGATTTATTAATTATATCTTATATAGCTTGTATATCTTTAATATTATATATTTGAAATATTAATTATATGACAGTTAAAAATTTTTTTTTTTTTTTTTCATGTATTGGAATTGTATATAGAAATATTTTTACGTTGGTGCTTCCTTGAGATTTTTGCTTTGGTCCAGATTGTTCATCCTAAGACATAGCATCAAACTTATAAACATTGACAAGCATTTTAAAAACTCTATATAATACGGCTACGTACTGTTATACGCTAAGTTCAACAAAGTTTTTTTAACGATTCAAAAAATAATAGAAAATGAAGTTTTTCATCTTCCTGGAGACTCATATGGTGAGATGTATGAAAATTCATAGACGAGAAAATTAATGGCTGAACATGATAATCTATCTTTTCAGATTACCCGAACTTTGAGATTGATAGATAGATAGATAGATAGATAGATAGATATGAATGAACTGTGATAGATAGATAGATAGATAGATAGATAGATATGAAAAGACTGACAGAGACTGCCAGTTAGATATACAGAAAAATAGATGGAGACAGAATAAGAGATAAATACAAGCGTATATATATATATATATATATATATGGAATGAAATCATGTGTGTGTGAAGAGAGATGTCTGAAAAGTATATATATATGTATATGATGTATATTTTCTCTCCATATATATGCCTGTGTGTGTGTGTGTGTGTGTGTGTGAAGAAAGAGGGAAGATATAGATTATAATTATGTATATGATCTATATTCTCTCTCTCTCTCTCTCTCTCTCTCTCTCTCTCTCCACACACACACACACACACACATATATATATATATATATATATAGTACATACCATCCACCTGATAGTTACGTGAAGTCAAAAAAAGGTGTAAGACTATACAACTTGGAATCTATCAGACCCAAACAATCATGAATAATAATTATATATAATTATATATATATTATATATAATTTTATAGTTTGAATTGTTTTCATACCTTAAAATATTGGTTTACATAAATTATTTCATAGTGTTCATAATAAAGTCACATGAAGAAAAAAAATACTGTTTCTTTTATTCCGTGGTCATGAAAATCAGCAGGAAAAAATGAATAACCTGTCTCTGACGATTTCTGACGGAAACAATAAAAATAATCTTTACAAAAACGTTTTTTTTGAGAATATATTTTAGTTTCAATTTGATTGCTATATTCTGACTAAATAAGTTTTTTTTTTCTTTTTCTTTCTGATTGTTACATTATATGAAAGAAATCTTATAACACGACGTTTGGCCCCAAAAATTCGATACCCTTTTTGTGCGTGCCTGTATCTCTATGCATATGTTTTTCTGCTGTCCAAGACATCAAAGACTTTAGGGGTGACTGTGACAGGCGCTTAACTTGGGTCGCAAACATTTTTTTTTAGAAATACAACAAAGGAAGAGAAAATATCGTTTTGGTTTATGTAGAATGGTCAGTTGTTAAGAATCAACAGTGCAAATACACAGACATTTGACGAATTGCATTTAGAAAAAGTGTAATTAAATGTAAAAATTCTTCTCGTATGCTTAAACATATAGTAAATTATGTTAAAATGTGTGCCTGAGTAAATATATAAACAAAGAGAAACTGAAAAGTTCTCGGCCAGACCCAGAAGAGGATTATCCATGAAATGTAAGTGCTATTTCATATATTTATTCTGAAGTTCAACACACTTAGCATATCATTTCTCAAGTTTTAAACGCTTCCTGAAAACTCCCTGAAAACAACCTTAAAAGAAATCATTTAAAAGAAATCATTTCCTTGATTTTAGTGAGAACTTTTCACTATCTCCATTTCGTGTGTATGAGTATGTTCTAAGTTACAGCCGTGTCAGTACTATTGTATGACTGCACCGCATGGATTTTAACGAAGCGCTTGGAGAAAAAGCTAGATAGGAATTACACAGCGATGCTACGTGTTGTATTGAACAAATTCTGGAGATAGCATCCCACAAAACAGCAGCTGTACAACCACTTACCTCCTATCTTACTCATATTTACCAACCCCTCCGCACGAGCAGGATATGACACAAGGTCAAATTTTTAAGCGAAGTTTAACAGGTTTGAATTCAGAGTTTTCCCCTTCTCCTAGACTATTTGCCTCGCCAAGGCTGAAGAATACAGTCTGCCCTACTATTTACCCATAGCTGGAGGGAGAATAATTGGATTCATACTTTTCCCAAAGGTATTAGTGCTATGTGAAATACAATCAGTCTCGTCCAGGATTTGAACTCGTGTCGCCGTGTCCATTTCCTACGACGATAACCATTGCACCCCGGCGACCTCCATCTTACAAACCATCCAAGACGAACAAGACATACAGGAGAAAACTACTGGAGAATTAAGGAAGAACTAATAAACGAAATTTTCCTGGTTTGGTTTGGTTTGGTCTTATAGTATATCAAATCCAGTTTATACATATTTATTAAATATTTTGTTGATAATATTTTTAAAAGAGCTTGAGATTTTTTTTGGCTCACAGTTAAATCGTTTCAAGTATTGCTATAAAAAGTCACAATTTAATATCAGTCATTTATTTGCACACGTAGTTTGTAAGTAATTTCATTTTTAAATGAATTGAAACTAATTTGTTTGCATATGAGTATTGCCATTGTTTTATACACTCTTGCAATTATTGCTATCAAACACTACTAATTTTATTTACTATTAATCATTTGTCAGCACACAGTGAAATGGTTACGACTATTGCTATTTAAAACTAATTATTCAATTCAACACTATTCATTCATTTGCACAGTCAAATGGTTCCAAGTATTGTAATGTAATACGAATAATTCAATTTAGGCACACAATTGAAAAGTTTCAAGTATTGTCATTTGATACTAATAATTCCATTCATCATTAGTCATTCATTCACACACAATTAAATGGCTCTAAGTATTGCGATGTACCACAAGCAATTCAATTAAATATCAGTCATTTGTTTGCACACAGTTAAATGATCAAACAGTTCTTTTAATAACTGCTCAGTTTAGTATAAGTCATTTGTTTGCACACAGTTAAATGATCAAACAGTTATTTTAATAACTGCTCAGTTTAGCATAAGTCATTTGTTTGCGCACAGTTAAATGACCAAACAGTTCTTTTAATAACTGCTCAATTTAGCATAAGTCATTTGTTTGCGCACAGTTAAATGATCAAACAGATCAATTTGACCCTTTTCTATCAAGTGCCATAACTAATCTGCCCAACTATTTTCCCGTAGCTGTAGGGGAAAATAGATTCATACCTTTCCCAAGGGGATTAGTGCTATGTGATAAGTAAAGAGCCTCGTCCAAGATTTGAACTCGGGTCGTCGTGTAACCTTCGATGGTAACCATTACACCATAAACGCCTCCCCCCTTTCTCTCTCTCTCTATATATATACGTGTGTGTGTGCGCGCGCGCGCGTGTGTGTGTGTGTATGTTTCGTACTTTACTTTGAAATGAATAATTTACCTACCGTTCATGTAAAATCAATCTTGGAAATAAGCGAAACAGTCCTCAAAAAAAAAAAAAATTAATGGAAAGCATAAAACAAATCCAACAACATTAAAAAAACAACAACTTACAACCTGAAGTTTCAATTTCTTTTGATCATCAAGGCAAGCATTGGTGACTTGAGTTGCATATTACGATAATCTGATTTATATTATAAATCATCCTCATAATAAAACACCCGTCTGATGATCGTAGAATCATGTGAAACCCTGAGTAACGGAATGAGTACCAAAAAGCTGTCATTTTTTATGTTTTGAACCAATTCTGCTCTAAAAGAATTGGGCACTTTTAAACTCACTTTTAAGTAATTTACTGATACACACACACACACACACATATATATATATATATATATATATATGTGTGTGTGTGTGTGTGCATTATTCAGTCCAGTTAAACTGGAGTTGGGAGTAATTCCATCTGGACAAAAAACCTTCAATAGTGAACATTTAAATTTTCCTGGTAAAGAGCTCAATGTAACTGACATTACAGAGCAATAATTTCTTTAAGAAAAAAAACAAAACCGGTCACATTAGGATTATAAATTTATTTCCATCCTGTGATGTGTTTTTGATAAAATCAAAAAACAAAAAAAAAATTAACAGGACTTCTTCAGATCTTATGGATAAAATAATTCAGAACACACACACACACACACACACACACACATATATATATATATATATATATATATATATATATATATATATATATAAGGGACAAAGGTATAAATGATTGAAGAAAACTCCGATTTACAAATTAATAAATTTTTATTTCTTTACATTGAAAAGTTTGCAGAAAATAAAACTTACAGAATCTTTTCTTGTAAACAAAGATCATATTAGTCAGGACGTATGATAAAAATTCATAAATAAAAATATAACTGTTATTATCAGCCTTATCTAAAGAGATATATTTTGTGTGTGCAAAAAATCTATGTGCGAGAGTGTCACTACGTAGAGAGAAAATGTATTTACGCTATAAAACTATGTGCGGCTGTTGGTGATATTTTCATCAGCAAACTTAGGCTGTAATAAGGGTATTAATAAATCTATGTAAGCACAAACATATCCGCTCAATTTTGAGATAATTAAGCAGAGTTGAAATAAAATGCATTCTTAAAAGATTACATTCAATGTCCTTGCAGAGCTGATGTAAATCTTTGCTGATCAGCAAAACTGGTGTGTCCATGTGCGTCCATAAGACAACGTCGCTTGTGTGATCGTCCTTACTTCACTAACAGTGTCCACTATGTCTTGTTCATCTTACTTGGATGGTTTGTGAGAAGGGAGGTAAGTGGTCGTACAGCTACTGCTTTGTGTGATACTGTATCCAGGATTTTTTCTAAACAAGACATAGCCTTCTTGAGTAGTTCCCATCTAGTCTTTTCTCTATGTGTTTCGTTAGAGTCCTAGTGGTGCAACCATACAGTAGTACAGATATGGCGACAGTTTGAAAAAAAATCCCATTTTATTTTATCAGAGACCAGACTTCCATATAATCGACAGCCTGTCAATAGCAGTCCCGGGCATTACTCAGGCCCGTGATGTAAATCTAATCTCGAAGCCCTGGGTGGACTACACTTTGGTCTCTCTCTCTCTCTCTCTCTCTATATATATATATATATATATGTGTGTGTGTGTGTGTGTGTGTGTGTGTGTGTGTTCGACAGTCTTACCGAATGCTTCACTTTTAAGACATTTTTCTCACAAAATTTACATATCTTTCTTTAATTTAGCGTCGGTCAGCATTTAATTATCTGCTTATGTATGCATGTGTGTGTGTGTGTGTGTGTGTGTGTGTGTGAGCATGCGTCGCGTAAGCAGTATTGTCATCAGTTCATTTGTCTCTATAAACTTGTATAATCGTGTGTGTATGTGTTTGTCAATCATTAATTACTTGTCTATTTGTGCGCATGCGCAGTTTAGTGCCGTGTGGGTAGAGACGAGTCGAATATAGTATTTACATTTTATTCAATATTTCAACTTCGAAAGACAGACAGACAGACGGACAGTAGGAGGTAGATAGTAGGGAGGGGAAGGTAAACGTCAGTATCAAAAAAATAATAATGACAGAAGAGAGATTGTCTCGAGATAACAATGTTGGAAGCAAGGAGGGTGTTAAGTGAAAATATGGTAAGTGGGTGGGGACCTAATAAGAAGATTGTGCCTCGTGCACTATTACATATAGACGCTTTTTATTTTATTTTATTTTATTTTATTTCATTTGAAATTTTTTTTATTTATTCGTCGTATTTTGGGGTGGGGTTTAGGGGGTTATTTGTTACCAGCGTCTGATGCTGGACAAGCGACTGATCTTCTTGATACCAGCTTGCTTTGTCTTCATATTATCTCTACGACAAAAACCACGCCGAGATGGACTATGAGACAAAAGACGCGACAACAAAGATTTAGAGAAAATGAAGCTTTGGGAGGATATAGATAGATAGATAGAAAGATAAATAGATAGATAGAGAAAGAGTGAGTGAGAGAGAAAGTTGTGCTGTTTTTAATTTTTTAAGTTGCTTTTGTTGTTGCTTGATATTTTTTATTAGCGAGTAAATGGGTGGGTGGGAAATAGTCAGACATACACAAAAAAAAGAGATGTTATATTTGAAGATAAGGAAAACAGAGAGAGAGAGAGAAAGAGAGAGAAAAAATAAATGAGTGAGTGAAAGAGGTAAGAGAGAGAAAGTTGTTTTGTTTTTAGTTGTTTGTTTTCGTTGGTTTTCTTTGGGTCCTTTTTTTTAGTTTTTTTTTTTTAGCATGGAAGTGGAAGGAATGATCAGATACAGGAAAAAGAGATATTATAGTTGAAGATAAGGAAAGCAGAGAGAGAGAGAGAGAGAGAGAGAGAGAGAGAGAGAGAGAAAGAGATTGTTTAGGTTTTTTGGTTTTGTTTTATTTTTTATTAGCGAGGTTAGGGGAGATGGTCATGTATACACAAAAAGATATAAGCTATATTAGAAGATAAGAAAAACAGATAGAGAGAAACTGAGAGAAAGAGAGAAAGATAGATGGAGAGAGAGACAGAGAGAGAGAGAGACAGAGAGATCATAGAAAACCCTCGAGTCAGACGAATCTTTCATAATAACTCAACCAAGTGTTACCTAAAAGCCTAGGGGACTTTGAAGTGAATGAGTAGTACGGTCTTTTGCTGCTACCCTTTGTGAGCTGTACCATTTATGAGCCAGCACGCTGACTCATACTTTGAAGGAGACGGTAGAGACTAAGTGTTAATCGAAATCATTTTTACATTGTCAGATATCCCGAACGATTTTGTAGGGTTTCATATATCTATTTAATGATCAGTGGGTATTTCTCTATTTGATTTTTGTTTCTTTATTCATCGATGCACCATAATTTTGCTAGGATCAAAACGGAGTATACAATGAAGGTGTCGTTTCCCGGTACTTCTGTGAGAGACCAGAGAGTAAATCTGTTAAAATCTGTTTAAAAAATTCAATTTTAATTTGTTTTTTAATTGATAATCATTTTATCTTCTTTTTTTTTTTAAATTCTACTTTCTGTTTCTTAAAATCTTTCACCGGGTCTTTACCCAAGACCTAGCGTGAGAGAAAGTAATGATTATATGTATTCCAGGTATTTATGTTTTTTGTATCATTTTGGTGATATTTTTTACGCGAACGGATAAGGCGGGGGTATCTTTGTGGCGTAATGGTTAAAGCGATGAACTGCAGAATTATAGTAAGTGGTTTCAAACTCCAGTTACGCTGTTACGTTCACTTTTAAACAAATACTCTTGGGAAAGGTATGAAACCCCTTATTCTCCTTGTTGTGGGTTAAATAGTACCACTCCTGTTCTTCATAAAGAGTGGCTTTGGCATTAAATACCCTACAAAGGTTGATATGACAAGAAACAAAAAAGATTAGCTAGATGATAATCTCCTAAGGAGATGAGCAGTTCCGCAAAGAGCAATATTTTGTTTTTGGCATTAAATAACCAACAAAGGTTGATATGCCAAGAAATAAAACAAAAAAAATTAGATGATTATTTCCTAAGGAGATGAGCAGTTCCGCAAAGAGCAATATTTTGTTTTCGCATTAAATACCCTACAAAGGTTGATATGCCAATAAACAAAACAAAAAAAAATAGATGATTATCTCCAAAAAAGATGAGCAATTCCGCAAAGAGCAATATTTTGTTTTCGCATTAAATACCCTACAAAGGTTGATATGCCAATAAACAAAACAAAAAACATTAGATGATTATCTCCTAAGGAGATGAGCAGTTCCGCAAAGAGCAATATTTTGTTTTGGCATTAAATACCCTACAAAGGTTGATATGCCAAGAAACAAAACAAAAAAAATTAGATGATTATTTCCTAAGGAGATGAGCAGTTCCGCAAAGAGCAATATTTTGTTTTCGCATTAAATACCCTACAAAGGTTGATATGCCAAGAAACAAAACAAAAAAAATTAGATGATTATTTCCTAAGGAGATGAGCAGTTCCGCAAAGAGCAATATTTTGTTTTGGCATTAAATACCCTACAAAGGTTGATATGCCAAGAAACAAAACAAAAAAAATTAGATGATTATTTCCTAAGGAGATGAGCAGTTCCGCAAAGAGCAATATTTTGTTTTGGCATTAAATACCCTACAAAGGTTGATATGCCAAGAAACAAAACAAAAAAAATTAGATGATTATTTCCTAAGGAGATGAGCAGTTCCGCAAAGAGCAATATTTTGTTTTCGCATTAAATACCCTACAAAGGTTGATATGCCAAGAAACAAAACAAAAAAAATTAGATGATTATTTCCTAAGGAGATGAGCAGTTCCGCAAAGAGCAATATTTTGTTTTGGCATTAAATACCCTACAAAGGTTGATATGCCAAGAAACAAAACAAAAAAAATTAGATGATTATTTCCTAAGGAGATGAGCAGTTCCGCAAAGAGCAATATTTTGTTTTGGCATTAAATACCCTACAAAGGTTGATATGCCAAGAAACAAAACAAAAAAAATTAGATAGATGATTATCTCCAAAGGAGATGAGCAGTTCTGCAAGGATCATTTTTTTTTTTTTGTATTTCATATCGACTGGAACAGCCAGTTATTTAATTTATGTGTTTATCTGTTCTTATCTTGATCATAGCCATTGTTCCCATCTTTACTAGTTCGGGGGTTGTTTTAAGCGGCCACATTTTTTCAATTTCTCTTTGCTAGTCTTTGTATTTATCATTTGATTCATTGCAAGTTTTTCACAAAAGGGTTAGCAGATGGTCTTTCACGGGGGTCCGAGTGACAGAAAGATTCCTCAGGTCTCTAAGACCTTTCTTAGTATTATAGCCGATCTCAACAATACTTTAGTCTGGGTGGTCTCAAGTCTTCCACTGATTTCTTCCAATTCTTCCAGTCTCCTTGCCAAGTCTTTAGGGACCGCTCCAAGTGCACCAACTACAATAGGTATCACCGTCACCCTTATGTTACACAGCTTATTTAGTTCTCTGGTCCAAGAAATTCTTTATGTTTTTGTTTTCTTTTATTTTCACTCAGTGGTCAGCTGAAAGGGCAAATTCCATTAGACGGCGAGGTTTTTTGTTATTTTTTTTCTTCTGGTCGAGATTAAGAGATCTGTTTTTCGAGATCCCAGAGAATTTTATGCATCACATTCATTTGGTCAGATTCTGGTTTGAGCACAAACCCCTTAGCAAATTTCAATATTTTGAACAATTCCCAGTGAATCACCTTACACACCCAGTCGTGTCTAGTCTTGTACTTCTTTTGTGCTCGTTTACAAGATTCGCTTATTATGTGGTTAATGATTTCGTCTCTATTACATTTTAATCAACACTTGCTATTTTGTTGCGTTTTATCGATTTTCGCTTTTATATAATTGGTCTTAATCGTGTTGATTAGTGCAAGTATTAGAGGTGATTTAGTTTCTCCCTCAAGGGCTGCCGTTTGTAGCCATGGCCGGGTTTATTTGTGTGAGATTTCGGCAGTTTGTCGTTTGAAATATCCATACGGTTATTTTTCTTCTCATTTCGGTTTCCTACTTGTTATTGTTCAGTCTGTCTTTATGTTGTTACTGCTGTTATTAGACGCTGTTAATACGGGGTGGAACGATAAAATTGTCGTCCTAAAGAAAACAACACTACAGCTTTATTTTAAAACTTTTATTGAAAAAAAATCAATTCAGCTAACTTTATTATGTAGTAGAGCTGACATCTATTCAATGTAGCCGCCGCCTTCAGCCTCAATCACGGCCTCAATACGGATCCGGAACTGGGAGCATGCCTTTTCTACAAGCGCCGGCGGGAGCTCGGCGAATACTCGGCGGATGGCGGCAATCAGGCTGGCTTTTGTGTTGTGGGAGGTCGTGTTGGTGATGTTCTCGACGTATGACCAAACGAAGTAGTCCAGCGGGATTAGGTCGGGGGAGGGGCGGCAGTTAGAGAAGGGTACAAACTCGTAGCACTCCTGGGTCTGTTTGGACTTGTGAGCCGGCGCCAAGTCCTGCTGCCACACCCAGAGTCTGCCACCGGCCACCTGATTGCACCAGGGGATCACCACATTCTTCAACACATCCAGGTACACTTTGGTATTGACTTTTAAGCCAACTTCGAAGATGTGAGGTGGCATGATGTGGCCCTCACTTGAAAGCACACCAAAGACCATAACCGTAGCCGGAAACTTTGTTTTCATCACCCTGGGCACGTCCCTGTGGCTCGTGACAATCCAGATTTACATTTTGAGGGTGCTGGCAATGGTCCTGTTGTCATAACTTGGATCGGTAGAGGCATGAGTTGTACAGCGGCGCATCTCCAATCTCGCTCGTTGAACATTGTGTCACTTTCAGACATGATAGAAGGCTCCTATCGCTGTTGGGATTTGTACACAACTGGCCAACTAGTAGATGGTCTGCAACAAAAAAAAAAGAAAACCGGTTTTCATTAAACGGAAATGGAATCATGTCTTTTCTAGGGCGATAATTTTATCGTTCCACCTTGTAGTCTTTCTTCGCTCTTTTTAATGGAATCCTTTAGTCTTCGTATTGATACATCCCCACTATTTTCAATGCTGATGAGTCCTCTTCCTCCTTCTTTTCTTGACAGGTAGTCTGTCAACGTCATCTCTCGCATGTAAAGCCTTGTGCATTATTATCAATTTTCCTGTCCCTTCGTCCATTTTTCGGAGTTCCTCTCTAGTCCATTTTAAAAATAGCTCTGAGCATCTTACAATAGAGACTATCTATGTGTTAATCCCTTTGATGATATTCCTGCTACGGGGTTTGGTTTCGAAAAGTTTTCGAGTTCTTCTTAGACATTCTTTTCTTGTGTTTTTCTCCCATCTCCTCTTGTTTGACTGTGTTTGTTTCCATTATTCCCAAATACTTGTAATTTTCCTTTTTCCCAAGAGATTTGATGTTTCTCTGCTTCGACAGTTTTATTCCTTACGTTTTTTCTTTTCCCACTTTTCCTTAACAGCGTGGGACTTTTTTCAATGCTGAATTCTATTCCTATATCCAGACTGTATATTTTTATTATTCGTATCACAATCTCCTGGTCTTTTTTGCCCAGTCGGTTGGGGCTGTAGAATACATCGACTACACCTCTGCAGAGGAGTAAAACCTCCCAACGATGTGTCCTGGATGAGACAATAAACAGTCTGATGGTGAGGCTCCAGTAATGTTGAATTTTGGTGGGGTCAGAATACTCCTTTATTGCCATTGCTCCAAGGTCCACTTTGGCCCGGAGTGGTAGCACCTGATAGGGTCCTATCTATGGGTCAAATAGAACTAAAATGTGTACTTATGCTAAACTGAATTGTTTGAAATAGAACTGTTTATATGCATAAAAATGGATTTGGAATTAAATAACGAACAATGGTTCATATGGCATGATACCAAACAAAATCATTTTTTTTCTTTTCCTTTTCCTTTTTTTTATTTTTTTTTTATGTTTTTTTTTTTTTTGCAAAGAGCTTCATATTATCCATATAGATAAGGTGTTTGGTCTTTTCCTGTTATTTGATAAATCTGTAGCCTCCAGTGCACTTGCTGTAACAAATAGCAATGATGAGAGTGAGTCTCCCTAGAAGATGTCTCTTGATTTTCACCACTGTTAATGTTTGCATTCCAACGGCTAATTCTGCTCTCCAATTTTTCATGGCTTTCGAGATGAAGTTTATGTCTTTATCTGATATTTTGTACATTTTTAGACATTCTATTACCCAGCTTTACGGAACCATACCATTGGCCTTTTCGTAGTTAATCTATGCTATGGCTACATTTTTTCTGTCCAGTTTTGGCTCCCTTGAGTATATGCTGATCTTTCTATATCTGTCCATCTTGTTTTCTTGCTGTATCCTGTTTCTTTTTCCGGAAACAGTTCGTGGGATTCCAGCAAGTAATATATATTTTTCTATCAACTTTGTGGTCAGGATTTTTCACATCAAAGGTAAATACGTTATTTGTCTCTAGTTGCTGGAGATACTTTCTTTTTTTCTTCTTTTTTGGGGGGTGGTGGTGGGGAAGTCTTTCGTTTAGTTGGTTTGGTTGGTTGGGTTTTATGGCATATCAACCTTTGTAGGTTATTTAACGCCAAATCCATTTTTATGTAAATAATCAGTTCTATTTTAAACAATTCAGTTTAGCATGAGTACACAGTTTAATTGTCAAAAATATTTCTATTTCAAACTATTCAAGCAGTCATATATAATAATTCAGTTTAGTGTAAGTACAGTTTCAATGTCAAAAACAGTTCAATTTTAAACAACTCTGTTTAGCATAAGCACGCAGTATAAATGTAACTACGGTTTAATTGTCAAAAACATTTCTATTTCAAGTCATTCAGTTTAATCAAACAATATACTTTAGCATAAGTATGCCGTTAGTTCTATTTAACCCACTGATAGGATCCTATCAGGTAGCTACCACGCCGGGCCAGAGTGGGCCTGGGAGCGATGGCAATAAAGATGTATTCTGCATTCCCCAAAGCTCCAGCATTGCTGGAACCTCACCATCAGATTGTTGAGTGTCATATCTAGGACACTCGTTGGTAGGGGTCTTACCCCTCTACAGAGAAACAGTCGGTGTATTCTACAGCCCCAGCCGACTGGGCAAGGGATGTCATGCGGAATGAGAGTATTTTTCCCCCTTTGTCATCCATTCGAATAATTTGCTTCTTCAAGGCATTCACTCAGTTGCTGAAACAAACTTTCGTGGATGTTTCTCGTGGAGCAATGTTTTAAATATTAGTTTTATGTCACTACTACCGAATTTGGTCCTCACTGGGCGCACCGTTAGTACACTATTCGATAAGTTTACAAATGTATTAATCCCCGGCATTTCTAGTTGTGTATGAAGAAAACGTTTTGGTACACAACCAGTACAGGCTCATTCATTGGCCTTGTGTGTTCGCCAATGGCCTGGGAGCCCTGGGTTCAATCCCAGGTCGCGTCATACCAAAAATAGTACTTGATACCTCCTTGCTTAACACTCAGCAATATAAGGTACGTATCAAGGGTAAAGTGGAGCAATCCAGGGAAAGGAGTAGCGCCCTTTCCTACACCTCAGTGTAGTAGCTATTGAAAAGGGAGCCTTCTGGTCACCCTCGACTACGGTCGCCATTTTTTATATCAACACTAATTTTGAAGATCTTTATCTGTAATCATTAACTTAAAAAGTTGACGGAAAATAAAAAAAAAAACAAACAAACAAGCAAACAAACAAAATCATAATCATAAATCATAAATTCCTTGGTCAAATTAGTGACAAGAAGTCAACAAGAACCATGTTTATAATTATATCGTTGCGTTGACTAAAAAGTAAAAAAAAGCAGACCGATTGCTCACTTGCCACGTAGTCCATCAGAAAAACTGGCTCCCTAATCGCTATGCCTCACTAGTCACTATGCCATTTCTGTGATTGATTGATTGATTTAACGGCCTGTCAAATTGTTTTGGGTTACTTTGTGCCGAGATGTCAGGGAATCGCATTCATTGTATCGTTCATATCCATATTTTTGTATTTGTGTTTTTTAAGAAATTCTTTTTTGCCTCATGGTTTTATCGAATACGAATAATCTTTAAACAGAACTATTTGAACGATAAATGGGACTCTAACAGGTGGTACCACTCCAAGTCAGAGTGGACCTGGGAGTAATGGCAAGAAAGGAGTATTCTTCACTCCCCTAAAACTCACCACCAAATGCAGTTTAGTGTCATACTTAGGACATCCCTTTGGGAGGGGGATCTTACCCCTCTGCAGGGGATACAATTTGCGTATTTTGTGCCCTGCCGACAGAGCAGCTCTTTCGGCGAGAGATGCCTCGTAGTCAGCTCCATCAATGGACAAAGAGAATCCTGGCAACAACACACGTACCGTAATGGGAAAGTGCATAGCTATGCTACACAGTAGAATATCAAATATTCGTCTCATTCGCGGTATTCAACAAGTGAAACCACATAATGTGCTTCTTACTATCTAGTTTTCTTTCTTTCTTTTTTTCATACGTTTGTATTTAGTTCCCTGTAATGACTTCTGTGTATTAAATATACGTGGTGCATTCAATAAGTTTCCAGGACTTTTTTTTTTTGTACAGACATTTAAATTGTCTTAGACTCTTGAAAATTCAGTATCTTATTGCTATACATCTTATGAGATGACTGACCAATTTTTATGATTTCAGGTTCAAATCAACAGTTACAGCAAGAATTGGAATTCACCCTACTAAAGCCTGATTGTCACAGCTGGTGAATTTCAAAAATACAATATGGACGTGAGGACACTTTAGAAGAACGATATGCAATAAAATTCTGTTTTAAACTTAGAAAAAATGCCACAGAAACGTATGGAATACTTCAGAATGCTTTTGGACAATCTTGCATGAATCGAGCATCAGTTTTTGAGTGGCATAAGAGATCCAAGGAAGGCAGGAAGTCTGTGAGGGATGATGAGTGGTGTGGGAGGAGTAAGGAAGTCAGTACACGAGAATTGATTGGTTAAAGAGTTAGGGTTAGGGTTAGGGTTACTATGTTGAGGTTTTAAGGGAGTTCAGGAAGAAATTCCTAGGGAAGAGGTCAGCACTCTTCAAATCGGGTCAGTGGCATTTCCACCAGGACAATACAACAGTCCACAACTCCATCCTTGTCACAGACTATTTGACCAAGATGGACATCAAGACAGTTCGTCACCCTCCCTATAGTCCAGACCTTGCTCCCTGTGACCTTTGGTAATTCCCTAAGCTCAGAGGCTGTCGTTATGAGACAATTGAGGAGATGAAAGAGGCTGTGACAAAGGTCATTGACACGCTCACACAAGAGGACTTCGATGGGGCCTACCAGAAGTTGTTGGAACGGTGCAACAAGTGCATTGCAGCCGGAGGAGATTACTTCGAAGGGGACTAGAGTTTCATGTGTGTACTATCAATAAAAGTACCCATACGAAAAGAGTCTGGAAACTTATTTAATGATCCTTGTACATCCATTTTTTTTAGATTGTTTTAGATTTTACATTCTTCAATATCTTTGCTGTGTACACTTTTTGTTATCCTACACCAAGCTATCCTCTTTACCAAGGAGGTCATATCCGAACTCCTATGTTCTCACAAAACAAAAAAAGAACGTGCAAGCTGCTGCACGTGGGTAAAGTTAAGATTGACTTTTATTGATCAGTTATCATTCCTTTCAAAATAGTTACTATTGCAATGCTTCTTAGCAATCTCCTGTTGCCCAGTCGGCTGGGGGGGGGGCTGTAGTATACAACGACTGCACCTCTGCAGAGGGGTAATACCCACCCAATGAGTGTCCTGGATATGACACTAAACAATCTGATCGTGAGGTTCCAGTAATGCTGGGGCTTTGGGGAATACGGAGCACCCCTTCATTGCCATTGCTCCCAGGTCCACTCTGGCCCGGAATGGTAGCACCTGATAGGGCCCTATCTATGGCTTAAATAGAACTAACGGCATACTTATGCTAAACTGAACTGTTTGACTAAAGTGAATAGATTAAAATAGAAATGTTTTTGACAATAAAACCGTATGTACATTTAAACTGCGTGCTTATGCTAAACTGAATTATTTGAAATGGAACTGGGTTTTTTTTACATTGAAACTGTATTTACACTAAGCTGAATTGTTAAACATAGAACTGTTTTGACATTTAACTGTGTACAAACCAAATCTGTACTTATACTAAACTGAATTAGCTGAATTAGAACTGTTTGACTAAACTGAATAGTGTGAAATAGAAATGTTTTTGACAATTAAACTGTGAACTCATGCTAAACTGAATTGTTTGAAATAGAACTGATTATTTACATAAAAATGGATTTGGCATTAAATAACCTACAAAGGTTGATATACCATAAATCCCAACCAACCAACCAACCAACCTTAGCCATCCCCGACTAACGACTACAGGAGTTGCACCACATTTCACCACCATAACAATTATTGCTAGAAAGGAAAATCCTTCACACATACACTAACCATATCATTAAATTGTTAACGTCTAATGTTAATTATGTTCAATGAGAATTTAAACAAAAGATATAGACAACATCTTTTAAGCCAAATAAGAATTTTTCAACATATTTCTTACTCTAATGGAATGTATGTGTTAGATAGATAGATATCCCTGTACCAGTCTTGCAATTTTATCAAGTAAACTTGATATTGTCGATTTGCCGGGTACAGAGTTTAAACTCATATCTATAAACAAACTGCAAACTCCTACTTCTATCTTCAGCGGTACACATACTACCTACCTACATACCAATCCATCTATCTTCAGCGGTACACATATTATTTATTCATTTATCAATCTATCTATCTATCTATCTATCTATCTATCTTCAGCAGTACGCATACTATCTATCTATCTATCTATCTATCTATCGATAAGATGAGCTTATTATTCCCTATTTCTTGGTAAAAGGCCGGCATTATGAGGCTTATAAATGCTTTATTGCTTGAAGTATTTTATGGTGATTTTATGTCATCAGGCACAACATAGCCTTTTACATCTGAATTCAAAATTAGTTTTAGTCCCAAGTCGAGGGTAACCCGAAGGCTCCCTTTTCAATAGCTACTACACTGATGTGCAGGAGAGGGCGTTACTCCATTCCTTGGATTGCTCCACTTTACCCTTGATCCTTATAATGCTGAGTGTTAAGCAAGACGGCATCAAATACCATTTTTTTAAGTCTTTGACATGACTCAACCTGAAATTGAACCTCGGTCTCCCAGACCAGTGGTGAACACTCTACTCATTAGACCAATAGCCCGGTAGTATAATTATAAAAGTAGACAAAAGAAGTAGTTATTTTGAATAAAAAAATATATAACAGAACAAAGATGCAGGAAATACTAAGAAATGAAACAAAGTATAAATCGTAAAATAAGGAAGGAATTACAGGTTTCGAAAGCGGTGTAAAATAAGATATATTTTTAACTGCAATGAATGAAAGACAGTTCCTCGATTTTCTTTTCGTGCCAATGTGATATGTGAACATGAAATTTAAAACATTATTTTTTAACGCAATATTACTTCAGATTATTTATTTTGCTTTTTTTTTATCGCAAAGAGTTTATCCAGAAGACGTAAAAATGTCATTCTTAATGATTCCTTAAAAAAAACCTTCGTCGCGCAGGAATAAAGCACGAACTTAAGCAATAATAACAACATCAAAAGTGCCGCTTCATCTTTATACAACATTCAATAAAGAAACAAAAAATTATCAAATGACAGACATAGATAAGAGATAATTAGATCAGTTAAAAAGAAAAAATTACAGTGTAAAATCTATCGAAATTCACATACAACTAAGTGACTATGAATCATATAACATATATTCAAGGTCAAGCAGAAATATCTCCTTGACTTCAAATTTCCACCACACAGGCACTCATAGCGGTAAGTAGAACTCATATCTTTTAGCGGTAGCAACCATACCATTTCAATGACAATATCATGGGAAATGGGCACGGTGATCTAAATTCTAGTCCTGGATGAGTCTGTTTGCATTGAACATAGCAATAATACCTTTGAGTATTCAGATATGTGTAAATTGTAAGACAGACTGGGCTCTTTAACCTTGGTGTTGTAGCCGGTTTAGGAGAAGGAAAACTCATATAGTGAGATAATGTGCACTGGAAATATGTGTCCCAGAATTTCCTTAGTTGCCTTTGCCGTGTGCACTGTGGCTCCATCTTGCTGGAACCACAAAGTCGGATTATCAAACTCGTTGAGACCAAGAAATTTGCATAACATCCCTGCATAGGGATTGGATATAACTGACACCATGAATTGTTCTTACTCCAAAGAGTATGATCCCACTCATCCAATCTCCACCACGCCACACCAAACTGAAACACGCTCACAATGGAGAAGTCACTCATTGTGAAGAGGTCACTGACAGTGAAGAGGTCGCTCATAGTGGTGAGCTAACTTATGGAGTTATCGAAGATGGTATGCGACTCAATATAAAAAATTCTGCTTGTTAAAACGAGGCTCAAGAAATAAAATGAGCTCCGTCAAAAGAAAGCATATCAGCATCAATTTGAACATTTTCGAAGATGGTTTGGGAAAATGTTTTACGGTTGCGCCAATCAATTAAGTTTCTGTACAACCATTATTTTGTATGTATAGAAGTTAAAGTCTGCATGAACAATTCTCCTCCGATCAGATATTCCCAATGCAAGAGCATACTTAGGGGTACGAACGTTGTGAAGATTTGGTAACAGCCTGTCACACTGCTGTGATACTCTCTAGTGTTCGAACGCTACCGGGCGATTTTTTTTCTAAATCTGAACATGTCTCAAAAATATTCAACCTACAATAATATGTCTTTCCGATCAAGAACACTTCATATCGACTTGTACCGAAATGCTTACAAAATAATTATTGTGTTGCAATACTAGTCACCATTTTTTTTAGATAATTCCAATCACAAACAAATGATGATCACCATTCCATGCCATGATAGTATGTATATTACCAAACACTCAACAACAAGCTACGATGCGACACAGGGTCAATTTTATGCGAGGTTTCACATGTTTAAATTTAGAGTTTTCCAACTACTAGACCGGTCGTCATTAAAAAGTTAAAATGTCTTGTTGGACGTCTACCTTAGCCACAGGTGATAGCATTCTGATAGGATCCCATCTATGAGTGAAATAGATCTATTTCATGGGGGGGGTGTCCTCGTGGTGTAATGGTTAAAGCAATGGACTGCGGAATCGTAGTAAGCGGGTTTATACTCCAGTCGCACTATTATGTTCACTTTCGGGTAAATACCCTTGGGAAAGGAATGAACCCCCTTATCCTCTCAGCTATGGGTTAAACAGTACCACTACTGTTCTTCTAGGAGAATAACTTTGGCATTAAATAACCTACAAAAGTTGATAT
>OY757923.1:9225157-9245157 GCA_963585895.1 Sepioteuthis lessoniana
CAAATCTAACAACTGTTTTAGGACAGAGGTAGTATCAGTTTTCTTATAGTCCACAAGATGATTATAATTTTCATTGGATATTGCCACCAACAATTTTCTATTTTACACTCTTTGCTTGGGGGACAAGTAGAGGAAAGCAAGGTGACAAAAACAAGATCCTAATCTATTGATGAATGATTAATGTATATATGGGTTTTATTTGTAACTTACAATCATAAAGTCTACTTTTGATTTTCACTGTTAGATTTATAAGTTTAATTTTTATGGAAAAAAGACCACCAATATTTTAGGTTCTATTACAGCAGGTCAGGTAGGTCAAGTATTATTAAAGAAGGAAACTTCAAATTTCAAAACTCAAACAAAAACAAAACTTTCTGGTCAGTATTGTACTATTAAAATCAATACCTAAAAAAAATAACAATGTATGGATGTGGAATAATTCATCAGTCGGTTAGAAAAATGAGCTGAAAATCACTTTTTTTTTTCTTAAGTGTGTTTATTCTTTCATTTATTGCAAAATTTAAAATCCAAGCAGCAGTATCAATGTTGATTTCATCTGTTACTCTTTTTTTTCTTTTTTTTCTTTTTTTTTCTATTTCTTTCATTGATTGAAAAAATAAACTTAAAGAATAAATACTAATATATATATATATATATATACATTTTCCTTTGATTTTCTTTTGAAAACCATTCTGATAATTTAATCTCTGGTAATGTTCAAAATATGAAGAAGAAAGATCATATCAGATGAAATATTTTAGGTAAGGTTGAATATATCATTCGTTTTTCATATTAATTCACAATGAGTTACAACAATTCATAAAACAAATTTTTTTCATTACTAGAAATAGAAAATGATTTTACACTTTTCCTCATCACTCAATACACTGCTAACAATTTACTTATACATATGCTGAATATAAAAGAAATTTTTGTTTGGGTACTTTGAACTTCTTTTTGATATTGTTAGCCAAACATTTTGGCTGATTAATTATTCTGTCTTCATCAGATGTATAATTAGGGTAATTGTAGATTTCAATAATAGAAAACTCCTCCATGTATATTTTTGTTTGAATTGTCTGTGTATTTGTTATATCAAGTTTTGTTAAATGGTTCGGTCCAGTTAGTAAATAATGGGATCATTTTTATGTTACTTTTTTTTTCCTTTTGAATTATACACTTGACAAAACCTAAATAATGGACTAACCACAATATTGTGGTAATAACATTAAGAATACAAAGAATAGGATCACTTGCATAAACAATTTCTAATAATAATTCTTCTCAGAGTCATCAACAGTATAAAAAATATTAAGTTACATTACTAAAGTATAAAATAAGCTATGTTGATGACATTGCTTAATCATTATTGATAATTTAAAAATAATTTTGCTTTCTACTCATCTGTTCAAAATTGAACATACTAAATTTAACGTTTTACTTTCGTTTATTGAAGCTATATTTTTGAGGAAAAAAAGGAGAGATGAATAATTTCATTCTACTCTTTACAAGATATATTTTATACAAAGTATCAGTGAATACCTTAGATACCATCCAATCTAATTTCAGTGAAAGCATTGATATTTGTCACTGGGAAAGAAGATGGTGCAAGGGTAATAACTCTGAAAGCGTCTAATATCTCAAGGGGAACAACTACGTTTCTAACTTCGGAAAAAGTGAGATTCGTAAGTTACAGAAAAATATTTCGAATTTCTGTGATGAAATGAATGAAAAATGCATTAACGTTTGTCAGGAAAGGAAAAATAGATGAACTTTTTTTCTTTTTCTTTTTTTTTTTCTTTTTTTTGTTGAATGTGAAAGTAGAAATTTTTTCTTTTTTGACACTTTTCAATAGATTGTTTTATGATTAATTTAGGATAGTGTTTACTTTCACCTTAAATTTTTGAAAAAGTCCTAGAATTATTATCATTTTTGTTGTTGTTGTTATTATTAAGAAGAAGAAGCTAGATTTAGGAATACAGCACAAACTTTTATTGGCATCAATAAAAAGTCTACAAATATATATTAAATTTATATTTATGTGAATAGTTTTTTCCACTTCTTTTTATTTCAGAGACACCTTTTCAGATTTTATGTTTTTACCATGTTAATTTGTCTTTATTCACAGTCATTTTTCAATTTTTTCTTTTATAACTACAAAAATTCCTTTAGTTTCATGCTTTTATATATTACATACACACAATTTTTTTGATTGTGAGATGTCATAAACATTGCATATTCTTATTAGATACAAATCGATTAGCTATTTTAAATTTTTTTCACCTGGTATTTTTGCAGTAATTATGTTTTGTGGTCACTTTTTAAGAATTTTAAACTATTCTTTGTAAAGGTTTGCTTTAATACTTCTTGGAAACTTTACAAAAAAAAGTTAAGTTTTAATATAAAAGAATTTTCTTAACTACATAGGAAATTCTTAGCAGTTGCAGCATTGTTAATGATAGTAATAATAGCAAAACAAAAGTATCTGAATTCAATCAGTGTTTATTTATCATTAATGAAGAGATAATTTTAGACTATCATTATGATATTAATGCTATTTCAGAACAATCTTTTTCTATTAATATGTATCAGTTTTGATTATGTTTTACAATATTCTTTATTCTTACAAGATAGAATATGATGTAGAAAGCTTTTAAAGGTTTACAATTTGAGAACAAGGAAAATATTTTTCAATTTTGTTTTGTCAATTTCTTTTTTTCAGTTGTCTGTCTCGCCTGTAAAAAATATTATAATTTGAATTATTTTTCTATTTTGGTCTGTGTAGGTTTTAGCTATTTACATTATCGTATCAGCTTTTAATGAATTGAAATGGCTTAACTTTTATAAATAAATTATAATTGTTCACGTAGAATCAAACAATATGCAATTATGCTGTTTGTTTTTGTCATTTTTATGTTGATAAGTGTTTATATTTAGTTTATTTTAAAACTACTAAGAAAAAGGCAAAAATGAGTTAACCATTTGAACTTCTAGGTCTGATATTTTGGATATAGCACAGTTGTATGATATCAGTATTTTGGCCACAGAGAGATCATGTCAGATATTACCAATAAAAGGCAACCATTTACAGCCTCTATTTTAATTGAATGATGATTATTATCATTAAATAAAGATGTCTAATTCCTGGAGTAAATTTTGATTTTGTTTTGTAGCCAATTTTTTTGGTGAATTTTGTGAGCTCAGATACTGTGTATTAAAAATCCAAGGGATTAGGTATTCAAAAGGTTAAAAACAAGACTAATCTGAAAAATAAAGAGAATGAGATGTAAGTAGAATAAAGAAACTATATGATTCTGAAAATACCAACTCTCTTATTCAGAGTATATTTTAGTGACTACACTTAATTAAAATAGAAATACCTAATTATCTTTGTTTAAATTTATCATAAGTTTGTTTGCGGAACAAAAAGTTTCCACTCAAGTGTTCAATTGCAACTATTTTGTTCTTTTAAAACTGTCATTTTTAAAGTTTATATTGAATTATTCATTTTTTATACATAATCTCAGGATTATTCTACATGTTTCTGTATGTAGTTAGTTCAAGAAAGTTTTTTTTTATTGTTATTCTTTATATTCTGTTTATTTAACAAGGGATGATCATTATATGAACAGTCAAATCCTTCAAATATTAAATTCTACTGCAGTAATGCCAAAAGTTTGAGAAGTCTTCTTTTTTTGTGAGGAATTTCTCGGACACTTAAGAATTTTGTTCTTCAGATTGTACTATTTTTTTAAAATGGATATCAAAGACTTGGAATTACCCACATCACTCACATACAAAGGAAACTACAGCAATGATTCCACAAACCCTGTTCTTTCACACCTTTCCTCCTCCTCCTCCTCTCTCTCTCTCTCTCTCTCTCTCTCTCTCTCTCTCTCTCTCTCTCTCTCTCTCTCATCCAGACCATGACAGCCCTTTCTTCCATCAAGACTCAGTTGTCTTTTTATTTTATTTTATCCGCTCCCAGGTGAAAAAAAAAAACCCAGATCAGATTCTCTGCGATTTTTGGCTTTTCTTATTGAAATGCCATCAAACCAAATTCTTGAAATTCTTCTGCAAAGGTAAGACAGAGTTTGTTGTTTATATCTTAACTGAATAGGCAGAGGTGGGTTTATTTTTTTGTTGCAAAAATAGACAAACCCAATATCACAACTCCCCAGCCCTGCCCTTCCTCCAACCCAACTGTTGAATTAATCAATGTTTTTTTTTTTGTTTTTTTTTTTTTGTTTGTTTTTTTTTTTTTGAAATATCAATTCCTATTTCTATATTTTTGGATTAAAAATAGCCTTTTGATAGAGTTTGTGGTTTTATTCAGTTTTTGTTAATTCATTGAAAGGTTTTTGTTATTAAAAAAAGTAAAATATCTTTCATATGTTCTCTGAAATCTTTAGTACAGGGTATGAATTATAGGAACTCAACATTTGTTTTAAATATCAATACAACTAAGGTTCTTTTAAGTTAGAATGTTTGTTTTTATGTCACAGATAATAAAGACCACAGACTAAGTTTGTTGTAATACTTTTTAGCAGTCTTCTCTTTTCATGCAAGATTATGAATGGTTGGTTCAAATTGGTATAGAAATTGTCAAAAAATATCCTGAGTACTTTCAGCCATCAGTGGTCATTTTTGATTGAGATGTTTTTGTTGTTTTTTTGTTTTTTTTTTAATTCATAGAAACTTCAATGTATGTGTTTTTTCATCATGGCATTTTTTATTTGATAAATGAAAATTCATTAAAAATATTAATTCAAATTTGTAAAAATTATATATATATATATATATATATATATATATATATATATACAGCTTGTGACATGTATGTGTTTTGGCAACAGCCCTTTTTAATATAGATCTGATTAATTTCTTTCTTTCCTTTTTCTTTCTTTCTTTTCTTTTTTACTAACTTTTCTTGTTCATGTTTAAGAGAACACATGTCTAGATTCATTGTGTATGAGTATTGTCCAAACAATATTGGATCTAATGCTTTTGGCCATACTTTTGACTATCATCAAGATCTGAAGCCAAAAAAAATATAGACATTTATAATTCTCTCTTTTTTTTTTTTTTTTTTTTTAATACTTTTGAAATTAGATTTATAGCATTTGTGAATTATGATATAAATGCACAAGATGATGTATAAACAAAATTCTTCACCAGGTTAAATGTATTTATTAAATAAATTTAAAACCACAATTCCCAAACTGAAAATCTTATTTAACTTGGGATTCCTTGAATTTAACATAAGGACTTCAACCATCTGTAACTTTTGTCTTATCTTTTTTTTTAGTATAAATGTTGTATAATTTATAAATAATATTCCTAAATATATAGCATATACTCATGGCAATATAAGTGCCTCATAGTTTATGTTCATTAATATGAGCAGAAATGTCATTTTGAACAAGTGATAGGCAATTTAACAGGATGCAGGGAGTAGGTGTATGTATAGTGTATAAATTTGATATTTGTGCATTATAGGGGACATAATCCCCTAAAGAACATGAAAATTCTTACAAAATTAGCAATCATAAAAGCAAATATCTTAAATTTTTGTAATAGATTAATTGTCACTTTCAGTTGAAGATGTGTAGCTATGTATAATGTTCTTGATAGCTCTTTCATTTTTGTATATCTTTAATTTGGGGTTTATGAAGGCAACAAGAAATAGATCAATAAAGTCAATGTTGTACCATTATCAGTAAGTAGAAAAGGTGCAAGTTATGACAATAAATATTAAATTCATCAAGTCCTCTTAAAGTTTATCAGATGCAAACAACATTCTCCTACTGAAGCCTGAAGGATTGACAAGCCCAAATATTTTGGAACAAAATTATTGATGTTCATCTTAATTAATCATCAGACCACACACACACACACACACACATATAAGAGAAACAAAACAAAGAGTAAATAAGTTGAAAGCAAAGAAAAAGAACCTCAAGTGGCCCAGAAAAGATTGAAGTAGTGCAGTCTACCTAGTTATAACTCATGAAAAGAAATCAGATATACTTGAATTTCTAAAATGCCTTGTATTGCTATAGCAATAAAATTTCTCTCTTTCTCTCTCTCCCTCCTCTCTCTCTCTCTCTCTCTTTTTTTTTGTGACATCAGGTCAAATGACTAAAAGTAGATTTTTTGTTATGAGCAAATTTGACCATTATTTAGAATATCTTCACTACTATTATTTGCGTTGTTTTCCCTTATATTACTAATTTGTTCTTCATTACTATTTACGTTATCAATTTCTTTCAAAACAGACAAAACTCTCTCACATCTGATCTTGCAAACTGGCAACCCTTTTCTTTCCAATGTGTGAGGGACCTATAGCATTTTTGTGCCAAATCATTAATTGTACATGATCTGTAAAATATTAATTGAAAATTCATAGCAATATTAATTTTATTAGAAAAGTATGAATAAATTTAGATTTAACATTTAAGCATAATCAGAGCTGTATGTAGATTTTCTATCAAAAAAAATAATGCCCCAAAATGGCCAAAGAATATCATCTAGTAATACACATGTTAAACATCATTAAAGATGTAAACAAAAAAAGAATGTACATAGCGGCAGACTGATTTGAATAACACAACTGGTGTGAGTATGAAACTTTGGGTAGCACTTGTTTATAACAAGGACTATTTTAAAAGCTTGCAAATAAAATCTAAGATTCCCCACTGGGAAATGTTCATATCATTTAAGGAACAATAAACAGTTAATAGTTATTTTTCTAATTGCTCCGTAAGGTGTAATGACATTTAAATCTTGTACGAGTCCCTTTTTTCTTCTTTATTACTTCTATTTTGTTTTAAAAAGGAAAAAAAAAACCAATTTCTCTTCCACAGCTGTGATCTTTTCAAACAATTTCAGATCATCCTGCCACAGAATTTAAAAGTTTATTCTGATTTTGGATATCAACTTAAAATTCTAATAAGAAACCTTCTTATTCCAGATATTTGCTGTTTTCTGAATCCACTCAGATGCCTTATTCTATTGTTTGTGAATCTTTTATTTGGCTATCACAATTTTTAACCAGTATAGAATTTTGCATTGATTTTTTTCTATGATGATTTAATGAGTCAACTTGAATGCATTGGACCCAGAACTGATTTATCCCTAAAAGATATTTTCACAATAGATCATCTGACATCACTGATTTAATTTTTTTTTTTTTTTTTTTTTCTTTTCTTGTATGCAAAATAAATAAATATAGTTTTCTTTTCTTTACTTCAAATATGGATTTTTTAATAATATAAAAATATAAAAATTGGTTTTATCTCTCTTCATACATTTTTGTCTTTTGCATTAAAAAAAAAAATTGTATTTAATGAGAAAAAAAAGTAAATGGTATTGTTTTCATCAAATTTGATTGTTAAACTGTTTTGTTTTGCTTCATAATTTTTGTCTGTTCTTTTGAAAAAGAAGAAAACTATTTATTCTTACAATATCCTTTTTTTGCTTGTGTACTGAAAAATAGCTAGATCTATAGCCTCCAACCATTTTTTAGTAGAATAGCTTCTGAAAACTCCCAAACTTCTTGTTTTTAACAAGGTTTTTCAATTTACATTGTAAATATAATGCTGAATTGGACCTTTATTTTTCATACATTAGGCTAGCTAAACTGAATTTTCTTTTATTGTATAAAGTAGATAAACTTCCTCATCAAAAACCAGACTTATGACCTTTTCAACTATTATTTTTCTCTGATATTTTTCCAGTAACCAGAAAATCAAGTCATAGAAAAAATCATGTATTTGCAGGGGCAATGATCTAGGGAATGATAAACATTTATTAACTTATAAGTACTCACAAAAACATAGTTCAGGTTTATGCTGGTGTTTATTGCTGCAATTAAAAGAAATAAATTATATTAAAGAAAACTTAACTACTTAGTTTTTCTCAGTTTTAATATATTCTCATTGTTTATATTTAGAAAAGAATTGAAATTTCAAAATGCTTAGATATTTTCATTTAAGTCCTCCAAGGGTCATCTTTGTTACTCCTATACTTGACAGCATTTAATTCCATTGTATCATTGCATATATCATTTGAGAATATATTTATCTTAAATAATTGATTTCATATCTTTAAAAAAATGATCATCTTCATTATCTTTTAAAAAAAACAACCAAACCTTGCTTTTTTCAGTATCTTAAAAAAATTATTATCTCTCATCTCTTAAAAATCACATATAAAAAAATACCTTGTCAAAAATCTCCAATATTCTTAAAAATACCTCGCATCTCCAGTGTCCTTAAAAATATCTAGCCATCTCCAGTGTCTTTTACCTCTGTTATCTTTAAGATATCACATTTTATCAAAAATGTTAAAATCCATATATGCCAAAAATTACATTACCACCAATGTTCACTAAAAAAAACGTCTGGTTGTTACTTCTTTCACTCCCAAAATAATGGTTGGTGTCATTTCTTTTCCACAAAAAAAATATGTTGTCTTTACCTGTCTCATTGATACAATGTGTTGTCCTCACCTGTCTCATCGATACAATATGTTATCCTAACCCGTCTCATCAATACAATGTCTTGTCTTCACTCGTCTCATCGATATGATGTGTTGTCCTCTCTTGTCTCATCGATACAATGTCTTTTCCTCACCTCTGTTTCATCAATACAATGTCTTGTCCTCACCTGTCTCATTGATACAATGTCATGTCCTTCACTTGTCTCATCAATACCATGTATTGTCCTTACCCATCTCCTTAATATAATGAATTGTCCTAACCCCTGTCTTCTTGAAACAATGTGTTATCCTCACCTCTGTCTCCTCAGAACAATTCGTTGTCCTTACCTATGTTGTAACCAAACAATGTATATTGTCATCACCTTAATCAGGAATGTTTTGTCATACTGTGCTCTTCAAATGTTTTGATTGTTTTTAATTGTTCTCTCATTCATAAATTGTTTGTCATCAAATGATTTTTTTAATTTTTTTTACTCGCTAATTGTTTCTCTAATAACTTAATACCGAATTAAGAACATGCAATCACCTTTTCCTTAATTTTTTTTTAGTTATAATCTTTCTGATGTTAAAATGACATTGTAAAAACAAATATTTTCATCATGGATTTTAACATAAATGCATTAAGCTGATTAATTTAAAAGTATGAAAAAATTTACCTTTGATAATATTTCCACTGAATTTCAAGAAGTTTTAAAATACAAGCATACTTATTATTACTCTCTCCAACATAAAGATAAAAATTTTTTTTTTTTTTTTTTTTTTTTTTTTTGGCCATCTATCGCTTATCACATGACTCAAGAATGGCTAAAGCTATGGCCACCAAATTTTCTTTGGTTACTAAGGGGACACTAGAGCATATTTTAGCGTATTGAAATTCCCAAAATTATTTAAGCTATATGTGATAGGTTTTATTTTAAAATAATTTTTTTTTATCATATAAAGTAAACATCTTGCTGAAAATTTCCAAACCAAAGTTATGACTTATTTTCATTTTTTTTTTTTTTTTTTTTTTTTTTCTGATTTTCTCCATTCATTGGAAAATCATGACTTTAAAAGATTGTATTGTTTATATTTTGTAAAATAAACAATAAATGTTTATATTTAAGTCCTCATAAAAACAGTTTGGTGTTATGCCAGTATTTATTGTTGCAATAAAAACTGGGACCAATAAATTTGTGATCAGTTTACAAAACATAGAATCCTATCTGTAAGGCATGTTTTCAACTAGTTGACTGTAAATTCTTCAAGAATTATACTTATATTAATATATCAATTATATCATACTTATATTCATCAATATAGACATGATTTACAGGATGAAAGCTGCTGAAATGAAAAATATATAATAATCTCACCGAAATAGATTACAGAAATGAAAAAAATCGGCATTAACGAATTTCCAAAATGAAGAAGGACAACAGGTAGATTTTAGTACTTTGGATAAAACACCACTGATGACAACCATATTGAAAAAAAATATTTGATATTGAAAATTAGAAAATTATTAGCAACCATGACTGAATTTTGTGACTTGTGTTTTTGGTCACTTTCTGAAAAAAACTCAGGTATATCTTAATTTTCTCTTTCCTTTTTTCCCCCCCCTCACTTCTTGTTCTCCTTTCAGGGCTGATTTTGAAAAAAACACTGCAATGAATGGGACAGCCATGTCCGACGCAGATATAATGGCTGAATCCTATGCTGAACCCAGCTCGGGTCTGCCACCCGGAGGTCCTCCTCCACCTCCACCCCCACCCCCACCACCGCCGCCACCAATGTCTGCCAGCTCCGTCCTACCCCCTGGTGCTCTCAACCACACATCTGCTGGTGTTGGCGGCGGCAACGGAGGTAGTGGCAGCGGCAGTGGGGCTGGCAGTGGTGCTAGCAGTGGCAATGGTAATTGCAGCAATGGAAGTGGAGGTGGGGGAGGTGGTACTAGTGTTACCAGCACCAATGACATGACTGAAAATGGTTGTGCCCTCAGTGTGCTACCCCCTGGTGCTCTCAACGTCTCCAACCTTTGTGAAAATGGTGCTCTACCAAGCAATGGAAGCCCTGGCTGTCTAATTAACAGCAGTGGCAGCCCTGGATCTCGAATTACATGTCGGTTCTGTGGGAAACGGTAAGTCTCTCTTTAAGTATACCTACTTTTTTCTTCCCCCACTAATTTATATGCAAAATTTTTTTTTAGTGTTCCCAGGTCTAAAACATAATATTCTCTGCCTGCATTAATGTTCATTATCAGTTATAACTGGCTTGAATTATG
Organism: Sepioteuthis lessoniana; assembly: GCA_963585895.1. Taxonomy (NCBI): domain Eukaryota; kingdom Metazoa; phylum Mollusca; class Cephalopoda; order Myopsida; family Loliginidae; genus Sepioteuthis; species Sepioteuthis lessoniana. Next base: position 9,235,923 of record OY757923.1, read on the forward strand.
GCATTATGCTAAACAGCTTAGCCTCACACATTTTTCTATTATACACTTCTTTCTAGGAACTGAAATTCTTCTGCAAATTTACCCAAGACCTATATCCCCTTTGAAAATTAGTCATATTTTTCTACAAGCATTGCAAAAACTTTAAAGTTATTTTTGAGGCCTGGGAATGCACAAAGATATTTCTCATATATATTAATGGTAATTACTATAATACTTTATGCTGTTTTGGCTTATGAAAGATTTCTTTGAGCATTCTACTTTTCAAATAGCAAAGGTAACCTGTATCTATAGCATCGTACTGTCAGGGTTTCTTTTTTCTTTTCTTTTTTTTTTCTTTTTTACATTTTTGAAATAATAATTCACTAACCTTTGCTGAGTTTGATACAAGCCAGAAGTGTGGGACACCCAGTGAAAATCAAACACACTTGCACTGGTCTGCTAGACTAGCTCAATAAACATTACATTATTGAGGTGCCATTCATCCTTAAAGTAAATCCAGTTTTTATTCCTGCTCCAGCAATTTAAAGATAGTATTGAAAATTGAATTGAAATCACCTTCATGTTTAAAAATTCCATTTAGAATGTTGAGATTAATTGATTTGTGTAGATATAAAATCACTAGTAAATAAGATGATAAAAAAATTTTCAGTCCAAGTGAATAACACACATTATAATTAGATTTAAAATATCAATTTAGCTTTATATTTTTTCTTAAAATTGGAATATTTCTCTCATCTATATTCTTTATTATTTATGACATGGAATGAGGTCCAAATTTTAGACAGCTAGATGGGAACTGCGCAAGAATGCTACGAGCTATATTGAACAAATCCTGGAAGCAACATCCCATGAAACAGCAACTGTACAGACACTTACCTCCTGTCTCTAAAACCATCCAAATAAGACGAACAAAATGTGCTTGACACTGCTGGAGAAGCAAAGACAAACTCTATGAACCCCTTCAGACGGACGTGCCAGTGTTGGCCAACCAACAAGAATTTACCTAAACGGCTCAATTTGGACACAGAATATAGTTTAGAAGACCTGCCAGAAGCGATGGATAATAGGGAGGAATGACAAGAGAGAGTTAAGGAAATTTGTACTTGCAGCACAATATGATGAAGATGCCTGAATAAAACTGTAAATGATTGATTCTATCAACAAAAAGCATCAATACAAACAACATTTGGAATCCTTTTTTAAGGGGGGGAGCTGTTCATGAAAAGATTCCACATGAATATGATTTGCGTTAGTCATTGTCACAAAGACATGGTAGCATTCAGTTTAACAATTAAAAAAAAATTATATTTGAATTCTAATGGTCATAGGATACCAGCTGCTACCAGTTGAATAAATTCAAACATTATTATTGTGGGAACCTTACCCATCTTACTATAATAGACTCTTCTCACCGTTATTAGTACAGAGATTTCACTGCCAGAAGAGCAGATCACTATCAGTGTTATACCTTTTCTATGTAACTCTATCTTTCTTGTGTAATATAATCTGTTATCTAATATCCATGTTTGCATTTTCATTAGTGACCCTTTCCAGGGCCACAACATACTGGCGACGAAGAACTCGAACGAAAAAATGGACTCTCCAACAAGCAAAAGGGGTTAATCGCACAACATACTGGCAAAGATACATCGCAACAACAAAGAGATACCTAACTACAAGTTGTTAAAGAATCTACAACAAAGTTCCAACATACAACGAACTGAACAAGATTTTTGTTAAAACGACTACAAGGTATCAAATTGTACAAACAACAAAGTGTGTCGGATAGCAGATATTTTAAAAAAAAAAAAAAAAAAAAAAAGAAAAAAATCTGTAAGTAAGATTGTCACATAATCAAAAAGTGATTTTCATATTTTTCTTTCTTCCCACTTCAGAGAGAAAAATTTAATTCGGTGCTTACAGTTTGTGTTGTACAAAACACACACACACACACACACACAGTAATTATTCTTGATTTCTGGGGATATTTACTGAAGGAAAAAAAAAGAAGAAAAAATGGAAGACCTTTAAGAAATGTTTGCACAAATTATGAAGTTCCAAATGGAGTCTCAACAAAAAAATGAAGAAAGAATCTTAAAAAACAAGAAAAAACTCCTTCAAAGAAAACAAAGAAAGAATCTTTAAAAAAAACGAGGAAAAACAACAACAACTTCAGAAAGAAAACAAAGAAAGAATCTTAAAAAACGAGGAAAAACAACAACAGTTCTTCCTTGAATTACAAAAACAACAAGAAGCAATTTTTAAAAGTCTAAGTACTAACCAGCCTACAAATAGGACTACTATTTTCACTCAAAATGCAGTGTGGAACGCACTCGAAACATTTTCCTACGCACCAGATGAGGATAAGACCTTTGAGGCATATTACAGAAGATATGAAGATATCTATATTACCGACTGTGCCGATTGGACTGATGCAAAAAATGTCCAGCTACTTCTACGAAAGCTAGGAACCATGGAACTCAACAAGTTAGATTACATCTTACCAAAAAAAAACTTGGACAGTGATGATTATTTAGGGTTTGCCTCGGTCGTCAGTAAAAACTGCAATGATTTTAAACTAGGTGAATTGTCAGCGGATAACTTCAAATGTCTAATATTCGCACAAGGCCTAGTGTCAGCAAAAGATGCAGAAATCGGACGCAGAGTTTTGTCGAAATTAGAGAACGAACCCGATCTCACACTTCAAAAACTGGCTGAAGACTGTCAGAGGATAGTGAGTTTTAAAAAATTAAGATGGAACTAAAAGGTAGTTTCTCCAAAGTATTTTCAGCTGGTCTTAGCAAATGTACTAAAATTAAGGCAAAATTTGAACTGAAGGAAAATACTCACCCTGTTTTTAGAAAGAAGTGAAACATACTGTTCGCCGCGACTGAAGAAATAAATAGAGAGCTACACCGATTAGTGAATATGGGCATATTATCGAAAGTGGAATTAAGCGAATAGGTTGCTCCAATGGTATATATAAGAAAAAAATCTAAGGAAATCCGGGTATGCGCAGATTTTTCTACAGGATTGAATGCTGCACTCAAGGATTACCACTATCCACTCCCCAGCCCAGAAGAGGTTTTTAATAAATCAAATGGAGGAAAATTCTTTTCAAAAATTGGCTTAAGCAAGGCCTACCTCCAGATTCCAGTAGAAGAAAATAGCTCTAAACTATTCTGTATTAACACACACAGAGGGCTGTACAAATTTGACAGACTAGTTTTTGGAATAAAAGTCGCACTGGCTATCTTCCAACAGGTGATGGACACCATGCTGGGTGGCTTTGACTTCGCTTTCGCTTATCTCGATGATATTGTAATTAGTAGTAAAACGAAGGAGCTACACAGAGAACATCTAAACGAGGTTTTCGCACAAATATGGGAATTTGGGTTCAAGGTAAAGAAAGCAAAATGCAATTTCTGTATGAACTAAATCAAATATCTGGGACATAACATAGACAAAGACAGGAGACATCCTGACCCTGAAAGGGCTACAGCTATCGAGGATATGCCCACCCCTGATAATGTTACGACATTACAGAGCTTCCTTGGACTTGCAAACTACTACCAAAGTTTCATAAAAAATTTGCACAATCTCCGTGCCCCGCTAAACGAACTACTAAAAAAAAGATAAAAAGCAGAGATGGACGCCCGAATGTCAAACAGCATTTGACCAACTTAAAAAGGCATTAATATCTGATCTTTTTCTCATGCACTATGACCCAAAACTGGAGATTATTGTCGCAAGCGATGCCAGCTCATATGGGGTTGGTGCGTGTATCATACATAAAATGCTCGATTGGACAAAAAAGCCAATAGCCCACGCATCTAGAACCCTTCTTCCGGCCGAAAAGCATTATTCCCAGATTAAAAAAGAGGCCTTGGGAATAATATTTTCAGTGACAAAATTTCACCGATACTTGCATGGCAGATTCTTTACTCTACAAACAGACCACAAGCCCCTAATAACCATTTTCAGATCAAAAAAGGGTCTACCAATTTATACTGCCAATAGGCTACTAAGATGGGGAATGATTTTACTGAACTACAATTTTAAAATCGAATACCTCCCATCAAAACAGATTAGCCACGCAGATGGACTATCAAGGTTGGTACCGAAGTATAGTGAACCCTTCGAGGACACAATAATAGCAGCCTTATGAACAGACTGTGAAATTAAAAACATGATAGCCAACACCATCAAAGAACTGCCTGTGACGCTGCTCAAGATAAAAAGTGAAGCAATGAACGACAACTTTATTACCAATATTAAACAGAAAATCACAGCAAAAAACGAAAAAGTACCAGAAGTATTTTCACTATGTGACAACATCCTCTGATATAGTGAAAGGGTTGTAATAACAAAGAAATTGCAAAACAGAATTTTAAGAGATTTCCATACGGAACACCCGGGAATAAATAGAATGAAGAGTCTCGCGACAAGTTATGTTTATTGGCCGAAGATGGATAACGACATTACGGATATGATCGAAAAATGTAAAGGCTGTGCCTTAGTGGCAAAAGCACCCCCCACTACTTTCAAACCTTGGCCAAAAACAGAACAACCTTAGTCAAGGATACATGTTGATTTTGCGGGTCCCCTGGAAGATTTCTACTACCTAATTGTAGTGGATCGTTACTCTAAATGGCCTGAGGTTCTCAGATGCATAAGACCTTCTATGGGGACAACTATTGGGTTCCTACATCAACTGTTTGCACAGTTCGGTGTAGCAGATTGTGTGGTCAGCGACAACAGAAACCAATTCACATCAGTCAAATTCAAGGAGTTCTGCAAAATCTTCCAAATAAAGCACATAACCACACTGCAATATCACCCAAGATCAAATGGCCAGGCTGAACATTTAGTAGACACATTAAAACAAACACTCAAAAAAGCATCAGGTGTTATATTTTGACCTTCGACCCGGCCCAAAAATACTATTCCAAGGTAATACACTGGAAGGAAGTGACACATTCCAACGGCCAGTAATCGAAAGAGATCGCATGGGCGGATTAAGGCTTATGATATGGGACAAGGTGAAGGTCTCATTGTGCCACTACAGTCATGCACCGGAAGAGAGTAACCTCTGAACTGCATGACAGTTATTTCCGCTTGATGACGATTAAACTTTCGATTTCAAAGATTCAGTAGACGATCGTGTGGGCGTTGAGTTATTATTTAACTCAGTTGAGTTTGGGTCCCAGGGCAGTTGCCAGCAGACTCCCAGAGGGTTAGAGACAAGATGTGGTAGGGAAGGCCACACCCGACCAAGGGGGACCTTGGAAGCCCCCGATGCAGTTGCCAGCAGACTCCCAGAGAGTTAGAGACGAGATGTGGTAGGGAAGGCCACACCCGACCGAGGGGGTCCTCGGAAAAGCCCCGATGGAGTGGACCCCAAGACCTCTGGTTGAGCATCTAAGAGAACAAGAAAGACACAACATGATGGTCATAACAGTGGGGTCAAAATATGAAGTTTATGTTCGGTCTCCAGCATCCTCTCACATGCAACCCTTCAACAACCCTTTCGAACCCTTGCAATAAAGTGAGAGGTGAATATTTTTCTAAAGAAGTCCTTCCTGCGTCTTTATCATGCATTTTCCTTCCTGCGTCTTTATCGTTGTGTCGCTGTAGATGACTATACAACACAGGTACTCTGACGGACAAGGCACTACAGCAATTTCTGCAGGTATACAGAATCACACCCAATCCTAATACACTACTGGCAGTCTCACCAGCCAAGACGATGTTTGCCAGAAAGATAAGATCCATCTTTGATAAGCTACTCCTGAAACAAAATAAGCTATGAAAGACCGCATTAGCGCCTAAAAAAAGGTTCAACCCAGGAGAAAAAAAATATCAAAATAACACATCCTGTTGGGAACATGGAATAATTAAAAAAAGAATTGGTGATATGGTGTATATTGTAGAAGGACCCAAATACACACATAAGAGACACCAGAACCAGTTACAGAAACGCCGTTTGAACGACTCCAATGACATACCTACCACAAACAGAAGAAGAGCCAATAGACACCATTTTTGACATGTTCGATTTAGATCCTCCCCAACCAACACCTGAAATACGTTGGTCAGGGAGAAAAAGGAAATTCACCGACCCGTTGATGATCGACCCAAAAAGAAAAAAATATTAACAGCACTTTTACGAAGTAAAAGGCTTGGGGGAGGGGTGTTGTGGGAACCTTACCCATCTTACTATAATGGACTCTTCTCACCGTTATTAGTACAGAGATTTTGCTGCCAGAAGAGCAGATCACTATCGGTGTTATACGAACAGTACGAGACTTCTTACCTTTTCTATGTGACTCTATCTTTCTTGTGTAATATAATCTGTTATCTAATATCCATGTTTGCATTTTCATTATTGACCCTTTCCGGGGCCACAACAATTATAAATAAAAAGAATATAGACAAGGGAAATAATCCTATCACAAAAATAATAATAATAATAATAGATTTTTAAAAATCACTCTTTAACAAAATACAGACAAGACTTTAACTTTTGTCTTTTAATTTTACCCGATAACTTTTTCCTATATTTGTGAGTTCATAGATTTGTCTTCTGCTGTAATTATGGTATTCTGCCATAGGTTATATCTTAGTTCTATAATTGAAATTGTATGGTGTAGTTGTATCATGTAATTGGTAATCTTGATAAACCCACTTGACAGCTAAAAGTTGCTATAATTTACTTTCTTTACTTGACCTGATCTCTGATAAAATCTGAAACTGATCTGATCTTATCTGATCTCTCATAGTTGTCTATCAGCTTGTATATATTTAAAATGACTTGTTCAATTTACAATAGTGAAAGGGTTTAAATGTCATGAATTCTCTTGAATGAGGGTGGATATGTATTTAGAATTTGATATATACAAGAGTTTCAAAACAGAATATTTAATTACTGGAATCTACTTTAATCAAGGCCTCTTACCTACTAATTTTAACAAGCCTAAGATTTTATTAGAAGCATAAAAAGTATATTTTAGATAATCCTTTTTAAGATTTCATCTAGAGAGTATTTCTTAGCTCTTTTTTTTTTTTTTTTTTTTTTTTTTTTTTTCTCCAGTTTTTCGCAATCTGGCTATGTGAAAGCACATGAGCGCATCCACACAGGAGAAAAGCCATTTCAGTGCTCTGTGTGTGGAAAACAGTTCAGTGACCCAAGCAACTGGAAGAAACATGAGCGAGTTCATACCCGCCAGATGTCAGAGGCTACAAGTGACAAGTCTCACCTTCTGAAGCAGAGTATCAGCAATTTGCCGTCCTTGGTGCAACCCCGCAGAATCAAAGCTGAGTCACCGTCAAATACGTGCAAGATCTGCGGTAAGATGTTTTCCAGCCAAAGTAGCCTAGCAACTCACCGACGCATACACACTGGTGAGAGGCCTTACAAATGTCTGACGTGTGGAAAGGCCTTTACACAGGTAAGTCATTTCAGGTTAAATAGCTTTACAAGTTAAAACTCAATCAGTAACACTTTTACAGGGTACACAGATATTACATTTTGATCCTAGACAAAAGGCTGGCCAGAAAGCAAACTGCACAAATAGTGTGATTTTAAGCAGCAATGACAATCTTTACATAAGTAAATCTGCCATTTTTCATGGATATTATGCTTTTATATATAATATATACACAGAATAGTGTTGAATATCATGAACAAGGAATGTCTTATTGATTTTTATTGTTTCTCTTGTTTTCTTATAAGGTCATGTGTAGGGGATTAAAGGGTTGGTTGGTTGGTTGGGTTTTTATAGCATATCAACCATTGTAAGTTATTTAAAACCAAATCCATTTTTATGCAAATAGTCAGTTCTATTTCAAACAATTCAGTTCATCTTAAGTATGCAGTTTCAATGCCAAAACAGTTCTATTTCAAGCAGTTCAGTTTATTCAAACAGTTCTAATACAGCCAATTCAGTTTAGTATAAGTATAGATTTTGTTTACATACAGTTAAATGTCAAAACAGTTCCATTTCAAACAATTCAGTTTAGCATAAGTATGCAGTTTAAATGTAAGCACACATTTTCTCAAAAACATTTCTATTTCAAGCTATTCAGTTTAGTCAACAAATCTAATTCAAACAAATCAGTTTAGCATAAGTTTGCAGTCTAGTTCTATTAAACCAATAGATAGGTGCTACCATTCCAAGCCAGAGGGGACCTGGGAGCAAAAGCAATGAAGAAGTGCTCTGCATTCCCCAAAGCCCCAGCATCACTGGAACGTCACCATCAGATTGTTTAGCATTATATCCATGACACTTGTTGGGTGGGGGTCTTACACCTCTGCAGTGGTGGAGTCGGTGTATTCTACAGCCCCAGCCGACTGGGCAAGAGATTAAAGGGAGTATAATCATTGTTTATAATATATTCTCAAGAAATTGACATGTAGATATAGTTCTTATACAAGAAACTAAGATGATGATTTGTATTCTGCATTTCACTTGAGGAACATAGTGATTTTCAATTTCTCTTTATGAGATGGTGCACATGCGTGCGCATAGACAGGATGCATTTTTTACTTAATTTCTTGGAGTAGCTTTGTTACCAATGTTCTCTGCAATGATTAAAATTTTAATCTTGCTGACAAAGATTAAATATTTAAGTGATTGTCGCTCTACCTAGGAAGCAGCGTCTCATCAACCGAAAAAGACATCGACACACGGCTAACGAAGGCATGGACAGCTATCAATAGGCTTTCGATCATATGGAAATCAAACCTAACCGATAAAATGAAACGCAGTTTCTTCCAGGCTGCGGTCGTGTCGATACTGCGATATGGATGCACTATTTGGACACTGACTAAACGGTTGGAGAAGAAGCTAGACAGCAATTATACAAAAATGTTAAGAGCAATATTGAACAAGTCCTGGCAGCAACACCCCACAAGGCACCAACTATACGGTCATCTACCACCTATCACAAAAACTATCCAAGCTAGATGAACCAGACATGCCAGACACTGCTGGAGAAGCAAGGACGAGATCGTAAGTGATGTACTCCTGTGGACCCCCGCATATGGCCAATCAAAAGCAGGACGGCCAGCTCCAACATATATACAGCAGCTATGTGATGATATGGGATGTAACCCTGAAGACCTGCCAGAGACGATGAATGATAGGGAGACGTGGAGAGAGAGAGGGTCAGGCATATCCGTGCTAGCCACACGACATGATGATGATGATGATGATATATTTTAACATAAAGG